>JARHVA010007083.1:132500-390000 GCA_037957365.1 Torreya grandis
TGCCAAGCCAAACCACAAGTGAACAAAGGGAGATGCTACCCATGAAGTACTATCATTGCCAAAGGATCCTAGATCATACTCCAAGATCAACATCTACGTATTGATCATCAAGAAAATATTCAAAGGAGGTAATAAAGGTATATGTATCCTTCTAATTTCATTCCTTGTTTGGTACCCTCATAGCTCACCCAAGGGATTGGACTTGAGTACTTATGTCTCTAAGTTATTTTTTGGTTATTTCATAAACAATTGAATAAATTCCTCTTGGATATATAATCTACATAATGGCATACCTATTAGGACTTATTTAAGGATTAGAAAAACCCCACAAAATATTCTAGATCATTTCCCTTCTTCTAATTGGTAGAATCATTCTTATAGTAGGCCAGTTCTCTTCTTTTTTCTCCAACAAACTATCAAAAACATGTACAAGTGAAAATTGTGAATTCATGACTATGTATTGGTGTATTTGACACCATAATAAATGATATCATTTCAAAATGGTGAAATCATTATTCACTATTTTTTGTATCTTTTCAACTGTGAAATTGTTCAAGTTATTGGGCACATCATCATAAAGAATGGTGGATTCATCCAACATCAACAATGAAAAGTTTAATACATTATCAAAATCACTTCTAAATAGAGAAAACATTATCTTACTACTTTTTAGTTGTAGTTTTCATTCTCCTTATTAGAAATTTTTTCTATCTAATTAGTAAAATTATAAATCCTAATAGCAAAATTGTCATTCTTTATGTTTTATGTTCTTTCTACTTGTAGGTTAAAATCATTGAATTTGTCCCCCTTAGTATCAAAATAATTCAATGTATTAGTGAAATCATCTTAGTTAATAGTAAATTAATTTCTATTATAATTCTATGTTTTTTATTTGTAGGTTTCAATGGTGAAATTGAATTCATTGTCACTGAAATTACCTTGCTAAATGATGAAATTGCTTTGAGACACAGACCCAAGAGCTCAAAAATCCAAATATTTTATTTATTTTTGTAACTTAATCAACTTAAATTAATCCAATAATTGTTTTATGTAGGGCACTATTGATGCCTAAATATGTACCACAAGGTGCTCAGAGTGTTTAATAAACACTTCTCATTTTAGAATTCAAAGCATGAGTTTTAGTTTGTGATAATCATGATATATATGGTGAAATAGAGGCAAAACAAATAATTGTTTCACTATATTTATACTAGTTAGTGGTTGGGATCCATTGTGGCCTATAAATATTTATAAATAAGAAGATGATCTATGCTAATTAAGGTGAATTATGTTCAATTCAAAGTCCAAAGCTAAACTAATATGGACATATAAAATGAAGCTTTAATCTAAAGTGAATTGGTTAAAAAAGAAGTAAAAGGAAGGTTAGGGTAGAGATAAAATATATTTCTATTGATCTTCATTCTAGGTATTATGACAAAGTTCAAATACCTTTGAAGGATGTACTTAAAACCAATATATGATAGAGACAACATAAGATTAAATCTTACAACACATTAGACAAACTTCTAAGGAAAGAGAAAAAATAATTCAAATAAGAACCAAGATTACTTTAAATATTTATCCCTATAATCAAATAGTTATGCACATCTACAAATGTATAGAAAATAAAATGAAGTAAACTAGAAAACCTTTAGTTATTCTAGCATAAGCACAAGTTAACAATTCTAAATTCAAAGTTACACACCAAGAGTCTACAAGAACTATTAAAAGCTAGAATTCAAAATAGACAAGTGAGAGAGAATCCATATAATAATTTACATAAACAAAATGAGACAAACTTTGAATAATTATCTGCTTACATTAGTTGCTCAAAGTTTACATGATTTTTTAGCTCAAAAATTCCCTCCTCTTTACAATGGATAATAATATTATTATAGATTTTAAGGAATTATATTGGTCAGTCATCTCAAATTACAAGTGCATAAGTGTAAAGGATAGCTATCCTTTTCTATCAAAGTTCTAAAATACATAGACTTTCTAAAATAGACTGACCTATAAGCCATATGCTCAATAGTAGCACATGCCTTTACAAAAGAATATTATATTTTCAAAATTTTACAAATATCTACAAAATAATATTCTTAACTACTTTATGGGCCCTATGTTGATAAATTCCATTATTTTTGTTGTAGAATCTTCAATCTATAATGTTGCTCACTGATAAACTAAAGATCAGCCACTGGCTTTAGGGAAAGATCCATTCCATGATCCTCTAGGTCTTTATGGTTATTTTCACCCTTATCTATATCTTTTTTATTCCCCTAAAATCTCCAATTTTCTCATTAGATGATAGGAGTAATCCCATGACTTTCCTATTGCCATCTGATATCTAGTTTTGCCCTTGGTTTCTTACTTCTTTCATGAACTAAAAGGTCTTATATTTAAATTCTTCATCAGTTATGAGACCTAGTGAGCTGAGGGTTTTGGTCTTCTTTATCAAGCTATTTAAGATATGAGATATTCTATCTTCTAGCTACTTGAAGTCTTTGGCAAGGTTTTCCATTCTTTTGAATTAGTTGTATAGGGCCTCAATCTTATCAACCAATATGGCCATATCCATATTCAAATGTGGCTTGCTAATATTTCTAAAATTTGGGACTAGATTCTTGGATAAGGCCTTAATCAAGTCTTTCACCTAAAATCTTACAATTTTCCATTGGCTAACTTGGAATGTTGATTTATAGATTTGATTCTCTATTTCTTTTTGTTTGGTCCTAACTACCTTTAAAGAGATGAATGGTCAGTCATGGTGTCCTCAAACTTCTTGAATCTATCCTCATGAATTTATAAGACAACAAACTCTTTCAAATTCTTGTTTTCTTACAATATGCACTTGATCATTATTTGTAACTAATCATTCAGATCCTAGGCCACTTCAAAGATCTTCTCCCCAAACATCTTGTCTTATCCTAGATTTTTCCCTATTACTAAAGTTAGACAAAAAAAGGTTCAATCTTATGAAAGGTGAACTATTCACCTTCAACCATGGCTTTCTTCTCAATTATTCTCTCCATGTTATCCATCTCTAGGTTAAACCAAACTCCCACTAATGATTTTATCACTTAAGGAGTAGGGATCTCAACTTGTGCTCCACTTGAAGTTATAAGAGAATACATCTATGTTCTAGCTGATCCTCCAAAGGTAGCCATGCATCTTTATTTTTCCTATTATTGTAAAGCCACAATCTAAATCTTGATTTCATCATGCACATAGATGTTAACAAAATTTGTAATAGCCCAATGGTGGTGCATGGTTGGAACCTTTTTCAACTTGTCATATATGAAGTATTCTAGAATAAAAGGGCCATAAATTAGATTGTCTTCACTAAAAAAGTTGATTTCTCTCCAAGGATGAGTGAAAGTCAGATTGGGTTTCTTGACCCCCATTTGGACCAGAGATAGCTCAGCTTTCCTTTTAGGTTAGATTGTAACTGGGAACAAATATAGAGCTACTTCCTTTCCCTATTTCTTTTACTTCTTCCTCAATTTGGGACCAAGGTTATTTAATTTGTACTTATTCTTCATCTAATTCATAATCACTAATAGTGATTTTTAGCCATCCTCTACTATCTCCTTAGGATCTAATATAATTATATCAATTTATTTAAATTGTGACTATGGTTCCTTAGGTTGAGTTGAAGATGATGCTACTTCACTAGCTCTTCTTTCCTTTGGTCTCTTTTCATTTGGAATTTGTGCAACTTGTGCCTTAGGCTATTGTATCTTTGCCTATGTCTACATAGGAAGAGGTCTAAAATATGGTCCTGGTAACAAATGATACTACTTAGGCCACATCTACCATATATCCTCACTTGTATTTTGCTCTCTTAACAATCTAGCTTCAAGCTTGATGTTATGCTTATTTAATCTTTCCAAGACTTTTGTGAATGAGTAAGCCTTTATATACATTAAATCATAGACACCAAGGTGATGATTCATATGTCATGTTGATTTGATTACCCTTCAAAAGTTTTGAAACCCTTTAATAGGGGTCCCATTATCTCATTTCATCAATCTGTAGATTGAAGGAGGTCATGTCCCTAGAGATAGTCTCTACATGGTCCCAATTCTAAAATATAGTCCTAAAAATAGTCAAGGGAAAGGAATAGATCAGTCATTTCCTTTTGATTTACACATACTATCTATTCCATGAAATAATTTTTATTCTACCTCCTACTCTACCAACTTTGAAGGTACATGAACTGGTAATATAAGGGGTTGGCTCATAGTTCCTTCTATCTAGATTATAGTTAAATCTAGATATAGCCAAATGTCCCTAATGAGATCAACATACTTCTTGATCAAAGGGATAACCCTCATCATAGGGACCCCTATAATGGATTCAACTAAGGTTAGGTATATGCAGTCACATATGAACTAAATATGGTCCCTATACTTGAATATATGTAATTTGGAATAATAATAAGAGACTATTTGTCTCCCATTAGGTGACCATTATTTTATGTGAGGTATTTTGGTAGTGGCTAACAAGGCATCTAAAAGATAAGACATCATATATAAATGGTTTCTAGTTTTCTTCTTTATAACAGAGAATTATTGTTTCAAGCATATATTGATCATCTCTCCAAGAGGGGGAGTAAGTACTTTATCAACCATGAAATATAAAAAAGGGACCAATATTTTGTTAACATAGGTGGTGGGAGGGTTTCCAAATAATATTTTTAGTAATGTCATAACCATCTTAATACCAGCCCTAAATTGGGTGATTTGGATCCTTCTACTGAGGTCAAAGACTACTTGGGTTCCTAAATATAACCATGAGGTAAGGATAGTTTTTAGGTCATTCTTATTGGACCATTATCTAATTATGGGTAAAGCCACCTAGGGCTTGGGTAGATTGTAGTAATCATCAAAGGCAATAGGGGAGATATAATCAATTCTTCTAACACTATGCTCATGTATTATCATGTCTTGATTAATTTTAGAATCCCTAAAAATAAGAGGAATAACATCGATGTAATTTAGTACCTTTAGCTTTGTTTCTACATAGTGAAGACTTGCCATTTGAATGGTGACTAGGTCATAATATTTCTGATTGACTTATGCAATATTTTCATCCTCTCTTAAAATGGCTAGTAGCTCTTTAATGGTCTAGAGAAGCTTAGACCAGTTTTGATCTCCTATGTTCAAGGCTACAACATTTAATTCAATATATTTGAAGACTCTCCCTTCTAAATCCATAGTCAAATAGAGTTTTGTGTCTTCCCTATGTTGTTTTCAAGCAACCATGACTATGATTTTGAAAATTTTTCTCACTAGTGGTCTATAGTTTGCCTCTAATTCAATTTACACTTGATTAGATGGAAATTTGACTCTCTTAGATTGAATCTAAGATCAAATTAGGGATTTTGGAAATGTTCAAGATTTTTGCAAGTTTTTTCCTAAGATTTAATGGTGATGGATTTGCCACTTGAGTGAGTTTGTGCCTTAGATTTGACTTAGACCTTGGCATTTATACCTTTTCTTTTCTAAGCCCACAAAATCTCTAGTTTTATTATTTTTCCTCCATGTGATGTTGCCATGGAATCTACATAGCACTTTTCATGGCAGATTATTCATTAATATTTTAAAACATGATCATTTCCATTTAAAATATGCTTTTTATTTTACACCGTTGGATCTTCTTTCATGGATGAATGTGGATCATTGAACTTGATCCTAAGATTTGAATTATATTGACTAAATTTACTATATTTTATACAATTATGATAAGTGTCATTATGGTGGGTCTCCTTAGATTTATTGAAAATTCTTTCCACATCTCACTCTGTTTGATTAACTTCATCTAGTTAGATGTGGGTTGTCGATTACGATCTATGGGATGGACTACCATTGGCTTCTTATTATTTTTTGGTCATGATCATGACACTTGTCACCTTCTCACCATCTCAAAGGTTATATTGAAATATTCACTTGACCTCACTCCATCAGATCAATCTTGTCTACATGAGTATGAGTCATAGATCCTATAAATATGCACAATGTTTAAGTTAGTATTAGACCATATAAATAACTTAGCCTTAATACTTTAGACTATGTTTTTATTTCATGTCAATAAATATGAAATGAACCTTAAGCTAAAATATTTAAGATAGGTTTCGATTATAGTAAAAGGGGACCCCGAATAATAAAAGGGACATAATGTAAGGTTTTTAACCTAAGGTTTTATGGTATTAATAAATATGACAAAAATTTAGGTTAAATTATCTAAGCTAAGTTTTGTAGCAATAGGTCCCTTGATTTATTATATCAATCCATTAAATAGACCAAAAGATCATGGGAAATATATGGACCAAGCATAAGATTTTGGACCAAGGTTTGGTCAAATGTTAAAAACATGACTAAATCCTATTTAAGCTAATCCTATGGTGTTTATGCAAATTTAAAATTAATTAGAAGGGTCTCGAGTCAAAACATGAGCTCAAATAGATCTAATTTATCTATGATAGGTCAAAAAACCAATGAAAGATTGATTTTAACATTGATGTAGAGAACTCTAAGCATGTTTATTATCCAAATGAGATTGGTTACTAAGCTTTAATTTTTATGGTCTCATAGACTTCAATGACGTCCTCACAAACATCAACTGACAGTCATGAGAACATCAAATTTAATCTTTCATAATTAACTATAGGTGCTAAAATTAGACACTCTCACAAAAATTAATAATGACCTCATAGATGTCATTTGATGGTCATGATAATGTCAAATTTAAGATCATAAAATATGATAGGTCCCAAAGTAACTTTGAATTGATATGCATCATTCAATTGATTTTACCCAAGTAAACATGGGTCATCGATTATGATATGGGTAGCTAGATGTCATTGGCTCCTATAGTCATAAAGGGTATAAGTGAGCTTGGGACAATTTAGAATTTATGCTAAAGTCTTAAATATAGGTCTTTAAAACATAATAAAATGAAGACCCTTTGAATAATTAAAATTATAACATAAGTTTTATCCTAAGATTTTATTATATTGATAGATACAATAAAAACATTAGGGTAAAACTTAGGCTAAGTTTATGTTATATTTAGCATCCATGTGAATGTGATCATTGATCTCAATCTATGTAGATGATCAAGATTGGTTTCTATGGGTTAAATTCTTAGGCATATCAGGCTCATCTTGCTCTATTCGATCGACTTCACCTGATTAAACATGGGTCATTGATCCTGAAAATGAGTACATGGTTTAAGTTAGGGCTCATAAACATATAATACTTAGGATATAGTCTTAAGACCAAGGTCTTGTTTGTGTTAATAAACATTAATGGGGCCTTAGGACTAAGACATTAATCAAAGTTAATAACATATGAAGAGGACCCTGTGTATAAAAGGTTAGACCATATAAAAATAAAAGGGGATAAAAGGATTGGGATATAAAAGAGACCTAGTATATAATTTTTAGACTAAAGTTTGGTAGTGTTAAAAAATATGAATAAGCCCTAGTATAAAAATTTATCTAAGTTGATATCATATTAATAAGTTCCCACATAATTTTATTCCCACCAAATTTGAATTCAAATGAGGGGTCAAAGCTAGGGTTTTTGAATAAGGGTATCAGGAAGCTTGAACATGGATTGAATTTGAATTTTAATAGACCATAGGCTAGTAAAAAGTTAGATTAAGATAAATTCATTAAAATTATGAAACCTAAATATTTTATATCTCTAGTGGACATCTATTAAACTTGTAACTTGAAATCAAAAGACCCAAAGTTAGCAAACTTTAGACAAGGTTAAACCAAAGCCATGAACAAGCAAACCAATTAAAGCATGGTGTGGATGATATTCAAATATGAATAATGTGCAAACATTAATGATGTTTTGATCAAAATATATTTTCAATTTTAAAGTTTAAATTTGCATAATTTGACACAATGGTCCTCATTTTTTAGAAATGGGTGTATGTTGACCTCAACAGGTACTAAGCAAAAATAATAAGTTTGATTTACTTTAGCACTTTTTCTTGAGTTTCAAATAATCTTACACATTTCAAAATTTGTGTTTAAAAATACATTCACATTTCAAAATTTGATGTTTAAAAAATTCAATTACACTTCCATTTCCTACTTAATCAAAAGAACATTCACATCGATTTACTTAGTTTTATTATGTGTATTTCTACCTAAATAAAATAGCATATTCTCTCTCCTTTTTTTTAGGAACTTAGATTACTTAGAAATAACCTTTTCTTCCTTTATTTTTGTTTGACTTAGTGAGTGGGAGTTCATCACCTCACATGTCTTGTAGTGGTTCATTGGCCTAGGGTTTCATCTCCTAGCATCATACCAACCCCACTTATCCTATGGGGTATAAAAATTGAACATATTATTTTATTATATAGTGGTTGTGTGGTTAACTTGACAATTTGAATATATCCTTAAAGCATGCACATTCTAGACATCACACTTCACTAAGTAATTGATGAATTAAATGGTTACAAAATGGATAAGACCCTTTTGTAACAAGATAGATGTCTTGACATCCAATTGATACATATTTCTAAAGTGTCCATGTAATATAAGGTATTTCAGGACCAACTAGTTTGCCATCAAAAACTTAGGTTAGAAATCCACATTTGTCATAGATAAATCACTAATATAAAGGTACAAAGGTTAATAGTCCTTGAAGATTACCTTTATGTACAAAATTTTGTGATAAGAGGGCTTAAAAAATATACCAATAATGAAAAATAATTAATTTATTTTAATGAACCTTAACTTTTATCCTCTCAAAAGCAAGTATATTAAAAGGATTCAGTGATTATCTTACAACCTGTGTCATTTTCAATGTGATTACTCGGAGTGATTATTTGTTAAAACTCATATGTTCATAGCCCTATTTGAAAACAAAAAAACCAAGTTCTTAGTCCAAAACCAAAACACATGGTCCCTTACACATTCACACAAAGAGGCTTTAGGCTATCAAAATTAGTGACATTGTTAACTTGGTTCAATACTTATCCTATTTATTCTAGCTGTGATGTTACACTACCAAGTTTGAGCCAAAACCTTGATCAATTATAATTTAAACATTTACTTACCCATTTAAAATCTAAATCCTAAAATTCTTGTCAAAATTATGTCATTATTCCATTTGATTTAGTTCAAAACTAAGTGTAAGCTTAGATTCCCTTTCTAATGTGCCTTCGTCTCAAATTGCTAAACAAAACAAGTACTTAATTTCAAGACCAAACTTATTGTCAAATGCATGTCATTAAACCATTTTATTTAATTAACAATAAATTTTCAATTCTAATTTTCCTTCTAGTACCAATTGTAAACTTTAAAGTTCCAAGTTCAAAGTCCATTTCTAATTCTAATGTGATTTGTGCCAAGGTTAACCCTTTTAGAGGATTAAGATTTGAACCAGGTTTGGATCTTGATTCAATATTTTAAGACCAAGTTTTTGATTCTTGTGCCAATAATTTACACATTACAAGTCCTATTTCTTTGTGAACAAGGTCAAATTTACAAGATTGAAACTTTTACTCATTACATGTGTCTCAAATTCAAAATTTCCCAAGATCTTACCCATTAAGAATTATGCATTTCAAACCTTTAAACCTCAAATTTGTGGACACATCCTCTTATAATAACTTGCATTTAATTTTTTAAATCATTGACGTTGATATATACTTTGATTGGTGTGTTAAACACAAGTAAGACACTTTACCTTAGACCAATTTATAAGTTTCTTTTACCAAGTGTAGCTAAGTTTTTAAGCTACCCAAACCTCTTATCAAAATGAAGATCATAAACTTAATAATTCCTAGGTACACATGTAGTGGGGTTATCTATATCCCCTCATTTGATGAGGAATTGGTTTACAACCCCTATATATATATGACCATTATGTAAAAGATGAAAATGATCAACCATATCTTGCTAATGTGTCATCCAATATCAAAATTAAACTACATAATCCATTTCTTCAAATTTGATGACTACTACCAAAAAAGGAGAACAATACCAATAATATCTTCTAAATGTACAAAACCATACTGAACAAGGTTAATATTACCTCCAACATTTGCCTTTTGACACCTAACACAGATCGAATCTAGTGTACCTTACAAACATACCACCTAATGATGAATATAGGTAAGATCAATTTTATATACAACTATTTGAAAACAAAGATGAGAATCTTGTTAGGATATTATAAATGGGTTCAAAAATTCCTTCATATTTTCCGATGGAAAACATATAACATTTGGTTATAACTCCTAAACAAGCACCTCTTGTGTTACTAGGATTCAAGCAACTACTAGCTAGGATCCCACTTTTAACCAAGCCTTGATAGTGTAAAGAAAAGGAAAAGGTTAAATAGTGGATTATCCCACATAAATCCAACTTATTTATTCACAAAAATAATAAGCTAAATAGGCCTAGACTACTTTAGTCAACTCTTTTAATAGTCTCCAAGTTCAAAATCCTATATTATTAGAAATCAATCTTCTAATAGAACAACTGTTAGATTTTTCAAATGATTCAATGTAAAAAAACAAATCTCTTTGCTAAATATGCATTAATTGAATACATGTTTAGTACATCTATATTTGAAACTAGCTTAACAACTAATCATAATCCAAATAACCTTCTAGACTCTACCTAACATGTTGTGGACAATTCTCAATGGTCTATTTTAACCCACACTAAGTACCATGTAAAATACAACAAAATGCTATTCCATATTCCACATGAGTTCCTTATTCTAATTTTATAAGTACCTTGATGCAACAAGTTTCTAACACACCTAAGCCATAAAAATAAATTACAAGTACTACACCCCATTTAGTGGCAACTAGTGCCCCACCTCCATAGGGGGTAGCCAATTATCCATTCTAACAATTGCTAAACAGTCCCCCATCTAAATAGGTAGGAACCAACATTATGTCACAACAAGTTATAACTAATCCTAAACTAACATTATTTAACACAAAATTATTTCCTATTATCCAACCAATCATTACTTTTATTTAGTAAGGGGCTTATTCAAGTCAACAATAGGTCCTCATATGCAAGTTATTAGCAATAAAAAATGGGTCACTTTCCAATTCCAATCAGTACCATTAAATATTCAACAAAAAATCCTTTATTCAAGCCTTAGTTCCCTCCATATAAAACCATTCTCAAAAAATACCATACCAACAACAAGTTCCATATCAATAATACAACTCTAATTTATGAATGACTATTCCTAATAGAGCCAATAATGTTCAAATTCTCCAAAAATCTATGTTACCTCCTTTCTAAAGTCAAGGTAATCTACCTTAAACCACCCAATAAAATGTGCCTACTCCATCTCATTCTGGTCCTACCTTATAATATTTTCAAGAGGTTAAAGATGCACTTTTGGATATTCAAATAGGTAATCAGAGTAAGAAACTCAAGATTGATAATATATGTTCTTATCCATTTGAAATGAGATATCCTCAAGTACCTCTCCTGCATCACTTTGGGATGCCCAAGTTTGATAAATATAAAGGTAAAGGTGATCCAAAATAGCATTTAAAAGAGTTTTTCATCGCATGTCAAGAATTTCCTTATATATGCATATACTTACTTCACCTGTTTCCCCACAATTTGGTAGGGTAAGTATTAAAATAGTTCCTGACTCTAACCAAGAATTTTGTTGACAAATTTGATGACTTGTCTGATAATTTTGTGCAACAATTATCCCATAATCTATAACATGAGTTGACTATGGTTGACTTATGTCAAGTTAAACAAAGAGGAGTTGAAGGTTTGGCCAATTATCTTCAATGGTGGAATGAATTAGCCATTTATATTCCATATAATCTCCCTAAAAAATAACTAGATGCAATGTTCATGACCAATCTTCAATTTGATGTGGCTCATAATATCAAACTCAACTATGCAAACACATTTGAATAAATCATTTCTAGAGGAGTACAAATAAAAAATTCACTCATTGATAAGGGAACTATCATAACTTTCTCTCAGATCTAAATGCAGAATAAAACTTAGGCACAAGATCTTGCACAAGCATAAATGAGTACATTAGAGAAGCCTAGACCCTTTAAAAGGAGAAAAAATGTTTTAGGAGATGGAGTTACCAAATATATCCATGTGTAAATGGTGTAAATACCAACTGTCCAAATAAACCCTCTTCAAAAACTCACTTTACAATGCCACCTTCAATAATGGGTCATTCTCATCATAAAACTTTTAGCGATCTAGGTGAGCCTTTTGAGATGGCATTTCAAAAATTAGTTGTATTTAACATGGTCATCTATTAGGTACCAATACCTTTTATTATAGATCAAACTAAGCCTATTTGGTATAGGGAGAATGATTTTTGTGACTATCATTAGGTTAAAGTACATTCTATTCATAGATTAATACAACTTAGACATCTCATTAAAGGCTTGATCAAAAATGGTGAAATAAAGTTGGATAATATGGCTATAACATCTAATCAAAATCTATGTATATATGAAAACCACTTTCCACAACACAATTCCAACAATAAAAATAATAAATAGTGTTAGGCCAAAAAATAGAATCAAAATATGTTTCCAAACAATCAACATCAATAATATAATTAGAAACAATAGATTCAGAATCAGGGTTACCATATCCAAGTTAGCTATAATATCATCCCTTACAACTAAAATGTTTTAGGTTGCATTACAAGTGGATGTGTAGCCACCATTAAGATCAAACCAACTTCCAACAATATTGGTAGACCTCTTAACTCTATTCTTGGATATCTACCTCCATTTTTATTAACCCTCTTTTGGTTCTTAATATACCTAATGATAATGAACGACCCAGATTTACTATTATCCAAAATTAGATACCATAAGCCATATTATTTTAAATAAATTCTTCTATTATTATTTAAATTTGTTGATAGCCTCTAGTAGGCCATGGTTTTGATGTCATGCTTTTCATTAGTGATGTCTTATTAATTGGTCATTAGGTTATGTCAAGATTTTATAAGTCTAGGCCAAGTCCAGGAGTCATGAACCTCAGTTCCATAGTCAATCTCCATGGTCTTAGTCATCCCATAAAACACTTAGCATTATTTAAGATAACTTTGACAATGTTAAGGTTCTTTTACAAAGTTAAAGTTTGTGCTTAGTCCAAGTTGAGACATTGGTGACATGATAAGTATTCAATATGTATCATGATGATCTTAGTGAAGAGGTGCATGAGGAAATAAAGTTATGAGAAAGAAAGAGTGAAATTCATTATTTTGGAGAAGCTAAGGTACTTCAGCATAATTTAAGGTTTTTAGGAGAGGTTAAGGTTAATGTTTTCCTTAGTCTAAGCCTTCCCTAAAACATATTTCTTTCACAAGTGTTTTTTTTTCATGGGTAATAGGGTATAAGTCAATTAAATAAACCTTGGCATGAAAAGAAAAAACATACAATTAAAGTCACTTAAATTAAACTCAAGTATTATGGGTCATTTTGCATAGTCTAAACCTTTTGATGCTTGTTCAATTTACTTTAAAGCCTTGTATTAGCATATATAAGTCAAATATGGTGTCATGTAAGTTTTTTATGCAAATGGAAATGCAATTGATCTATAAATAAATCCTAGCTCAGAGAAGATAAATTCTACTTACACTTCTAATTGTTAATACATTAGATATTTGGGGTCATGACCAAGATAGATTCACTAGACCTATCCAAGGGATCTATTACCACAATAATATCACTAGGGAGGGTTACAATGCCTCTAGTCAAGAAAAACTATGCAATAACCCTAACTAAGTCCTTTGTTTTCATATTTACTAAACTAATAACAAGAAAAGTAAAATCTAATCTAATGCTCACCAAAGCTTGTGGAACAAAATGAGGGTAATAAACATTAAAAATAAACATGTATAGAATACATATACTTAAATCAATGCATATAAAATCCTAATGCATGGGAGGGAAGTAAAAATGCATATATATATATACTCTTATAAATGAGGAACAAATTTAAGAATACTTACCTTTGAAGATGAACCCACTGAGACTCAATATCTCCCTTGGCCAAAGTGATTCACAAGAGGTTTTTGTGGTATGTAAGGATGATAAGGATAAATCTAATCTAGGCTATACAACCTATCAATGCATCCAAAATAATTATGCATAAGACAAGATCTATATCTATAAATAAATTATAAAACCCTAAGCTATTTTCCTCAAGTAGAATGGTGGATAAGTAGATGCATAATATATATCTATTCTTTTTTGATTTTCTCATAAATGATTAAATAAATGTGTATATGTAGTTGAATCTAATCCTAGTCATTTTTAAAATTTTATCCAATAGGGTTAGCCCAATTGACTCTATATCATTATTGACAAAAACAAATTAGGTCCTAGTCTATGTTAGCCAGGGGTCGACATAGACCCTAAATGAGTTTTTTCAATTAGAGTATAGGTTTGATGGGTTTGATAATGTATCTTAAACCATAAAAAATAATTTAGGCTAATAAAGGGATAATGAAGGTATAAAATGAATAGAAGAGGGTGAAAAATAGGATGTAAAGCTTAGGGAAATGTTTTTAGGATATGGGTGTGTAGATAACAAGTGGTAGTATAAGGACAAAAATCCTATGAAGAATCAATGGTTTACCCACCCCTTTCCTACTATACCCATTAAGGCATGTACTTAGAAAGATTGAGACTCGACAGGTTCTTACAAGAGAGAAAGCATCAGTAATTGATAAAGTTTTAAAATATTATGTATATGCATATGCCCCACTCAAAGCTCATCATGTGTCATGTAGGTGCAACATGGGATGGAAAGAACATAGTAACACACAATTATAAAGATGAATAAATTTTAGTAAGGAGAAAATAATATAAAAGAAAGGAAAAATTTGAAAAACACATACCTTTACTTACCTTGGTGTTGTCTATAAATAAGGAGATGCAATAAATGTGAAGGTGTCCAATATAGGGAGCATTAAGTGACCTTGTAGAGATAAGAAAAAAATATTTTAAATTTTAAATTTTTAAAACATAAACATATAATAGGTTAAAATATTTTCTATGATGTTAAGATTCCCTAACATTTTATAGTTTGGAAAAGAGCTAGTAGAGACAAAGATTTGATCAAAATATGAAATCTAATGGTAAATATTTGAAAGGTAAATAATTTTGAATATTAAATATAAATAAGGTAAAAAATAATTCATTTATTATTTTTACTATTCTAAGAAAGCATAGCTCTATGAGACCTAGTTAGAAACCAGACATCCATCATGGTGAAGATATGACAGTTGAGATGGAGAGGATGCATAGCAATCACAGTGAGTGTAACATAGGTAAGCAACTAGAAATTTCAAATTATTGAACATTTTTATTTGAAATTGAGCTAAATATAGAAAAGTGACTAGTAGGAAAAATATAGGCACTAAAATAAACCCTAGGAAATTTTTAGATAAACTAGGAGTAAAATGGGGTATTGGGTAAGAAGAAGTTAAACCAATAAATTATCAAGGCATTGATGGCAAATGGGAAAAAGTAATTTTTGTGTACGAATAGAGTCAACCTAGTCAACTTAGTCCATAAAGCAAGGGATAATGATAAGGTTGGTTTCATAGTTATGGGTTGATTTACTTTACTAATAAGGGGTTGACTGCATAGCAATGGGCTAACTGAGTTGGTAAGAAAGACAGGGCCAACTATGTAGATTAGGGCTGACATAATTTATTTGATAGGTCTAATTTAGTATGATTAAAAGAGGTCAACTATGTATAATAAGGATGATATAGTATCGTAAGGAAAGAAGGTGGTTGATATAGTATTGATGTGGTTGATCTAGTAGGAAATTGAAAGGGTAGATCTAGTATCACAAGTAAAATATAGGGTTAATTTAGTATTAAATATGTTAATTTTATAGAAAATTTTGAAACTAAATCAAACCATCTAATGTTTTTGAAATTTTAAGAATGTATTTTGATTATTTGTGACATAGAGGTTTGATACATCCTTTATTATTTGATATTTTTTAGAGAAGTCAAAGGTATTGGTGATTTATAGATGCATCATGGATACCAAATATACTAGAGTGATTTATTGATGTGGATAAAGCTCAGTTAGTTACATTGGGCTTGGAAGGCATCATGGAGATGAGGTGCATCCTAAATAGTGTTAATCTCATTGTCATGTTCATTGAAGCATGGGAATGGTTGACCAATAATTTTTAATGGGTAGTAGAGGGGATACCATAGAGGTGGGCATCATGTTATAAGATGTCCATGATTTTTTAGGATTGATGATAGGATGGAAATTGATGATTATGGGGACACCAAATGATCTGGAGGAGAGGTGAGCACTAGCCAGGTGGGTGACATGCTTGGATAGGATATACTTGGGACTATGGGTTAGTTTGTTTTGTGTATATATCATAGAGATTTTGGAAATATAGAAAGTCATGATTAGACTTATGATAACATGAGTTATTTGTCACAAGTTTAATGTCAAGGTACCACTATACGTGATAGCCTTGTGTTAGTCAATTTTGAATCAGGGAGAACTATATGACTTTAGGATTATCATATGGGTCTAGATCATGTATGATATATATGGGATGTTATCTAAAGGATAAAATACCATGGGGACTATTATTTTATTAAGTGTTTGGATATATGAGAGTTTTATTATGTATTGACTAGCTCAGTTTCCCCATATGGTTGATGATAGGTTACCTCAGGTGACAAGATGGTAGTAGGACCATGTAGTATGGGTTATGCCCTATGTGCCAGTATTGTAGACTATCACACAAGGGGAGAAATTTGACATCCCTACATGTACATTGATACTATTTTTCCTAGTTGGTTGATCATGGTGATAGGGTTGGCATAGGTGTGTATTGTAGATACCCAATTTAGGCCACAACTAGCTCTTGAGCTAACTTCAAATTAATTCCTACCAAACATTACAAATTAATCCTAAATAACTAAACATTTCAATTTTGTTTATGCATCATTAATCAATGCTCAAAATCATGTTAAAGAATCCCTATTTGGGATACTAACCCATATGCAATAATAACCTCTCATAGATTCATCCTTAACTACCTTGTGACCTAAAAATTGGTAGTTTGGCCTCTGGACCCATTAAGTGGGGCACTTTAAAAATTATCAAAAGAGAAAAAATGCTAATCAAATTGAATTAAAAAATTGAAAAATATTAAATACATAGCTATATTATACATTGTAAATTAATGAATATCTAAAAATGGAAATTCCAAAAATCAAAATATCAAGCCTTTTGATCATTACCTTTATAAGTTGTCAAGCTATTCCAAAATATCTCAAAATATCTAATTTGAGAGCCATGCCTAGAAATTGAAAATTATAATTACATGACAAATTTTAACTCGATTTGAATGAGTCTCAAATCACTAGGGTTAGTTTGAACTCATTCCATATTTAAACTCAACCTTAACTTACCTTAGGTGAGAGTTAACTTTTGAGACTATAAATATAAAGCCATGCCTATTTATATCTAAGATATTTTTGTGTAAATTTGCTTAAATGTATTCAAATCTATCTTGGTATAATGTTATAATGCTCAAATAGATGCAAAGAAATCTTTAAATCAATTTTACCATGCCAACTAGCCAAACCAAGGTACCAAGGAGAGAAGGATAAAAGAAAGCTTCATTATAAAAGACTTCTTGATGTATAAACTGAGTAGGACACTTAAACAAGCCATTTGGAGATCCAAGGAAGGTAAAAAAGTGATTTATTTTGTGTTCTAGTTATTTTTTAATTTATATGTTTGTTACCCATGATCTCCCTAATGTCTAGGCTAGAGGTGTTAGGATTTTAATGTGTTGTTTTGATTTGTTTTATTGGGATAACATAAGACTGACCTCCCCCCTACATATTCCTTATTTACATGATGGCATGCCTTGTGGGACCATGCACCCCACAAGTATGAATGGAGTCTCTTGAGAGATTTTTTGAGCCAATAATACTTCATTATAGAGCTTAATTTCATGATTTATTGCTAACTTTTCCATATTTTTGATTCTAACTTCATATTCACGAATTTATGACTTCATAACTACAAAATCAACTTAGAAAATAATGAAATCATCAAAAAAATCTATGAATTTCTCTCCAAAAATTGTAAAATCACTCTAGTTTAGCATTAACCCTACAAATTTACAAAATTGAGCACATAAACAATGAAATCATTAAGCAAAATAATAAAATATTGTTACAAAAAAGATCCCTTTTCATTATTTTAGCTAGCTACAAAATTGTTACATATTAACAAAATCATTATTTGTAGTATCAAAATCATTATTTATAGCAGCAAAATTATTTTTAAGGGGAGAAAAATCACATTTTAAGGCTAAAAAATCATTATAACTAGTAGCAAAATTGTTTTTTCTAGTAGAAAATCATTATCAAATAGTGAAATCATTCTTGTATGCTTTTGTTTGTTTTAGGTTTCTCAATAATCATGAATTTGTCATTCGTAATAGTGAATTCATCTATGTGAGTATCGAAATCATCAAAAGCAGTAGTGAAATCATCAAATAGAGTTGTAAAATTATTCAAAACCTATGAAATCACTCACTTTGAGTTTTTAAGCATTTTATCTTGATTGTGTTTTTATGACATAAAATTTTTGTAGTTAATAGTTTACTATGTAACTACAAAATCATTTCATAAATGTGATGTGCATTTTTGAGCTAATTTTCAAGGACATTAGTTTTTCCAAGAAACAAGTAAACCCTCTAATGTCTTTTGTAGGACCCAACTTCAAAGAAAAGATAGTTTTAAACACTCTAAGTTATAGAACTCACATTTTAATTTTGTGTTTTAAAATCTTCTTACTTGAGTTATTTTCATTTTATTTTTAAAGTTTTCAACACAATGCCAAGGAACTTAAAATTCAAAAAACATTTCATTTTGGTTCTATAAAAATGAACTCTCACTTTAGTTAGATACTCATAAGAGTTTTTCATTTTTATTTTTATTGATTGTTTATTTAGTAATACGAGTGTTGTGTGTATGCCCTCCCCTCATCCCCTTTAGGGAACTTGGGTGATAAAAAATTCTTACTCTTTGCATTTGTTGCTTTAGTCTAGAAACATGGAAAGAAAGTCACTAAAGCCCTTCCTAGAATCTACATGATTTGGGTAACCCTAAAATGAACCTAAAGTCCTTCCACTTTATTTATTTCATGCATTTTGTCTTATGGGAGGAGTTTATCACCTCCTCATGAGTTTTATAGGAAAGTGTTGATCTGGGAATTCATCTCCCAACATCATTTCAACCCTACTCCATGATGGGGTTTATAAATTAAGGGTGACCCACTAGGATTCTTGTTTGAGTGGTTAAACAAGCTCTGTTAGTGGCACTCCACCTTAAAATGTATGATCAACTCAGATATCACACTACACTAAGCAATTGATGGATGTAGTGGTTGTGAAAAGGATAAGACCTTTTTAAAATAATCCAATTGATGTGGATACAAATGATGTGATGCACCATAGTGTTTACCATATATATGGGATCATTTATAAATGATAACAAATTGATAGTTTAGACAACCCCACTTACTGCAGATATACTATTGATGTAGGGTGAGTAACCTGAAGTTCCATGTTATCAAACAAACTCTTAAAAGAAGAGGGGGCCTAAAAATATAATTTTTCATATATTTTTATTCTTTGTATTAACAATTTAAAACCTCTCAAGAGAAAGTAGATATATATAATTTTATATGATGCAACCTTGTTAGTTATAAGATTTAGGATGTCACACGTAGGTGTTTTGTCACTTTTGTCCTTTTTACTTACATTGTCTTGAGGCAATTTTTTTTTTTTTATCATACCATGTCCAAAATGAGTCTTGTTTACACATCAATCCTTTGTTTGAAGAGGATTTATTCTGTCCATTTGACATCACACCTTTTCTTTATTTTTTTGTCTAACTTTTTATATGTGTCACTTGTTTGAAAGGGGCATAGTTACTTTTCCCATTTCATTGTAGATATTTTGCCTTGGAGTCTTGAAAACAACCATTTGTTACACCTTTATAGTTAGATATTGTTGTTACATAACTCAAATTATTTAAAAGACTTGTTTCCTTGTGTCCAAATTTAAAAATTAAAGCCACATATGCCTTTTGGATCTATGTCTAGTATTGTTATGCCATTCATTATTATCTAGATTGTTGTCTATTTTGAAAAACCTAATCTTCTAAAATCAAGTTTGAAATTATAATTTCATATTAAAACATTGATTGGATTATACTTATGCCTTGCATATTTTTTTCTTACATGTTCACTCTTCACTTTTGGGTTTTGCAACTTAGGTTAATTCCATGATCGATTTAAAGACTATTTTGTGCCTAAATTTGGGAAGTGGTATATCTTGCACGTGCCTAAGGTCTAATACATTTTTCCAAATGATCAAGTATGTGTTTAAATCTAAATGCCTAGTTTGTGTCAAAGAGTTTTAAATTTTTTAGATTAAATCTCTTGCCTTGTAGACATCATTTTGTTTAAATTATATCTTTTGTGCCTTGTTCCCAAAAGACCTAACAATACCTATTTTGAGCCTAGATTTTATGCCTTGTTTCTAAAATACCTAGCAACCTTTATTTCTTTAGACCTAGATTAGACTTGTTTGAAGCACTTTTTACCTAAGTTTGGCATTTGGTTTTATTCATCCACTTGACCTTTTTGTATAAGACATTTGATGTTAGACTATTTTGGCTCAAGTTTTAATATGGATCATTTTTTAGATATAACTATAGTCCTTAAACCAAGTTAGACCAATTTTTGACCATTTATCTTTTAGACATTATTTTTAAGATTTTGTATAACTCTAGGAATTTTTCATGAAATGTTAATAATTGAAGTGAATGTGTCTTATTACACTCATAGTGGAGCCATGTACAATCTAGGTTATTATAATATGGTCAAATAAGATGACTTTATTCAATACCCCTATGGTGATGATTTAGTTTGTGAGTCAAATACTTATCCTCCTTAGACTACTCAATCTAAGGAACAAATATAAGATTTGATAGCCCATTATTTCATTAACATGCCTCTATACATAAAGCAAGACCAAGAACAACACAATATCCTACTAGCATACTGTCAATTGTAAAATAAGTTTAACAACAACCATATTACATTATTATGAAATAAAAAATTTGTCCTTATTTATTTTATAGTCACTTGATAGAAAATAAGGATGAGGTTTTCATTAGATCCATGGAGGTAGGAGATAAGTTTTTAGTAGACTTCCCCCATGAAAATTTACCTAATCTAGTTAGAGTGCCTTCAAAGATACCTTATACCCAAACCATTGAATAGGGATATACTATAAATCCTCAAGCACTCATGTTGATGTCATATCAAGACTCTAATATTATTGTTAAAGTAAGATTCCTCGTGGAGGACCACATTATATAAATGCAACAAGCATATTGAGCTTATTTGAATTTATCACGTAATTTTAATATTATGTCCATGTCAAATGCTCCACTCATAGAGTTAGTTCCTTCAATAGGAGTATTAATTGAGTTGATAGATCAGGATAATTTGGGTAGAGACCCATTTACACAAAGAACATTAGTTGGTGACATGTTCAATGTCTCATCTATTGAAGAAGTGACTACTACTTATATGTAGAAAAATTTTCCAAACATGGTGGATACCACTTAAGTATCTTCCAATCTAAGCCAAAGTGGTTTAAATACACCAAAAACTAGTTCACAAAAAAATTACCTTTAGGTAATACCATTAGTGGTTCACAATAGTAAGGAGCAAGAATTCCTACATCCCAACCACAAAAAGTTACATTTAATCCTCAACCAATTGATTCTTCAAGCACACAAACACAAGGATTAAATAATCAAGTGACAACTAGTGCCTTGCCTAAAAAAACATGAAGAATTATACTCCACATAAATAAGTGATGACTAACATTCCATAATAATAAGCATAGTCTAATATACCATCACAATAGAGGTATAACATTTAGCCACCTCAATAGGGGGCAAAAAATATTCCACCTTGAAAAGTAGTGACTAGTATAACTCAACAGTTGTAGACCAACATACCTTTACAATCACAAATTTTGGCTAATAAAAAATGTATGTCCATTTTTCAAAGACAAATTTTGAACACCTTACAAGAATCTACTTCAGAATTGGTGTTCATATAATAAAGAGGTACCACTGTCCAACAAGTACCAATTATGTAGCAATTACCTTTTGTTTAAAATGTGCCATAAATCCAAAGATAGGTCCTTGGTCTATAACAAGTTCCCCTTATCTATCCATGTTTGACTAGTCTATAGGAAGTCCGTACTCCACCTCAATGGGCATAATACTTTAACCTGAGCCATATCCTTCTGTCAGAGCCATGATTCCCTTAAATTCAAGGCTATATAACAAATCCAAACCAAAATATCTCACTGTAACTCATTTAATTTCAAAAACCACATCCCAATCCATGGATTCATATTATTGGTTGGTTCACTCATCATGCCAACATTATAAACAAACCCTTCCTCCATTATACCCTAGTTAAGCTAATCCACCTTTGACCACCCAGCCTCCACCTCAACCAAACTTTCCATCTAGTTTATTGGCACAAGAATTGTAACAAATGAAGGATGAAATTACCACCATTCAAGTAAGAATTTTAATTTAGATGATGTGTGTTCATACCTATTCAACATGGAGTATCTATACATACCATTTTATCTAGGCTATGAACCACCAAAATTTGATAAAGATAAGGGTAAAAGAGTCCCTAATTTCCATTCGATAGAATTATTTATTGCTTATCATCCAGTGGCTTACAGTGACATTTGTTTACTCATTTTTTTCCCTCAAAGTCTATAAGGATATGGTTTAGAGTAGTTCCTAAAATTTTCAAAGAATTTTGTTTATGATTTTGATGACCTCTTAGATCTATTTTTACAACATTTCTCCTATAATCTTAAACATGAGATTTCATTGGTAGATTTGACTCCAGCTAAATAGAAATCTAGTGAAATGTTTGCAATCTATCTATAGAGATGGAGAGAACTTTTTAATCAATTTACCCATAGCTTACCAAATATACATTGGCCACTGTGTTTATTAAAAATTTACATAGTGAGATATCCTATCATCTGGAGCTTTAGTGTGCATAGACCTTAAAATAGATCACAAGCAAAGGATTATTAATTAAAACTGACCTTATTATTAAAGGGATTATTAATTTAACCTCATCAAACCAAAATTATAAATAAACCTAGAACATAAGGTAATATCAGAACTAAAACCAAGTCCAAGCACAAGCATTGGCACTAGCCTAGGCTACTAATTATGAGAAATCTAAGTAATTCAACCATAATAATAATGTTATTAGAAATGGAGTAATTGAGTCTCATCATGTCTAAAAAGTGAAAACACCATATACTCACTCAATAATATAAATGAAACTTACTCCTCATCAATAACCTATTCCACAAGTGTAGCCTTCACAGTGACCTAGACCAACTAAAAAAATGTAAAAACCATTACCTTTTTAAACCCCTCCTCCAAGAATAAATTTCCCTACTCATCAAGTCTTCAGTGACCTTGAAGAACCTATTTAATCCATGTTTTTTAAGATATCTAAAGCTAACCTAATTAGTTGGCCAATTTTGAAGCATTATCCTAAGTGTATTTTGTATCCATACTAGTATAGGGAGAATGAGTTCTATGAATACCAATGTTTTCATGGGCATAAAACACACCATTATGTGCAAATAAAACACCTCAATAAAAATATATTTGAAAATGGGGAGATTACATTGGATAATAGAGAATATACATCCAATCAGAACCTGGGTATCTACCAAAACCCTTTTCTACAACATAAATATAAGAATCATCATCAAATACAACAAAGTATAGGAAAATAAAAATAATAGTAACAACAGCCACAACAAAAATAATAATACTAGTATAAAAATAATAATGTCAATCAAATGGGAAGAACCAAGGTTGGAATGATTCCAAAAACCAACATACTTACCACATAGTTGCACATGACTACACCAAAATTATATGTCATATTGTGGGAGGTTACATTTCAACCTTAACCATTTATCTTAGACTAAGTGTTAATAGAATAGGAACATTTCCAAACAATTCCAGTCAATCCACTCATAATAGTAATCCTTCCTTAACATAAGACTATAATCAAGCACAACAATAAACAAATATTACTATTTTGGGAACTTATATTGATAACTCATCATTTCCCCATGACCATAACTAAGTGCATCATTAATCAAGATTTATCCTATTTGGCCCCTCTTCATCATCATTTTTTAGAAATAATGGTCTTATATCTAATCTCAATTATGCAATCACAACTCAATGGTCAAATATTACCATTCTAGGCCCACAACCTCCTACCAATGAACCAATAAAATCAATTGTGTTGGTTAGGAACAAGCCATATACCACTATTAAAGAAAGGCCATATGATATTGTGGAACAACTTCAGAAGACACCTACATAAATCTCCATTCTAGATTTTTTGCATACGTTCACCATCCAAAAAAACATCTTAACATAGTTCCTTATCCAATTCTAAGTTCCAAATTACATAAACCCAAAAAAATTATAAGTTTTGGTTGGACATTTATCCCCAATCCAACATTTGACCTTTGACTAAAGTGATATTCCATCCCTTAGCCCTCTCCATAAACATTTGTTGTACATTGAAGTTCTCATAGAGAGGTACAAAGTCAAATGTGTCCTCATAGATAATGAATCAAGCTTGAATATTGTGTCTCTAAATCTCATCAAGTATATCATATATATAATAAATGATCTATAGCCAAAAATAATTACTATCAAATCCTAAAATAATGAAGAGTAGGAATCACAAGGCACCATAATCTTGCTAGTTATCATTGGGCCCTTAACCCATGATACACTTTACCATGTGTTAGACCTATACCTATCATACAAATTTTTTTTGGGTAGACCTTGGATACATGAAATTTATGCAATCCCTTCAACATTGCACTAGTGTCTCAAGTTCTCACACTCAATCATGGAGGTCACAATCAACAAAGATTTGTATCCTTATGAACATTGAAAACATTTGGAGTTTGAGTACAAAACTTACAACTACTAATTTGGCCTAGATATGGTTCCCAAAAAGGGCAAAGATGAATAAATACTTGTTGAGTTACTAGAGGCCAATTGTTTAGACCTAAATAACCTTGATTCATCTTCATATGTACCTCCTCTTGAAATATCTAATCATTTTAACATATCGATTAATAGACTAGGAGAGGATTTGACCCATGACACATTTTAGATTGCCAAGCTTCCATAGAACCCCAAGTCTTATAGAAGACTTAAATCTAAGACACCTTGCATGGAATGGAAATGAAAGGAAAAACTTCATAGTCTAACTCTTATCATTTTCACACTGGCTACTAGCCAAGAAGAGGACCCACTTACCAATGATGAATGTTGGTTGTACAATGAAAAATTGGATGATTGTTATAAAAATACCAAATATCCCATTCATAATATGATCATGGAGAATGAATCCTATGAAGGAAGAGGCCTTGGGCCAAATTATTAGGGTAATATTGAGCTAATTTTTATAACTCATTAAAAATAAACTTATGGTCTCGAATTTAAATCACATGGGGGTGACCCCACGTATATTATTCATGTTTCAACATCTAGTGATGATGATGCTGACATCAAAGCAGAGTCTGATCACAACATTTTTAAAGACCTTGACAATACCAACCTATTTAACCCACATACCACTTGTAGCATTACCCTCAATTAGATGACACAATCTACTTCCTCTTTATCACCCTCAACTTATAACCTAGGACAAATAAGAATCCATAGTGCCTATATATGAGTTTTGTAGACATCTAAAACTAGTCACAACTAGCTTCTCACTAAAATTCAAACTGATTTCTACCAACCATTACAAATTAAGCCTAGGAATCATTAAAAGTCCCAAATTTTCTCTTGCATCATTCACCAATGCTCATAATCATGTTGGGACATCCCTATTTTGGATACTATCCTGTACACAATAATAACCTCTCATAGATTCATCTCTAATCACCCTATGACATGTCAAACCTATTAAGTGGGGCACTTGATCATATCTTTAAAGAGATAAAAATGCTAATAAAAATCAATCATCTAATTAAACAAGAGTAAATTATTAATTGAATCATCCATTTAATATTAATGAATATCTAAAAATGGAAATTAAAAAAATCAAAATATCAATCCTTTCATCATTGCTTTTATGAGTTTTCAAGCTTTTCAAAAATATCCCAAAATATCTAATTTGAGATCCATGCCTAGTGATTGAAAATCATAATTATATGAAAACTATTAACTTAATTGGAGTTAGTCTTAACTCATCTAGGGTTAGTTTGAACCCATTCCATGTTTAAACTTAACCTTAACTCATCTTCAATGAGAATTAATTATTGATGATATAAATATAAGGCCATACCCTTAATTTATAATGTTGGATATTATAGATTTATTATACAGGATTTACTCCATAAGTCTCATGTAAGTAGTGTTACCATGCTCAAATATTAAGCTAAGAAATCAAAGCCAAATTTCCAAGGAGAGAAAGAGCCAAGAAAGCTTCATTGTTAAAGACTTCTTGATGCACAAGATGATCAAGTAATTTCCAAAAGACATTTTGAGCTCCAAGGAAGGTAAAATAAGGTGTTATTTTTATGTTTTTATTGTGTTTTCATATGCTTTCTTGTTACCTAAGCTCTCCTTATCATCTAGGCTATAGGTAATAGTATTTAGTGTATTTATTTAAGTTTTATTTTTTAGACTAACTTCCACTATACGTATTCCTTCTCCACATGTTGACATGCTTGATGGGACATGTACCCCATGAAGTTTCTCTTAAGGCCTCTTAGGACATTCCCCTAACAATTTTCGTGTAAAAATTCAAGCTTGCTAAATAAAATATGTGGAAATTGGAGGCTCAAGCATGTTTTTTCTAGAATTAATGAAGTTTCTCTATGCAGTCATGATTTTTATCTCTATAGTTGTGATATTACACATTAATATGACTTATATAGTCATTATTTTATCATATTTGTTACATTTTTGGATCTAACCATCAAGGTTTTTGATAACTATTTATGTTTGAAAGGAAACTCATGATATTGCAATATTTCAACTATTTAAGTCATTGTGTTGTGTTAAGAGTCATGATATTATGATATCATGACTTCACAAATCATGATATTACCAATATTTATGTGATTTTGTGTTTAATAGCTAATGATGTACTAGTTAACCATTTAATGCTATAGGGTTAAGTTATGATATTATGACTTTGTTAGTAGTGATATTACCTTTATTTATCCATAGTTATCATGATAATAGCAATATTACATTAAATTTATGTTTATAGGCAAGTTGTATTATTGTCCTGATAGACATGGTTCTATAGAGAGAGTTATGGTATTTCTTTGTGTTTTTGTAGTTTTGCACTCTGTGTAAAATCTTAGAAACCCAAGAGGTAGATTTGGGAAGTCATTTATTTACTCATTATTCGATTCTAAGCACAAGAACCCCCTAACATGTTTTCCAGGACCCAAAGACCAAAATAATACATTTAAGACATTCTAAAGTTTCAAATTTCACATTTCAAATTGGTGTTTTAAAAATATTTTTACTTGAGTCATTTTCATTTTTCAAAGTTTTCAACAACAAATGTCAAGGGACTCAAATTTCATAACATATTTCATTTTTGGTGCTATAAAATTTAAATCTCACATTACTTAAATACTCATAATAGTTTTTTTTGTTTTTTATGCTTATTTTTTGAAGTGTTTATTTTATCAAGATGAGTGATGTATGTATCCTCTCTCTCCATCCCATTTAGGGAGCTTGGGTGATCAAAAAATTTCATTCTTTACATTTGTCACTTTAGTCCAAAATCATGGAAGGAAACTCACTAAGGCTCTCCTAAAAATTAGTATGATTTGGGTGACCCTAAAATGACCCTAAAGTCCTTCCACTTGTCTTTACTTTCATGTATTTTGGCTTGTGAGTGGTGTTGACCAAATTTAACCTACATGTCAAATTAGGGAACCTATAGGTAAAAACTTAAGTTTTAGGTATCTTTCATCATCTAATAATTCATCATGGGGTATCTTATAGGTTAATTTATATCATTTAATGATATATTATCCTTGGTCAATTAGTCTTTTAGTCCATTTATCATTTTGAGTCATTTTGAGGTCAAAAAAGGGGCATTTAATGACTTGTATAGATTTATTGGGAAGTGTGAATATTAAAAAAGGTTATGACACATACCATGTGTGATAATATGTATTAATTAACTATTTTTAACTAAAATTAGTATGTCTTTCAAAAGAATCAGTAATTTTCTTGAGGAAAAAGGAGAGTTTGGCACTTATACGACCCATGGGGAAGTGTGCCACATGGGAAAAGATAATAGAATGTATAATAAAATTATTTAATCTTAGTTACACATTTAAAATTCTCTATAAGTTACATTTTAGGCCCAAAACCATTCTACTCCTTTTGCATCCTTCTAGGCATACAAAACAAGTTTCAGGTTGGTACTTGGTATGGTTAGCAAAGGAGGTTTCAGATCAAATGCCTTTGAGAGGTGAAATTACACTTAGATAGATTAATTTACATAACAATATTTTGAATAATGGTGGCTTTTTATTTATGATCCATCCTCATGAAGTTCACTATGTTTTTTTTCTTGTTGTTTCATACACCCTATAAGTTTTGCCTTGGTTTGAGCAAATCTATAAAAATAAATACTGATATTGGTTTTAGATGATGTATAATCCCTCTTAATATTATATCCATTATTATTTTCATGTTTCATTATGCTTTTATGAGAAAAGTATCTTATGTTGTAAAAGGAAGCACTTTCTATATAATAGGTAGTTTTTCACCATGTTCAATATTTCATGCTTTGACAATGGCTCTAAGGGGTTGTGATAAGTCCATTATCATGTTTAAAATGTGATTTTGATATAATATAATTTAAATTTATTTATCTAATTAATTTCCATGATAAGGTAGTCATAAAACACCATACAATTAGTCTAAATTATGACTATCATACATAGTCAGCCATGGAAGGACATAAATAGGTGCTCTGAAGAGTTATATTCACATTAGAAAAAGTAATTTTTACTTGTTTGAAGTTTTCATAAGATGGATGGATCTATATGAAACCTTAAAATGGTGACAAGGTCATGTTACATACTCATAATTCATACACCCTTTCCAATGTTCTTATCTACCTGCATATAACCCAAAATAAACCTATAGGTGCTCTCATGAAGAATTTATTGATGAAAGGGATATTTTAAGATAAACAAGGTTTTAATTGTGAGATTATTAATTTTTTCAGTTTTTAGATAAATATATAACTCATAAAGGTCAAAAAATAGGTACCTTATCCATGCTCACAACCTTGTTGTCTGTGTGTGAGGATACCACCTATAGGTGGTGCTAACAAAGCATGAAAATACTTTTTTAGGTTTTGAAATAGGTGGTGAATCCTTTTTTGGGGTCTTGATAGGTTAAGGGACCATGGTAGACCTTATTTGAAAGGCTATAATTCTAAACAAGTTGAAAATCACCTTCAAATAATAAGACTATGTTTTAGGAACAAAATCCCTAAAAGTCCAAAACAGGAAGCCCAAGGCCATTTTGGGGAATTTATACAACAAGGTTGTCAATGATGTTTGATGCATCTAATGATATTGTATTAAATAATTTACATACAAGACTAACTATGTAAATATTGAAGGTAAAATGACTCAAGGAAGGTAGTGGCCATAAGATCTAAAGTTGAATTTTCATGTACTAATTTCAAGTAGTAATCACCTACAGGTCTGAGTGCAAAGAAGATCTCTTACTTCCCTAAGTTGCAAACTAGACCTTGATAACATGTGTGAATGGTTACAAATGGTTGACATAAATATTTAAGGTATAAATATCATCAAGGAAAGATGTCATACTATATTTTGTATCCCATTAGTATCTATATCTATCCTTTTCACTACCAAATGCTAACCTATAGTCAGTCCTCAGAAGTTACATTCAGTTCTAGGTGCCAAAAGGAGAAGGGGAAAACTTTAAGGTTATGTTTGAACTTTATCAAGTGAAACAAATATAAATTAGTATAGAGGTCACTAATATAGAAATATTTATTATGTTATTGGGCTCTCTACTCACCTATAGGATCTTGTTTGGCCTATAATTGACTTGATTTGAGTTTAACAAATAGTGAGCAATTTAAGGATTTTGAAGTGTTGGAAGTTATTATGAATAAAATGAATGGATAAAATATGTGTCAAATGGTTATGGAATCTCAAAATAGGGTATATATAATGTCTTTAATAACTATACCATACAAATCTACCCACAAGACCCCACATAGTCAATTGTAGTTGACTGTGAAGGGTAAAGGGTAGAATTGGGGCCTCTTGATGAGGATATAGCATAAAAGATGAAAAAATGGATCCAAGAAAGTAAAAAATTATCCTAGGGGCTTATATTTAATATTTTATACACTATATTTAATCCCAAACAAGCAAACAACACCTATAAGTGCCTTTATAAGACATAAAACATAGTTAAAGGGCACACTCAATCCCTACTAGTCAAGTGTGAAGAGAAGGTTTAAGGAAGTTGAAGTGATTTTAAAGATAAAAAAACATTAATAATGACTATAATAGGCTTATGTATCTATCATAGTGAATTTATAATAAGGGAAAGGTTTTAAACATACATCATATAGTTCACCTAATGGAATCCTACACATAATTTACCTCCCACATAGTTTGTCTTGGGTTTTTGCAAATTTGGGAAGTCAAATCATAAGAAAAAGAGAAAAAAATAGTTAAAAAGGGTATATATATGAGTTTTATAATCTCATAAAATTATTAATTTTTTTGGTAAAATAGAGTAATTACCCTCTATTTTGTTTCAAATAAAGGGTACTTCCCTTAGTGCATAAACCTATAGTCTTGAGGGATGGAGAGAAATAGATGGGTAAGGATCTATTTGAAAATTTATAGAAGGCATGGAAATATGAGTGACATATAATAAAACATGAGGAACACCTCATAAGATAATGTAAATCAACAAGATATCTAAAACTATAGGAGTTATATTCAAGCCTAAGGGTACGGTTTAGGCCTAGTATCCAAATGAGGGTCATTCACATTTATAGCATGAGATATGTATTCCAAACCAGTGGGACATGTTTGTTATGTCATATAAGATATGTTAAAGCTGTTGAGATGAAAAATAAACCACAAGGAAGCCATTTTTGGTCTCAAGAACAACTCAGACTTCTGTAAAATGAGAAAATAAGCTCAATAGGAGAAGTTTGGAGGATCACACTTCTTTTGATTCTATGCATGGGAATCTAAAAAGCTCAAGGATTTTGATGAGGGTATTGAACTATGAATTTGTGGAGTTTTTTTGAAGTTTAAATTTCCTATCTCTAAGAGCAAACCTTAAGATGTCAAAATAGGCTAAAACCCTTACAAACCCTTGCTAGTGACTAGTTTGGGGAAATGGAGATGGAAAGATAATTTAATGGAATAATTTTCCTAGGATAGTGATTTAACCTTGTAGGATAATCCCTCAAGAGACCCCCATGCTTTTAGATCATATGAATAGGGTAAAAAATTGGGTAATTTTGACTATTTTATGTGTTATTTAGGCTAAAAGAGGTTTTAAGAGATGAAATCAAGTTTGGGGGAATATTAGGAATTTTAATAACTCTATATGGAAATTTAATGCATTGGAAAAACTTATAAGTGTGAAAATAATATATCTCATCTCATCTAATCAAAACTAAGCTAGTGAGAAGGGTGGAAAACTTCAAGTGAGATTATTTTAAAGCATACCTCATGATTATATGTACATGGAGGGTATTAAAACTTGTCATCAACCCCCCTCACATGGATTTTAATGGGAAAATGAAGCCATTTTTTAGGCCATGTGTATAGGGTGCATGAGAGAAGAGTTATTTAGACTATAGATGATGATAGCTCACTTATAAATGATTCTATATGACCATTCCTACAATCAATTCATGGAGGGGAATATATGAAAGCCTTACCTCCCATTCTAATCATCAGACCTATCCCTAATCAATTTTGGGACATTAAAATAGGTCTAAATCATGAAGATAGTTTTATGAGCCAAAATGAGGAGTTTCATGTCATTTTTCATGAGTTTTATGTCTTAGATGGACACTTGTTCTTCCTAACCTTGCATGGTTTGTCCCATATCTTATTCTCATGCACAATTAACTAATTTTTTTATCTTGAAAAGTGTCCTTATGACCCTTGTAATTATCTCTTCTCTTCTCTCTCTTAAGTTATATAAGAATTAGCCATTTTGGCCATTATAACTTATGCTCCACTTGAGTATGGTAAAGACCTGATCATTTTCATACCATTTGATCAATAAGACTACTAATTTTTACCTATTCTTGACTGTTCATAGTTTTTTGTACTTTAATTTTTGGTCTTTCTTAGTGAAGACTATGGATTCATTAGCATGTTGTCTCATTCTTTCATCTTATTTATAGTTGGAAAGTTTCTTCTTGTAGGTCATGTGAGGTGTTATAAGAAATGTCAAGGATTGATTGAGTTATTATATTCACTAGTGCCATTCAAGGCCTCTTGTCTAGTCCTCCTATCCTAAACATTTATCCATAACCTCATAATGTAACATTGATGTGATGTAAATTATGGAAGTGTGTGTTTTTTTAGTCTCTTGGTTTCATGTGTAACATGCAAATAGTTCAAAGTCATCATTCAATTTGGTGTACCACCTCCCTTAGGATAGTTTTCTTTTAGTTCTCTCTCTCCCTTCCCCCCCCCAAAGTTTAGGTGTATTTGTGATCTAAAGTGGTAAATCAAGGGAGCTATCCCTACCTAGAGATTCACCTCCTCCTTAGGCTACTGACAAGCCTAGAGGTGTTTCAATTGTGCCACTTCAATGAGGAGAGCTAAGACATCTCCTCAAAGGGTGAAAATCCAAGTGATAATAAGTGAGACTTCATCACCTCCTCACAAGTTCTCTAGGGAAGCGTTGAGGTCTACATACCCCCATTTTTAAAAATTGGGACCCTTGAGATATTTTAAAGCTTAACCCTAAAAACATGGCCTAATTTTATCATTATTAGAATTTTGAGATCATCCACTTTGACAATATTGGCTTATTGAGTTATATTTTTCTTTAAGATTACCTAAAATTGCTAATTATTGGTCTTCATGTCTTTAAGTTATAGGTTTCATGGATCCCTTCTTGATGGTTCATGTTTTAAAACCCTGGAATAAAACCTTGATTCAAGTTTTAATTTGAATTTGGAGGGAGGAAATTGGTAGGAGCATTCTAAAACTTATTTTGGACTTAAGACCAATTCTTATGTTAAGGTTTGGTCATGTTTTTTATAAAATAACCAAACTTTAGCCTAAGAATTATGCCTTGTTCCCCTTTTATTTCCCCCTTCTATTTCCTATATTTCTAATGTGATCCAATTTTATGCCTAGAAGGGCCCCTTTTATGTTAGTATGATCCTATTTGCTAAAAATTTAGCCTAAATATTTAATTCAAAGGCCTCATTCATGTTTATTAACACAAACAATACCTTAACCTTAATGATTTATATTAAGATGTATTTCTACCTAAACCTAATATTCATGTTTTAAGGATCTTTTTATGTCTAACATAGTCCCTTTAATTACCTACTTAGGCTAAAAGCATTAATGTTAAGGCCCCATTCATATTTATCAATATGAATGAAACCCTAGTCTAAATGTCTTAGCCTAAGTTTATTTTATCTTGGGTCCTAACTTAAATATCATGCATCTTGCAAGATCTGATGATATGCACTTCCTCACAGACTTTCAAATGGATGACATAAAGAAATATCAATAAATCTAAGCACTTAGTCCTTCAAACCAATCATGTTTGAGCACTTGGATCATGATCAATAGTTGTTACTTCATCATGGACCAAAGATCATATGGAGTGAGGATATCATTGAAAATTTAAAATCCCTAAGATCTCTTTAGAGTCACCACATATCACTCTCACATTCAAGACTTAAAAGCAAAGGGTCTTGCTTATTAAATTAGACCAATGGTGTGTAACTACTAAGATCATGATCAAACGGCTCTCACTTAATCATGATTTTAAATCAGATTAAGAAAATTTATTTCAAGATCTTGGGAAGCCCAATAGAACCACCATGTATCAACCTCACATTGGGACATAGAAGTTTGATGAGCTTAAATTTTATGTTCATGTGATCATCATTTGACATCTATGAGGACACATTTGACATGTGTGTGACTGTTAGCTTTAAGCCCATGAAAACTAAGAACTTCACGAGCCTAAATTTGATGTTTGCATGACCATTTGACATCTATGAGGATGTATTTGACATCTTCACGACTATAAAATTTAAGCTAATGGATTATTTTTCTTAGGACCTAGATATACTCCAAAATTATATGTGAAGAGCTCATGAATTGTATTTGTAGAATATTTAAAGCCCTTGAAGGATGTTCAAACACTTAAATTTGAATTTTAAATGATGAAATGATCCCATAGTTTAAATATATGCATAAATGGATTTAGTTTAAGTCTATATCCTAAGGTCCCATTTGCATTTTTTTGAATATCGTGAACCTTAAGCTAAAGACTTATACTAAGTCTTATTTAAAAAGGGCCTTTATAATATGAAAATTAGCCTAAATGATTGTAACTAAATATTTTATTGTGTTCATTAATACAATAAATATATATGTCCAAAATTTAGCATTTTAATCCTTATATCCCTTTTACCACTTTAGGCATGTCTTAAAAATCTCAACACAAGTATTTTATCCCAAAGTATGCATTGTGTTTATTAAACACAATGTAAAATTTGGATTAAAATATTTAACATGGTCCCCATTTTGTATAAACCCTAAAAAACTTAGACATAAACACTTTAGCCTAAAGTTAATTTCATGTTTGGTAAACACAAAATGAACCTTAGTCTAAGGTATTTAAACCTAAGTCCCTATCTAAGTATTTTAATTTAAAACTTAGTATAAAATATATTAACCTAAGTTTATAGCATGTTTTTTGACATGAAATAAACTTAGCATATAATATTTTAGTCTAAGTTTTTTAACAAATATTAATTGACTAAAGCTTAGGCATGTTACAAGATCTGATGGTCCACACTTCATCGTGAAAGATGATCCAATGGCATGAAATCTCCAAAAACTTTTCAAGAAATCTCAAGTATCTCATGGGTTTGACAAGTGGTGGATGCACATTCAATACATGATTGACAAAGGCATCAAAGCTTAGAATGTGTGTGGAGGTGAAAAGTGGTACAACCATGGGGATTAGTACCAAAAGTGACCAATAATAAGTGAAGGCCCAAACTATAATAGATAACCCATGCCAATCCATGATCTTGATCCAACTATGTGAAACAAAAAGTCATTTTTAAATGCCAATGGCTAGTGATTTGAAGGCATTTACGAAAAATGCTATGAAAGGTTCCATATTGATGCCACATAAGCACCATGTAAGAAGAAAATGACAAAATAATAGATCTTGTGTGCCTAATAATGCAAACATATAAAGTCAAAGGCCCAAATAGAATCTAAAGCATGTATGAGTTGAACACCAAATAAACTACCACCATTAAAGCTTCAAATCCTTAAACCTTTCATAAAAGAGACCCTAAGTGAACTTAGTTGATTATAGTAAATCTGAAAGAAGCTTAATTATGTTTTGAGTACAAAAAATTTAGCACAAAGATTAATTAAAATCTAAATTGTGATCAATTTTCAAACATAAGAAGCCATGGAAGATCAAAAATATTAACTGAGAGATGATATGGAGTTCTACTTATCTATAAATAGTGAAGAAAATGTATTCAAAGATACTTAAATAGACATTGTAGCCCTGAACAATGGTAAAAAATATTGGTCCAAGCTATTATAGACCATATAGGAGATGAAATCCATCACCAAGGAATAACAAAGGGTTGTCATTTTTAGTAGGAGATATTTTGACCTAGTTGGAACTCAAATGGTTGGCCTCCATCATGTTGATACCAAATTAGAGGTATTGTATTACATTAATATCCTAGCTCCCATTTTTGTATATTATAGAATTGATAATGATTAGATTATTCATGAGGGTATCTCTAAGAGAGTGGATTATATTTCCCCATTAGCCTTTGAGAGGTACTATAATCTCCTAAAAACCCATGTGGACCTACCCATAATCAAGGAATGGACTAGTAAGAATGACTAAGATACCATACTCAAGCCATGGTTGCTCTAGGAGAACCATGTATTCTGAGACTTTAAGGGAAGAATCTCCATTGTCTAGTTTATGGAAGGAATTATGGTAATCATGACCCTATTAAATAGAATATCTAGAGCCATTACAACCACATATGTCAATAAAAGCTAGTTATCTTATGTATGTTTTATGGTAGAGAAATTACTCACTCCTCTAATTAGGGATATGATTAGTATCCACCTAGGGAAATAATTTATTGCCATCAAGAGGAAAACTAGAAAATAATTATTCATGACATCTTATTTTCTAAATGCCCTGCTAGCTTCCACCAAGATCCCAAACATCAAAAAATGGTCTCCTAAGGATAAAACCACCATCTCCTACCACTACTCAAAGTTACACATCTTTAAGTATGAATACCACATGCAATTCATCTATGATTGTGTCTATCCTATACTAGTAGAATCCATTACAATCTCTCTTATTGATAAGGTTAGCCCTTTGATTAACAAATATGTGGATATAATGGGAGATATCTAATTTTACATAGATTACACTGTAATCAAAATTGAGGGAATTCTGACCTAGCCCTACACATTATTTATCTATGTTCCCAATAAGTTGGTATAATAGGAAATTGCATCTCAACTCCTTCATAGTGTTGATGGAGTTTGCAAAGAGAAAAAGAAGGGCCTCCATCCCTTTCCTTTGATAATTGGAATAACAATTTTATAATATTAGAAATAGGTAGGCATCATGGCCAAGCATAGGGATTCCTTTGTGTTTCAACTAGATGACCTCAGGTATTGGGATCCCAATAACATAGTGGGCAACCATTTGAAGAGAAAGTAGCTACCCAAGGAAATTTATGAGCATTGGCTTGGTCCTTATGACACTCTCCACATTAGGGCCCATAATTTTGAAGAAGTAATAGATAGATTCAAAGGGTAAAATATTAAACTTATACATAGATTGACTAGTGATGATAAAACACTAGGGCACGTATGGTAAATGCATCCTCTTTAGTATCATTTACTACATAGAACTTATAGGCCACCACAAGAACAACCCCAGATGGAGTTGCCACAACCCCAAGGATATATTGCATAGGGTCCTAATAAGGAGAAGCTGGAGGAAAGACTCAGTGAGGGAATTTCATCCTCAACTCTCCTTCAAGACTAGCATCCCCTATTAAACACTTGGACATGATTTCTTTGGAGCTAGAAAAAATAGTGGAGGATGCCCTCAAGGTCTTTGCTAAAGCATATGGATTTAAAGGAGAAGAAGAGTAGGTTGAATAACCATAGGCTTAAGTAGAAGGTTTTGAGTAGGAAGATAAAGGAAAGGAAGTTTCCCTAAGTCTAGTCCCAGTGGTACAACCAAGGAAGAGAAAATTAGAATTAGTAATTGTCCCTATAGGAAAAAAGAGGCCAAAGGTGACTCTCACTCATCTTACAAGTGAGATAAACTTGTTTAGTGGAGTAACACATTCATGGACCAATCATCCCTGATTGGTTCATTTATGGAAAGATGTAGAAGATCCCTTCCTTATCTCATTCATGGGTTCTAGCCCAATCCATCAATGTGGATGTGCATGAAGACATCAAACTATGGATAAAGGACTTGATGAAAGAGAAAGAAAAAAGAAGAATAGAAACCACTATAGGACCAAAGATAAAACAAGTGGATGCTTTAAGAACATCAAGTAGCATAAGCATGGAGGTCCTTCATCCTCCAAAATATACTAAATCATCCACAACTATATAATCTAATCTAGAGATAATTGGATTGGAGAGAGTCACAACTAGAAAAGCTATGGTGTGAATGGAAGAGTTCACCTTCCAAAAGGTTGAAACTTTTATAGGGCTAACTCTAATTGGAGGGAAATAACTTGGTGAACCACCCATCCATTAAGAGGATGTTGAAAACCTAGCTAAGGCTCATTTAGCCTAGGTCAAAGCTAGAATCAAGGGGATGTAATAGAGGATATCTAACCTTGAGAAGGAGAATCAAGACTTGAAGACACATTTCATCTTACCAATGATAAGAGTAATGATCAAGATGATTGAAAACTCCTTTTTTGATATGTTTGAGGCTTTAAAATCAATCAAGATGAGGTAGAGTCCATTGGGACAACAAAACATAGTGGTTAAGGGTCTAATAACCCAATGGGAAGCCTTAGTAGATCAAATAATAGGGTTGATCAACATCAGAGTTGAAAAGTAGATCATTTAGATTCAAGTTAATCAGTTTAGGGCATTTGAATGCCATTCTTTGGATTATTGTTGATAATATCCAAGGTTTAAGTACATGGTGACATGACTTAGAGAGGCTTCTCAAGGATGATGAGGAGTTGGAGAATTGAAAAAATCATTGGAATAATTCTTGAAGAACTTACATAGCTCACTATCCTAGGGCTCATCAAGGATGATGAATTCAAGCATAGGACTACATTAAGATCTTTAATATGATCCTTAGTATTGGTGAAAGGGTAGTTGAAGCCTAGAGAATTGAAGAGGCCATGATAAAAAATGATAGAGAATTAGAGGCTTTAGCTAACAGTGAAGAAGAGTGTCTTTTGAGACCACCTGAGGACTTGGTGGGCCCATTAGGGAACCCTTTGGTAATGGGCCCACCAAGTAGTTGAATAATATTCTATTTTGTAAAAGCTTTTTAATATTTTGGAAATAGAATATTATTTCGTAAAGGCACATGATATTTTGTTATCATGTTACCTCTAGGTCAATTTAATTTTGAAAATCAAGTATATTCTAGAACTTTATAAAAAAGGATAGTTGTCCTTATCTTTTGTACATTCGTATCTCATAATTGATTGATGTACTACCTTGTCTTTCTATAAAAGGCAATATTGCCATCTTGTAAAAGGGAGAGAATTTTGAGAAAATTTTGTATAATTAGAGCATTTAATACAATCAAGGAGTTATAAAAGGATTGTCCATATTTGTTTGTGTCAATTTTTATATTCTTTTCTCTCAATTTCTAGTCTAAAGTCTTAGATTTGAATGGTTTCTTTGAATTCTGAGTTGCATCTTTTATTACAAGATTGCTAATTTGTGCTTATGCTAGATTAGTTGAAGGATCTTGAATTTACTTCATTTTATTTTTTCTATATTCAGATGTGCTAATGTTATTTGAGTGTGGTAGAAAATTTTTAAAGTAAAATTAGTTCTTACTTATAATTTTTCATATTATCCTTTGAGGTTTGCCTAATACATAGTGAGATTTGAGATTATGCTATTTTTCACTATGTGTTATTGAAATGTATGCTTAGTTATAATTGAAACTTTGTCATGATATTTGAGTTAAGGATTAGTAATCACCTATTTTATTTCTGCCTTACCCTTCCCTTTTGCTTCTTTTTTAACTAGATCATTATAGCTTATATTTAATTATAAATTTCCATTTAGATTAATGTTTAGTTTAAATTTTGATCACAATTCACTATAATTAACATATATAATTCATAATTCATAAAAATGGGACCATGATGACTCCCAACCATTAATTATTATAAATTTTGTGGAACATTCATACATTACTCTACTGCTATTTCACCACATGTAATCTAATTTTCCAAAACTTGTTACTCATGATATGGATTCTTAGAATTCTAAAATGAGAAGTGTTCTCTAAACACTAAAAACCTATGTGATAAATTTAGAGGCATAAACAAGAAATTATTTTGTTGGCACTAGAAGGAGGGCAAATCTCTATAAATTGGTTAAATCTTTACTTATTTGAGTGTGTTTTGATCTAATATTGGTTTTATATTTGTGATTTTGAGTAATTCACTACATAGAATTGTAAATATCAATGATATTTGTGGTATTTTACCTATATTTTTGCTTATTTAGACAAAGATTAAAGTTTTTTGAAGTTTGATGCTTAGTTTTATTAAATTAAGCTTAAAATTTTAAAATCCATAGTATTTGAGTTTAGGAAAGCTTGTTTTGATCAAAGGTTGGCATGTATTTCATATATATTAGTTTATTTGAGCTTATACTTATAAAGATAGACCATATTTGCATAATTGGACACATCTTGGAGATAACATAGTCAAAGATTTACGTCTTTTACTATTCTTTACACAATCTTTGTGAAATGGGCATAATGTGCAAGTTTAATCCTTGTTATTTATAAAGATTAAATTGATACATCATATTTAAAATAAGATCTTTAATATTCAAGATGGAATTGATAAGAATTTGAACCAAATCACACTCAAAGACAAAGGAACCTTGTTTGAATTTAAGGTTCACAAAAGGGCTAGGCATGATAAAGGTAGATGTAGGAGATCAAAATATTTACCAACTTCACCTCTTTAAGGTACCTTTGCCTTAAACCTTTTTCTAGGTATGGCTTGGTTGGGAGACTCTTAAATAAAAATTCTAGGTGTGGTATATGATCTCCCACTTAACCCTGAAAAGTATTTGCCTACATTTAGTCTAACTGGTATTATAACTATTGAAGAGCACATTAAATATTTTAAAGTTGCTTTAAGATTGATAAATTTTGTGCATGAATACATAACATGTAGGATATTCCCTTTTAATTTTAAAGATGATGCCTATAAATGTTTTTTGAATTTTCCTAATAATTATATTACTAGTTGGGATGGTTTCAATAATGTTTTCATAGATCAGTTTAGAAAAACTATTAGTCCATGTGTCATATACCATCAGTTCACCACCATCAAGAGGGATGCAAGTGAGCCCATAATGTACTTTAATTATATATTCTAGAAAATATATAGCAGTACCATAGAACTTTATAAACCTGATGATGATTTAGCTTTAGAAATCTATAAGGATGTAGTAGATCTCATGACTTATGTATTTTTGAAAAGATCTATTCTAGCTATAACTTCATTATTTAAGGATTATTATTAATTAGTGATCATCAATGATCAAATGTATCCCAAGGGAAAAATGGCCTACCCTATCCCAAATATCAACCCACATATGCCCTTTTGAACATCTTCCCCAATAATAACCAGAACATTCCAGGCTTGAATCAACTCCCAAATCTAAATCAATTCCCCTTGAGTCATATTAATCCCAATTAGAATTTAGGATTCTTGAGTCATCCTACTAATGGATTCAATGAAAATGATCAAATAGCTTTAGTACCATTTGTTGGTACTAATAATAACTAGGTACATAATAATGAAACTCCTAATGATGAGAATGAGTCCATCTTAAAAATGGTCCAAAATTTAAGCACTAATTTTCTTTAGTTGTAGAAATAAGTTGGTAACACTACTAAAAGATATAATAGGAACTTCTCATTTTAAATGTTTAATAGGCCAAACAATAGGTTTTAGAATGATAATTTTCATAATAATTAGGCTAATAAACCATCTTTTGAAAAGAATACTATAGACATTAATCTTACTGATATAGAATTAACTAATTATTGTAGAGTGCATTATATAGCCAAACATGATGAAATTGACTACATTGAGTTTTTCAAGGATTTTAAGGCTTTCCAAGAAGAATTTGAAACATTTGAAGTGGTCCCTAACAAAGATAGTGGTGTAGGTACCTCTAGATCAAAATCATCTGATAAAGCCTTTATGGTGGAGAATTTTGATTTCCCTTTCCAAGAGGATAATGAACCTGATGATGTCATTGAGGAGATCTAGGCCATCCAAAAATTCTTGAAGAAGACTTATCCTTGTAGGAATAGAGAGTAAAGGCAAACCTTGACTACCCAAATGCCTCCAAATAACTTTAGAACCCTTCCAGACACTTCTTCAAGCAATAATACAAAGCCACCTAAAGGGAATACCTCTAAGCCTAATATTGATGTTTCTAGTTATTATAATAAAATTAGATATAATCTAGTTGAAGATATGAATAAGGTAAAGGCTAACATCACCTTGCATAAATTAATATAGATTATAGAGCAAAGGGACCTCTTACTGGAATCATTGTCAAAGAAATCCAATAAACTACCCAAGACTGACAATGCTAATGTGACTGTGCACAAAGCTAAAGTATAACCTCCTCCTTTCCTACTCATAGTTAGGATGTTTGGAAAGATCTTGCATAATTATTTATTCAATTTTGGTGCATCTAACAATATCATGCTAGTAGGTATTTTCAAGAAACTTAGATTGACTCATATTAAGTCTGATAGAGTTGTTACTCAATTAGACAAATCTAGAGTCAAGGTGATTAGAGATATTTTAAATGTTCATATGCAATTGGATTTTGAACTTGTAGTGAAATAGTTTATTGATATTCAAGTTTTTGATATTTTTGATATTTATGGGATCTTGTTAAGTAGGTAATGAACTAAAGATATGAATAGCTACATGTCCACAAATTTTTCACATTTGTCGCTACCTTGGAAGGGAGTTCCTAATCAGATCAAGGTTGAGAGAAAGCCAAGGATAAAACACATGATCACTAAGTATAGTTCCATGAATGAAAGGGTTAACATTATTGACTCAGACTTATGGGTTTTTACCCTGGATACTACCAAGGTATGTGATCCTAAGAATACTCATGTTATTCTTGGGCTATGGAAGCTACATTTTGATGGTGTTAGGTATAAGGTTAGATCTAGAGTTGGTGTTATCCTAATTGATCATATTGGTAAGGAATAACATGCTTCATATAGAATCTAATTCCCTTGCACCAAAAATCTCACTAAAAATGAAGCCCTTATCTTAGGTTTGTAATTTAATATAAAAACAAGGTTAAAGAACTACTAGTCTATGGGGATTTAGAACTAGTATTCAACCAAGTGAGGAGCAAATACTAATGCAAGATCTCATAACTTAAAATGTATAAGTTCAGGGTCTGGTATCTAATTGAATTTTTTGATTCTTTTAGTATTGTCTCCATCCCAAGAGAAGAGAACCAAGATGTTGATGAGTTGGCATCTAAAACAACCAATGTCATGCCCAACTAAGACTCCCTAAACTTTAGTGTTGAGCTGATACCTTATCCTTTAATGCCTAATAATTTAAATCATTTTCAAGTTTTCAGTGATGATCAATATATATTGGATTTCATGACCAATTCTAGAGCATTTGATGCTCATATTATTGATGAGACTATTGAAAATGCACTTAGGGAGGACAAGTTTGATGCTAAATCCATTCAGTTGAATGAAAATAAGATCCCTAAGGGTATGCTTTCCTTAGATAGGCTATTTGATTAAGATAAACTAGTTTAGGTTTCTAAGATTCCTAATGTTAGTGAGAAAGACTACAATGTAATGGATCTTGGCCCCCAAGATCAACCCCAGTCGGTAAACATGGGAAAGGCCTACACAAACATTAAGAACAAAAAGGCCAAGGAGTTGTTAACCAAGTATAAGGATGTCATATCATGGTATTATGATGACTTAAATATCTTTGATCCAAGATTCATCACCCATAATATACCCCTTAAATAAAGTTATAAACCCATTAGGTAAAAGTAAAGACCTGTGAACCCTATCCTAGAAATAATGATCTTTAAAGAAGTCAAGAAATTACTAGATGTTATAATTGTGTTTCCCATTAGGAATTCTACTTGGGTGGCCAAATTGGGGCCAGTTAGAAATAAAAATGGTGAGATTAGACTATACATTGACTTTAGAAATTTGAATAAAGCATATGAGAATGATATTTATCCTCTTCCTTCTCTTGACCAAGTGATTCAAGTTATTTTAAGTTTAGTTATGATGCCTTTCCTTGATGTCTTTTCATGTTACAACTAGGTGTTGGTTGATTGGGAAGACATGATGAAAATAACTTCCATAACTAAATGGGGGACCTTTGCTTATAAGAGAATGCCTTATAGTTTAATCAATGTAGGAGATACTTTTCAAAGGTCCATGGACCATGCCTTCCAAGGTTTGATAGGTAAGTGTATCATTATATATATGGATGATCTAACCATTTTTTCTAAAAATAGGGAAGATCAATTTATGCATTTACAAAAATTCTTTGAGAGGTGCAGAAGGTATGGAATCTCCTTAAACCTCAAGAAAAGTATATTTTATGTTACTAAAGGTAAATTTTTATGTCATGTTATAACTAAGGATGGGGTCTATATATATCCTAAAAGAGTAGAGGCCATATCTATAATAGAGCCCCCAAACATTAGAAAAGAGCTAAAATCATTCTTTGGTACGATAAATTTTGTAAGAAATTTCATTTTTGGCTTTGTAAAGATTGTTAAACCATTGAATGACATGTTGAAGAAGGATTCCAAGGTCTCATGGAATGAATAATCCAAGAAGGCATTCAATGACATCAAAGAAGCTATTAGCCAAGCTCTAATCCTGATAAGTCCTAAATTTTCAAGGGACTTCTATCTCTATTCTCTTGTATCTAACCATACTAGGGTTATAAGTTTAACCTAGAAGATTGATGGGTGTGATCACCCAATAGATTTTATGAGTACTAACATTAATAATGTTGAGTTAAACTATTCACTAATTGTTAATCAGGCATATGAATTAGTTAAGGTAGTAAAAAAATTTAGGCACTATATCCTTAGGAATAAATTGCATGTTATTCTACCTGACCCTACCACAAAATTTATGCTAAGCTACAATGATCTTGGGGAATTTAAAGGAATATGACATAGAAATGAAAATGGTAGAACTGGTAAGGTGCTAAGGCTTGATCCAAATGATTGCTAATATTATCCCTAGGTTAAGTATTATGCAAGTGAATCAACAAAACATTCAAGCTAGTGAGTGGTATGATTCTATCATTCATTTACTAATTAATGGTACCTATCCTATAGGACTAACAAGGGAGTAAAAGGGGGATTCGATGCTCAAAGCATCCCATTATTTGATCAAATATGGGGTCCTATATAGAAAAAATTTGAGGGAGTCTACCTAATGTGTGTTTCAAAAGAGGAAATTGACCAAATCATTATCACCTTTTATGAGAATATTGGAAATGGACACCCATTTGGGAAGACTACAACCCATAATATCCTCAAAGTTGGCTACTATTGGCCAACTATTTCAAGGATTCCCACAAGTATGTGAGGGAATGTCACTCCTACCAAACCTTTAGCACCAAAGAGCCTAATGAAGTAATGACTTTACAACCAATCATGGTTGATAAACCATTTACACAATGGAGGTTGGAATTTGTGGGGTCAATCAACCCCAATTAATTTTAAGGTCACAAATTAATCTTGACTACCATAAAATATTGCACAAGGTGGGTTGAGGCTGTAGCCACCAAAAAATGTAAGATAGAAGAAGTGAACAGTTTCTTAGAGGAGAACATTTGTACTAGGTTTGAAACTCTAGTCTGTTTAGTGTGTGATAATGGTTCTACATTTACATCCATAGAGATGAATAAATGGGCATATGATAATGGCATTTGTATAAATTTTTAATCTATCCATTATCCCCAAGGAAATGGAGTCTCTGAATCTACCAATAAGAACTTAATGAAGGCAATCAAGAAGTCTGCTGCAAATAATCCTAGGACTTAGCACAAAATTCTCAAGTATGACCTATGGGAATATAGGATAAGGATTAAGCATGCTTTAAATTCATCACCATTTATTTTGGTGTATGACCAAGAGCCTATCTTCCCTATCACTCTCAAGTTTCTCATGTTCAAATTCATGCAAGAATACATGGAAAAGGGTTAGGATCTTACAAATTCAAGATTGCTAGACATCATTCAGATGGAAGATGTAAGGGAGAAAGCCTTTGATGATTTTAGTAGACATTAGACCATGGTAAAGAGGTGGTTTGAAAAAATATCAAATATCAAGGTGTTTATACAAAGAGATCTAGTTCTCCTTTGGGACAAAGCATTTGAGCCAAAGGGAAAACATAAAAAATTCACGTCTTTGTGGATTGGCCCATATTAGATTGTAGACATATTGGGAAATAATACCTTCAAGTTGAGAGACCTTTAAGGAGTAGAATTCACATTTCCCACTAATGGGCAATATCTCAAGCATTACTTTGTTTCTTCTTCACCAGGGGTTTTCATGGAGAAAAATGTAAGATGGTTAGAATTAGTGTAGTTAGGCTAGTTATTTTATTTCAATTCTTTCTTTCCTATCCCTTATTTATATATAAACATGTATATATTTGTTTGGTTTCCTTTTTTAACCTATTTTTTTGCTTTCTATTGTGTGTTTATTTCTTGTTGCTTTGTTCCTTATTTCCAATAAGTCCTTTTGGACAACCTTCAGCTCAAATGTTTTTAGTTTGCTTCAAATCCTAATGATCAAGAGTATGGGTATGGACCTAATACATATGATGACCATGGTTTCAAAATTTAGGCATGATTTTATAATTTAAATAAACTGGTATAGACTAATTGAAGAAGCAAACCATACATGAGAACTTAAACATTGTCTTGACCTAAAATTGGTTTTAAGAAGATTTTCCTTTTAGGGTGAAATATTAATCTATTGAATAAAAATCATACTTGAACTTAATAAACATCCTTAGATAGGATAATGGTTGTAATCATGGGTGATTTTTTAGGATCAAACACCTGACCAAATCCTTAAACTTGGCTATCTTGGTTCCTAACCTTGATAAAATCATAAAATATCTAAATTTACAAAAAATAAGAATGTAATGCAAAATCAAAAGCTTCTCAAGGATAAGTGATTCTGGTAATCTCCACTAGGGCTATGGACACTAGGATAATAATAGATCAAGGCCATGAATGGATCCAAAGACATCTCTATCAGGGATATGGACACCTAGTTGGTAACATAGCAATACCCAAACCTCCCCTAAACTATAATAATTATTCTTAATGAATATCTAAACATACTCCAAGTCAATGTTAGTGATTAAAGATATGAACCCTGGAAGTTTCTCCTAAATCCCATGGCAATAGTAAGTGGAATAAAATAACACACACAACATAGCTATATCTTAATGTTTGATCATAATTCTACAAGTGCAAGGTTTGTTTCAACCATAAATTTATCTAGATAATGAAAGTAATCAAATAGAGTGGATGACTTAGTTATTTGTCTAAACTAGAGTCTTTGAGTTCTAACATATTGCTATATTTCCCCTACAAGTCACCATTTTTTGAGGTCAACATACCCCCATTTTTGAAAATTGGGACCCTTGAGATATTTTAAAGCTTAACCATAAAATCATGGCTTGATTTTAACATTATTAGAATTTGAAGATCATCCACTTTGATAATATTAGCTTACTAAGTTATATTTTTCTTTAAGCTGCCTAACATTGCTAATGATTGGTCTTGATGTCTTTAAGTTATAAATTTCATGGAGCCCTTGTTGATGGTTCTTGTTATAAACCCTAACATAAATTCTTGATTCAAGTTTGAATTTCAAATTGGTGGGAACATTCTAAAACTTATGTTAGACTTAAGCTCAATTCTTATGTTAAGGCTTGGTCATGTTTATTTTTAACATGACCAAACCTCAGCGTAATAATTATGCATTGGTCCCCTTTTATTTCCTATATTTATAACATGGTCTAATTTTATGCCTAGTAGGGCCCCTTTTATGTTAGCCTAATGCTCTTTGCTAAAAATTTAGCCTAAAGCTTTAATTTTAAGGCCTCATTCATGTTTATTAACATAAACAAGACCTTAGCCTTAACACTTTAGACTAAGACTTATCTCTACCTTAGCCTAATATTATGTTTATAGGATCCTTTTATGTCTAGTATAGTCCCTTTAACTACCTACTTAGCCTAAAATATTTAATTTTAAGGCCCTATTCATATTTATTAATACAAATTAAACCTTAGTATAAATTCCTTAGCCCAATTTTATTTCATCTCAAGTGTTAACTTAAATATCATGCATATTATAGGATCTAATGATCCATGTTTCTTTGCAGCCTTTAAAATGAATGACATGAATAAATACTGACAAAACTAAGCACTTAGTCCTTCAGACCAATCACATTCAAGCACTTGGATCATAATCAATGGTTCTTGCTTCATCATGGACCAAATATTAGATGGAGTGAGGACATCAATGAAAATAAAAAATCCCCATGAGATCCATAGAGTTTCCATGTGGTACTCTCACATTTGAGACTTAAAAGCAAAGGTTCCCACTTATTAAATTAGACTAATAGTGTAAAACTACTTGGATTAAGATCAGATGGCTCTCTCTTCATCATGAGTTTTAATCAGATAGAGCAAATTAAGTCTGAGATCTTGAGAAGCCTGATAGAGATGCCATGTGGTACTGTCACATTAGGACATAGGATTTTAATGAGAGTAAATTTGATGTTCATGAAACCATCATTTGATGTTTGTGAGGATGTATTTGACATTTGCATGACCATCAACTTTAATCTCATCTAAACTAAAAAATTCATAAGCCTAAATTTGATGTTCACATGACCATTATTTGACATTTGTGAGGATGTATTCAATGTCCATGAGATCATCAAATTTAAGATAATAGATTATTTTTCTTGGGACCATGATATGCTCAAAAATGCCATGTGAATAGATCATGAATTACATTTGAATACTAATGGAAGCCCTCAAAGGATTTTCAAACACTTATCTTTGAACTGCAAATGATGAAATGATCCCATAGTCAAAATATATGTAGAAATTAATTTAGTTTAAGTCTATATCCTAAGGTCCCATTTGCATTTGTTTGAATGCCATAAACCTTATGATAAACACTTATATGAAGTCTTATTAAAAAAGGGTCTTTGTAACATGAAACTTAGCCCAAATGCTTTTAACCAAATATTTTATTGTGTTTATTAATACAATAAAGCTCTATGTCCAAAATTTAACATTTTGATCCTTATATCCCTTTAACCTCTATATGCATGTTCTAAAAGCTCAACACATGTATTTTAGCCCAAAGTATGTGTTGTTTTTATTAAAAACAATGTAAACTTTGGCTTAAAATATTTAATGTGGTTCCCCTTTTGTATAAACCCCAAAAAACATAGACATAAACACTTTAGCCTAAAGTTCATTTTGTGTTTTATAAACACAAAATGAACCTTAGCCTAAGGTATTTAAACATAAGTCCCCATCCAAGTCCTTTTCTTTAAAACTTAGTATAAAACATCTTAACCTAAGTCTATAGCATGTTTTTTGACATGAAATAAAATTAGCATAAAATATTTTAGTCTAAGTTCTTGTATGACTATGAACTGACTAAAGCTCATGCATGTTGTAAGATTTGATAGTTTGTGCTTCATCATGAAAGATGATCCAAAAACACAAAATTTCCAATGAATTTTCAATGAAGCTTTGAGAGCTCATGGGTCTAACAAGTGGTGGGCATACATTCAACATATGACTAACAAATCCATCAAAGCTTGAAAGGCCCATGGAGGTGCCAAGTGGCACAACCATAGGGCTTAGTATCAAAAGAGACCAATAATACATGAAGGCCTAAATCACAATATATGGACCCCACTAATCCATGATCTTGATCCAATGGTGTGAAACAAAATGACATTTTTAAATGCTAATGGCTAGTGCTTCAAAGGCATTTATGAAAAATGCCATGAAAGGTTATAGATTGATGCTACATAAGCACCACGCAAGTAGAAAATGACAAAATAAGAGATCTTGTGTGCCTAAAAATGAAAATGTATAAAGGAAAATGTCCAAATAAAATATAAATCATGTATGAACTAAAATCTAAATGAACTACCACCATTAAAGCTTTGAAGCCCTAAACCTTGCATAAAAGAGACCCTAAGTGAACTCAATTGATTAAAGTAAATCTGAAAGAAACTTAAATATGTTTTTAACATGATAAAGCTAGCACAAAGATCAATTACAATCAAAATTATGAGAAATTTTCAAACATAAGAATCCATGACAAATCATAGACAATAATTCAGAGATGAGATAGAGTTGTACCTATCTATAAATAGTAAAAGAAAGGTTTTAAAAGATATTAAACTAGATACTATAGCCCTGAATAATGGCAACAAAATTTGGTTCGAGCTCTTCTAGACCATAGAGAAGATGAAATCCATTCCCAAGGAAGAGTAAAGGATTGTCATTATTAGTAGGAGTTAATATGACTGAGTTGCATTCAAATGGCTAACCTCCATCATATTACTACCAAACTAGAGGTACTCCATTACATTGATATCCTAACTCCCATTTTTGTAGATTGTAGAATTGATAATGATTGGAGTATTCATGAGGGTATCTCTAAGAGAGTGGCATATATTTCCCCATTGGATTTTTAGAGTTAATATAATCCCCTAAAACCCCATGTGAACCTACCCACAATCAAGGAATGGACTAGTAAGAATGACCTAGATATCATACTCAAGTCATGGTTACTCTAACAAAACCATGTATTCTAAGACTTTGAGGAAAGAATACCAATTATCTAGTTTAGGAAAGGAATTAGGGTAATCATGACCCTATTAAACATAATATATAGAGCCCCTAAAACTACATATGTCAATAAAATCTAGGTGTTTTATGTCTAATTTATGGTATAAAAAGAGCTCACTCCTCCAACTAGGGATATGATTAGTATCCACCTAGGGAAGTAATTTACTACCATCAAAAGGAAGACTAGAAAACATTTCTTCATGATGTCTTATTTTATATATTCCCTACTAGCTTCCACCAAGATCCCCAACATCAAAAACTAGTCTCTTGAGGGAAAAACCACCATCTCCCACCACTACTCAAAGCTACACATCTTCAAGTATAAACACCACATACAATTCATCTATGAATGTGTTTATATTGCATTGGTAGAAGCCATTATAGGGTATATTAGGCCTAGGGTTATCCCTTTGATTAATAAATATGTGGATTTTATGGGAGCTTTCTGGTTTTACCTAGATTACACTATAATTAGAATTGAGGGAATTCTGACCCAACCCTATAAGTTGCCTATCTATGTTCCCAACAAGCTAGTAGAATAGGAAATTGCATCTCAACTCCTTCATGGTGTTGATGAATTCTACAAAGATAAAATGAAAGGCCTCCTCCATCCCTTTCCTTTGATAATTGGAAGAACATTTTTCTAGGATTAGAAATAGGTAGACACCATGGCCAGGCATATGGATTCCTTTGTGTTTCAATTAGATGACCTAAAGTATTAGGATCCAAATAACATAGTGGGTAACCATTTGAAGAGAAAATAGCTACCCAAGCCAGTCTATGAGCACATCTTGGTCTTTATGACACTCTCCACATCAAGGCCTATAATTTTGAAGAATTAGTAACTAGATTCAAAGGGCATAATATTAAACTTGTACATAGATTGACTAGTTATGATAAACCACCAGGGAATATATGACAAATGCATCCTCTTATATATCATTTACTACCTGGAACTTCCATCTCACCATAGGAACAACCCCAAATGGAGCTACCACAACCCTGAGGACAAATTGCATGGGGTCCTGGTAAGAAGAAGTTAGAGGAGAGACCTAGTGAGGGACATTCATCCTTAGTTCTCCCTCCAAGACCAACATCCCCTATCAAACACTTGGAGATGATTGCCTTAGATCTAGATGAAATAGTGGAGGATTACCTCAAGGTCCTCATTAAAGCATATGGCTCTAAAAGAGAAGAAGATAAGGTTAAAGAATGATAGGCTCAAGAAAAAGGGGATGAGAAAGAAGATAAAGGAAAGGAAGTTGCCCTAGATCTGGTCCTAGTGGCAGAACTAAGGAAGAATAAATTAGAATTAGCAATTGTCCCTATAGGAAAAAAGAGGCTGAAGTTGACTCTCACTCTTCCCACAAGTGAGATCAACTTGTTTAGTAAAGAGTACCCCATTCATGGACCAATCATCCCTGATTGGTTTGTTTATGGAAAGATGTAAAATATCCCTTTATTATCCCATTCATGGTCTCTAATCCAATCCATTAGTGTGGATGTGTATGAAGACATCAAGCCATAGATAAGGGACTTGATGAAATAATAAGATGAAAGAAGAATAACAACCACTGTAGGGCTAGAGAGCAAACAAGTGGATGATCTAAGAGTATTAAGAAGCAAAATCATGAAGGTCCCTTAGCCTTTAAGATATATTAAATGATATACAATCATATAATTTAATCTAGAGAAAACTAGATTGGAGAGAGTCATAACCAAAAAATATATTGTGGGAATGGAAGAGTTCACCTTCCAAAAGGTTGAACCTTTTATAGGGCTAACTCTAGTTGGAGGGAAATAGCCTAGTGAACTATCCATCCATGAAGAGGATGTTGAAGTCCTAGATTAGGATAATTTAGCCCAAGTAAAATCTAGAATTAAGGGGATGAAGCAAAATATATCCAACCTTGAGAAGGAGAGTGTAAACTTGAAGACATAAGCCATCTTATTAGTGCTAAGATAAATGATGAAGATGCTTGAATACTCCTTCTTTGATATGTTTGAGGATTTAAAATAAATCAAGTTAAGGTAGAGTGAATTGGCACAACAAAACATCATGGACAAATGTCTAATAACCTAATAACAAGCCTCATTAGATCAAATAATAGGGTTGATCAACATCAGAGTTGGAAAGTAGATCCCTGGGTTCAATTCAATTAGTTTGAGGAATTTGAATGACATTCTTGGGATTGTTGTTGAGAGTATCCAAGGTTTAAGTACATGGTAATAGGACTTGGAGAGGCTTCTCAAGGATGATGAGGAGTTGGTATGGAGAATTGAACAACTCCTTGGAACACTGCTTAAATACCCTACATAGCCCACTGCCTTAGGCCTCATCAAGGATGATGAATTCAAGCATAGGACTACATTGGTAGTTTATTAAATTAAGAATAAAAGTTAAGGGCATTTAGGAGTATACAATAGTAGGATCCTTGATATGATCCTCAATGTTGGTGAAAGGGTAGTTTAAGCCCATAAAATTAAAGAGGCCATGATCAAGAATGATAGAGAATTAGAGGTTTTAGCTAACATTGAAGAAGAGTGGATTTTGAGACCACCTTTAGACTTGGATATTTTTGAATAACAACATCAAAGATATATGGAGCTTCTATGGGAGAAATATGGGAACCCTTCAGCAATGGGCCCACCAAGTAGTTGAATAATATTCTATTTTGTAAAACATTTGTAATATATTAGAAATAGAGTATTCTTTTGTAAAGGCATGTGCTAGTTTGTTAGAATGTTACCTATAGGTTAGTTTAGTTTTGAAATTCAAGTGTATTATGGAACTTTCTAAAAAAAGACAACTGTCCTTATCTTTTGTACATGTGTATCTCATAATTGACTGATATACTGTCTTGTCTTTCTATAAAATGTAGTATTACCATCTTGTAAAAGGGAGAGAATTTTGAGCAAAATTTGTATACTTGGAGAATTTAATACAATCAAGAAGTTCTAAAAGGATTGTCCATTTTTTTGTGTCAATTTTTACATGCTTTTCTCTTAATTGCTAGTCTAAAGTCTTAGATTTGAATGGTTTCTTTGAATTATGAGTTGTATATTTTATTATAAGGTTGATAATTTATGCTTATGCTAGATTAGCTGAAGGATCTTCAATTTGATTCATTTCATTTATTATGTATTCAGATGTCCTATTACTATTTGAGTGTGGTAGCAAATCCTTAAAGTAAATTCATTTCTTACTTATAATTCTTCATATTATCTTTTGAGGTTTGCTTGGTACATAGTGAGATTTGAGCTTATGTTATTTTGCACTATGTGCTGGTTAAATGTATGCTCAATTATAATTGAAACTTTGTTATGATATTTGAGTTAAGGATCAATAATTACTTATTATATTTTTGCCTTACCATTCCCTTTTTCTTCTTTTTTAACTAGATCATTGTAGCTTAGATTTCATTATAAATATCCATTTAGATTAATATGTAGTTTAAGTTTTGATCATAATTCAATAGTATTAACATATATACTTCATAATTCAAAAATATTGCACCATTATGGCTCACAACCATCAATTATTATAATTTTTTTGGAACATTCAAACATTAATCTACCACTATTTCATCACAAGTAGCCTAAGTTGCGAAAACCTGCTACTCATGCTCTAAATTCTTGTAATTCTAAAATGAGAAGTGATATATAGACACTAAGAACCCATGTGATATATTTATAGGCATCAACAAGAAGCATAATCCCAGTAACTCATCTTATGTTATCATTTTAACCCCACTCCATGGTGAGGGTGACCCACTAGGATGCTTGTTTTGAAAAGGATAACACCTTTTCATAACAAGCTGGTTTATATGGATCCAAATGATGTGATTGCATCTCTAGTGTTAGCCATACATAAGACTATATAGAAATGAGAAAAAATTGATAGTTTAGAATAACCCCACTTGCCATGGATATACTGTTGATGTAGAGTTAGTAGCCTAAAGTTCCATGTTGTTGTAAAAATTCTTAGGAGAAGATAGGGCCTAAAAACCCTAATTTTCATGTAGTTTTACTTTTATGATTAACTATTTAAAATCCTCCCGAGATCATGTATATAGGTGGAATTCAATAATATGATGCAACCTTGTCAATTATAAGATTTAGGACGTTACACTTAGACATTTATGTCATTCTATCCTTTTTACTTACATGGCATTGAGTCTAAACTATTTTTTTGTCATACCACATCCAAGAATGAGTCTTGTTTACACATCACTCTATTTTTTGAAGAAGTGTTATGCCATCCATTTGACATCACACATTTTCCTTAATATTTTTTCAAAACCTTTGTGTGTGTGTGTGTGTTGATTTAAAAGGACATATTTATGCTACCCAATTCATTCCAAGTTTTGTTCATTGGAGTCTTGGAAAAAACCATTTTCCACATCTTTAGAGCATGAGAACATCATTATGCTACCCAAATTATTTCAAAGACTAATTACCTTATGTCCAAAATTCCATTTTTGAAATTGAAACCATGTGCACCTTTTTGGATCTATACCTAGTGTAATTGTGCCATTTATTTGTGTCTAGCTTGTTTTTTATTTTAAGAAGCTTAGTTTTCTATGTTGAGTTCAAAATTAGCCTTGACAAGTTCAAATCCAAACATTGATTGGTTTATATCTAGGCTTTATGTAATATTGGCTTAGAGCATTTCCATTTCACTTTTAGGTTGTGTAACTTAGGTTAATTCTCTATTTAATTAAATACTATTTTTGTGCCTAGATTTGGGGAAGTTGTCTATATTATATATGCCTATTATTTCATGTATTTTTCCAAATTACCAAGTTCATATTTAAATTTGAATGCCTAGTTTATGCCAAAGTGTTTCAAAATTGTTAGATTAAAATCTCTTGCCTTTTAGACCTTGTTTTATTTAAAGTATAGCTTTTGTGTCTTTTCCAAAAGATCTAGAAATACCTATTTTGACCCTAGATTTTTTACCTTGTTTTCCAAAAGACCTAGAAATATTTGTTTCTTTAGACCTAGTTTAGATTGGTTTGAAACACTTTGTACCTAGATTTGGCATTCTAGTTTTTTTTCATCCAATTGAAGTTTTTGTGTAAGACATTTGAAATTAGACATTTGATGTTAGATTATTTTAGACCAAGTTTTAACATATAACCTTTTTAAAGATACAACTCCACCCTTAGACTAAGTTAGACAAAGTTTTGATTGTTTATCCTTTGGACATTATTTTTTTAGAGTTTATAGAACTCTAAGCCTTTTTTTATGAAAAATTTGTTATTGAGTTAGATATGTCTCATTACACTCATACTGGATCCATGTATAATCCTGATTATGATAATGTGGTTCCACAAGATGATTTTTTTTAAGACCCCTATGGTGACGATGTAGTTTGTGAGATGAATCCTTATCCTCATTACAATACTAAATATATGGAACAAATACAAGATCTTCTATCCCACTATTTGGTTAATATGTCTCCATACTTAGAGTAGGACCAAGAATAAACTATGCAATACCTTGTTATCATACCATCAGTTATATAATAAGTTCAACAATAATTATACTATGTTATTATGCCATTAACATATGATCCATATTTGTTTGATCATTACTTGCTTGAAAATAAAGATGAAGTTTTAGTTAGAGCCATGGAGGTAGGGGATACATTTCTAGCTGACTTCCCTCATAAAAATTTGCCTAGTCTAGTTAGAGTGCCTTAAAAAATGACTTATAACTAAACCATTGAACAAGCCTTTTCCAGCAATCCTCAATCACTTGTTTTGATCTCATATCAAGACTCATGTATGCTTGTCAGTAGAAATGGCCTCATAGAGGACCACTTTATATAAATGTAAAAAACATATCAAACTTATTTGAACTTAGCATGTAATTTTAATAACATGGCCATGTCAAACACTCCACTCACTAAGTTAGCTCCTTTAATAGGGGTATTGATCAAATTAAAAGGTCAAGATAATTTGGGTATAGACCCATTTGTGTAAAGCACTTTAGTTGGTGACATGTGTAATGATCCATCTATTGAAGAAGTGTCTACTACTTCTACATAGAATAATGTGCCAAATACAGTGGATAACATATAAGTGTCATCCAATCTAAGACAAAGTGGTTTAATTTCACCAATAATTTGTCCACAATAAGTGCCTTTAATTAACATCACAAGTGATTTTCAATAACAAGGTTTAAAAACTCTTATGTCCAAACCAAAATAAGCTACCTCTAATCCTCAACCATCAACTTCATTAAGCATGCAATCTCAAGGATTAAGTAATTAAGAAATAAATAGTGCCTTACCTCAATAAAATATGATGAATGTTACTCCACCATAATAGGTGATGACTAACATTCAAACATAATAGGCACAATCTAATATACCAACATAACAAAGGCAAAACATTTTTTCACCTCAATAAGGGGCAACCAATGTTCCACCTCATCATGTAGTGACATGTATACATCTCTAATCATAGACCAAAGTACCTTTATAATTACAAATTTTGTCTAATAAAAAATCTATGTCCATTGGTCACATAAAAATGTTGAACACTCTAAAATCATCTACTCTAAGAAAAGTGTTGCACAACAAAGAGGTACTAATATCTAAAAAGTAATAATTAGGAAAAAATTTCCTTTTGTTCCAAACATGCCACAAATACAATGATAGGCCTTTGGTCCAGAATAGGTTCCCCTTATTCAACCAGGTTTGACTAGTCAGCAAAAAGTCCCTATTCAATCTCAATAGGCATAGTACATTACCCCAATCCATATCCTTTCATATCATCCATAATTCCCTCAAAACCAAGCCTATATATGTAATCCAAACTAAAATATTGTACCACAATGTGTACAATTCCAAAAATCTTGTCCCAATCCATGAATGCATATTCTTGGTTGGTTTCCCAACCAAACCAACATTCCATAACAAACCATGCCTCCATTATACCCTAATCAAGGTGTTCCACCTTTGATCTCCTAGCCTCCACCTTAGGCCAATGTTTTATATAGTTTCTTGGTATAATAAATACAAAAAAATAAAGGATGCAATCATTACCATTCAAGCAAGGAAACAAACCAAGAAGTTCAAGTTAGATGATGTGTGTTCCTATCCGTTCAACATGGAGTATATACAAATACCATTTCCTCTAGGGTAAAAACCATTTATATTTGACAAATATAAGGGTAAAGGAGACCCAAAGGATCATTTAAATAATTATTCACTATTTTCTAGCTAGTGGCTTACAATGACATATACCTCCTACTTTTTTTTCCTCAGAGTCTAGTAGGACAGGCTTTAAAGTGGTTCCTAAAATTTCCCAAGAATTTGATATCTAATTTTGATGACCTTTCAAACAAATGTGTACAAAATTTCTCCTATAATATTAAACATGATATTTCATTGTAGATTTAATTCAAGCCAAGCAAAAAGTTGATGAAAGTTTCACAATCTATCTATAACAATGGAGAGAACTTGCTAGCAATTTTACCCACAACTTTCTAGATAAATAATTGGATATTGTGTTTACCCAAAAAATTAATAGTGAGATATCCTATCATCTAGAGATGCAATGTGCACACATTGTAAAGAAGATCATAGATAAAGGTTTTCTAATTGAAAAGGGCCTTATTAACAAAAAGTTTATCAATCTTACCTCATCAAACTAAAATTAAACCCAAAAACAAGGAATAGGGCAAAATCATAATCACAACTAAGTCCAAGTGCAAGTGTTGACACTAACCTAAGTCAATAATTATTAAAAAAACCAAGCAATTCAACTACAATAATAATTTTATTAGAAATGGAGTATCTCCAAGTTAGGACATGTCCAAATGGTGAAAACACCATCTGTTCAGCCTATGCCACACATGCATCTTAATCCTCACCAATAACCATTCAACAAGTATAGCCTTCATAATAGCCTAAACCATCTTATCAAACATATAAACCATTATCTTTTCAAACCCTTCGTCTAAATATAAATGTGCCTACTCATCGAGTCTTTAACGACCTTAGAGAGCCTATTGAATCCATGTTTCACAAACTAGCTATCACTATTATGATTATTTGGCCAATTCTAAAGCATTATCCTGAGTGTATTTTATATACAGATTGGTACTGAGAGAATTAGTTATGTGAATACCATTATATTCACAAACATAATCTACATTATTGTGTGCATATCAACACCTCATTAAAAATATTTTGGAAAATGGGGAGATCACATTGGATAATAGAGCATCTACATTCAATTAGAACTTGGGTATCTACCAAAAACCCTTTAAAAACATAAGAAAAATAACCACAAACAATAATAAAGGACAAAATAGAAGCAATAATAGCATCAATAGCCATGACAACAATAATAATAACAATGTCAACTAAATAGGAGGAACTAAGGATAAAATGATTCTAATAACCAATCAAATATTGTGGGAGGTCACATTTCCACCATCACTATTAATCTAAGACCAAGTGATAATTGAACAAGATCATTGCTAACTAAATCAAATCAACCCACTTATTCTAGTAATCCTTCCTTGACATAGGACTACATATAGAACACTAGAAAATAAGAATTATTAATTTTATACCTTATACTAGTAACTCATCCTTACCTTGTGACCACCTATAAGTGCATCAATAATAGAGACTTATCCTATCTATCCCCCTACCACCATCATTTTCTATTAATAATGGTATTGTATCTAATCTCAATTATGCAATCAAAAATCAATGGTCAAAGATTACCATTCCCAACCCATAAACACTTGCCACTGAACCAATCTAACCCATCATTCTATCTAGGAATAAGCCCTTTACCACCATGACAAAAAATATTTTCAATATTGTGGAACAAATTCAAAATATGTCCACACAAATCTCCATTTTGGACTTGTTGCATACATCTACTATCCATAAAAACATCTTAATATAGTTCTTAAGCCAATCCCAAGTTCTAAACAACATAACTCTTGACAAATTCTAATATTTGGTTAGGCATCTAGCCCTAGGGTAATAATTAACCTTTGACCAAAGTGATATGTCATCCCTTGTCCCTCTCCATAACAATCCATTATACATTAAAGTTGTCATAACACAACACAAAGTGAAACATGTCCTCATAGACAATGTATTAGGCCAAAATATTTTATCTCTAAATCTCATAAATCATCTTGGATACATAAAAATAGATCTTTATCCATGAATGATCACTATAAAGGCCTACAACAATGAAGAGTGAGAATAACAAGGCATCATCAACTTGCTAGTTATCATTGGGCCCTTAACCCATGATACCTGTTTCCATGTGTTAGACCTATATTTATCATACAATTTGCTTTGGGGTAGACCTCAGATACATGAAATTCATGCAATCCCCTCAACATCACATAAATGTCTCAAGTTATCTCATTCTAACATGGATATCACAACCAATGGAGATTTATAGCCTTACAAACATTTTAAACATTTAAAAGCCAAGTATGAAATCTATAACTACAATTTTTGCTTGGATCGAATTCCCAAAAAGGACAAAGGGAAAGAAATAATTACTGATTTAATAGAGTCCAATTGCATAGACCTAGATATCCTTGATTCATCTTACTATATGCCACCTCTTGAATTGTCTAATCATTTTACCATTTTAGCTAATGGCTTAGAAGAGTATTTAAATCATGACACATTTCACATTGTCAAACTTCCATAAAACCCCAATTCTTATGGAAGACCTAAATCCAAATCACCTTGCATGGAATGGTAATGAAAGGGAAAGGGCAAACTAGATAGTCCACATCTTATAATTTTCATAACAACCACTAGCAAAGAACATGACCCACTTATAAATGTTGAATCTTGGTTATAGAATCACAAATTGGTTGAATGTTAAAAAAATGTCAAATAACCCATTCCTTATAGGATCAAGGAGAATCAATCATATCAATGAGGAGGCCTTTGGCCAAATCAATAAGGTACATTAGAACCAATTTCTATAACATGGTACAAAAGAATCTATGGTCTTAGATTTAAACCACCTGGGGGTGACACCATGTATCTTATTCATGTTCTAATGCCAATGACTAGTGATGATGATGTCATAAGAAAAGTAGAGTCTAATCATAACACTTATAAATACCTTACCAATACAAATCTATTTGATACTCATGCCATTTATACCCTTACCTTAATCATTTGTAACAATCCACTTCTTTTTTATTACCCTCAACTTATAGCCTAAGACCAAAATGAATCCATAGTGCCTATAGATGATTTTGAGAATAATGAGTCGTTTGACAATTTTCTAAGCCTAAGAGATAATGTTCCATTGGGAGACCACAAATAAAGGTTCTAAATCAAACTAGATCTTACAACCTTTTTTGGAGAATGGGTGAACACCCTTAGCCATAGAAAAATAAATAAAACATTGAGTTCCCAAAGTGAAAACCTCTTTTAGGCACTTTTGGACTAGGGTAAAAGTAAAGAGAAAGGTCAATCTTCTAGTGAAAAACTATTTTAGGTGTTATTAGATGGGGGTGTCCATCCTTCCTTAAATATAGCTCAAGAGACCATCTTTGATGAACTTGCATATGGATCTAAGTTTAGTTCTAAATAATAACATGCCTTTGATCGAATCATCCAAGAGTTTCAAATAGTGTTTGTAACATGGCCATCCCTACCATTGGGAGATTATAAGTTGTCTTATTTAGGTGAACTTGAAGATCCCATCCAAATAGAGGACTTTGTCATTGCAAGCCAATTTAAATGATTACCAACCATCTTGGAGGATGGTTTAAATCTCCTTATAAAAGACACTATAAATTCAAAATCAAAAGTCTAGATGACCCAAAATTGATCAAATTAGGTACATCCCTTAGTGAGAAGGAATGTGAAATCTTTGTAACCCTTCTAAGGGAATTTGTTAATATATTTGCTTAGGCCTATTTAGACACGCTAGGTATGGACATCACCTTAGTTGTATACCACCTTATTGTACATCCTTATGCCAAACCTGTGAAGAAAAAATTGCATAAGATGTATCCTTCCATTAATGTATTAGTAAAGAAAGAGTTGTAAAAGCTATTAGAAGTGAGATGTATTCAACTGATCAACTACTCAAAGTGGATCTCAAATGTTGTGCCAATTATCAATAAACTAGAAGGAATCAAAATTTTCACTAATTTTAGAGATATGAATAAGGCCTGCCCCAAGGATGACTTTCCTCCACCAAACATTGACATGATAGTCAACTCAACAACAAGATACAAAATGCTTTCACTGATGGATGGATTTTTAGGATACAACTAGATTCAGATTTGCCATAAGACCAACATAAGATAGCATTCACCAGTCCATGGGGAACATTTTGTTATCAGGTTATGCCATTTTATTTTAATAATACTAGGGCCACATACCAAAGATCCATGACCATCATAATTCATGATATGATGCATGACATTGTTGAAGACTATGTCAATGACATATTGATTAAATCAAATACTAGGGTTGATAATCCAGTTGCACTAAGAAAGATATTTGAGAGGCTTCATGAATACAAGGTTAGACTTAATCCCAAGAAGTGTGTTTTTGGTATTACTTTAGGAAAATTGTTAGGCTTCATCATCTCTCATAGAGGCATTAAATTTGATCTTACCAAAGTACAAGACATTATTGAGATGCCATGACCTTCTAATTTGAAGTAAATATATAGTTTTTAGGACAAGAATTAGTCTATTATATTATTTATTTCTTATTTGGCTAATAAATTCCACCCATTTACACACTTACTAAAAAAGAGTGTCAAATTTCATTGGGATGAAGAATGCTAGAAAACTTTTTAGCACCTAAAGGACTATCTTGACAATCCACCTATTTTGTTACCACCTACGCCATGAAATTCATTTATATTGTACCTATCTTCCATAGATAATGCCCTAGGGGCACTTCTAGCTCAACATGATGACAATGGAAAATAACATATCGTGTATTATCTAAGACATACACTAGTTTCATATCAACATAACTATACACCTATTAAAAAAGTTTATTTAGCTATGGTCTTTGTAGCCCAAAATATATGACATTACATGATTAACAAAAAAACTATTATTATTTCCAAATTATATCCACTATATAAGAAAACTTTACAAGGCTACATGGATAAATAAATCATACTTCTAAGTGAGTTCAAGATAGAATACATCAATCAAAAGTTATAAAGGGACAAGTTCCTATAGATCAATTTACGGAGGCTCCTCTTGAAAACATTGAACCCCTCACTTTTCAATTCCTAGATTATTCCATCATGACCATCATTGAAACACATCTTGAATAGCAAACTAGATGTATTTTTATTGATCATTCACAACACATGGATTAGGGGTAGGCTTATTATTTATTACACCATAGGGGGATATTATCCCTAAATAATTCTATATCTACTTTCCTTGTACTAAAAATATAGATAAATATGAAATACTTGTTACCAAGATTTTTTAGGCAGTACACATGAATATTTAGCATCTCAAGGTTTATGGTGATTCTTATCTAATCATCAATCAGGTTACAAACCACTTTCAGACCAAAGATGACAAGATGGTACCATACAAGGCAATGATTGACACTCTCACATAGTAGATTGAAACATATAGTTTAAACATATTCCAAGGGACAATAATGGAATAATGAATTCCATGACCACCATTATCTCTTTGATATGTCTAGAGATAAGGTAAAATAATAGAAATTCCTCATTAAAAATCTTCTAGCACTAGCTCATGAACCTTTAACCATCACAATTATCTATGATATTGTTGGTCCCATATCTATATGGTATTCATACCTCTTTACCTACCTTCATGACCATATTATTCCACTAGACCTATCTCATAAACATCAAAATGCCTTTACCCACTAAGCCTCATGTTATACCTTACTTGGACTAGCCCTTTACTATCGTAGCTTTGATGTAACTTTGTTTCATTATTTAAATTTATTAGAATAAAAATTAGCATTACATTAAGTTCATGAAGGAGTAAGTGGATCCCACATCGGTGGGGATATACTATCCTAAAAGCTCTTATGTACTAGTTATTATTGGACAACTATGGAAGTAGATTCAATTGCTTACATCAAAATATGCAACAAATGTCAATGACATGCCAATATAATTTATTCCCTAACCAAAACACTAAAAATAATACTTAATCCATGGTCATTTTCTACATAGGGACTTTATCTCATTATAAATATTAACCCTACCTCATATGATGGCCAAAAACACATCGTTACCACTACTGAATATTTCACTAAGTGGGTTGAAGCTATACCCCTCACATGATTGGAAAACTTATTTACAAATTCATATTCAATAATCTCATTTATCGATATGGTATCCCATCTGACATTATATATAATGATGGTAGATAATTTAAGAATAAGGATTTCAAAATGTTGTGTGCTGAGTACAACATTACTCAACATTTTTCCACTACCTATTACCCTCAAGGTAATAGCCAAGAATAATAATCCAAAAAAACCATTATCAACATCTTTAAAAATATTTTCAATAATGTTGGATATGATTGGTACCTCCAATTATTTCTTGCTCTCTTTTCATACCACACTAATTACCATTCCCCAATAAGAGCCACTCCATATTCCCTAGTTTATGGTACTAAGGTCATCCTTCCCATTGAGGTTGAGTTAAATTTTATGTTCATCTCATTGAATCATGTCATATATGATGAATAATACTGATTTTCTCACCTATAAGAGCTATATTTACTTGATGAGAAATGCATGGCCACTGTCAATAACCTTCAAGCATACCAAAATAGTCTCTATGGCCATTACAATTGGCACATAAAACATAGATGATTCTAACTTGGTGATCTCATTTAAAAAAAAAACCAATAGAATACCATGGATGATAAGAATCACAAGGTTAAGTTCAAACCCAATTAGATATGCCCCTATATCATTGTTACAAATTATGGCTCCATAACATATAGGCTTGCTACACTAGATTGGGATAAATTTGATGAGATGATGAAAATTATACACCTCAATCATTACTTTGCTTGGGAGTTATGAAATATTATTTATGAAGCTTATTTATATTATACCATAACATTGACATCCTTATTTTTACCATACCATATACTATTATACCATACCTTTCCTAACAACCACATTTGTTTTTACCCTCCCTACCCAACCCCTTTGACCTTGGTTCTATTCCATTGGTTTTTTAGGCACCTTCAGTGAGGGGATTTAGATAAGGTATTAGTAGTTTATTTAGTATTCTAGATAAAGGCCATATTTTGGACTAGTATGATAAGGGTTTAGCAATTGCATCCTTCATTTCTTGTTTCATTTCATTCTGAGTATTCTTGATTATAATCACCTTTAGGCAAATCAATGTCTCACATCACGCTACTAATTATAATTTCCTTTCAAAAAATTAGTATCATTGACCTATGTTGTTGTTTCCTAATTCTAACTACCTATGGGTAAATTAGGAACAACACTTTTATCATGCCTTGAAGTACCACTTTACCTTTCCTATGTCATACTATGCCATTTACCTAGTTTTCTTATAATTTGATAACTTGTTTCTACCTAGTTAGATTCCTCTATTATAAGGTGGAACTATAGTGAATTGAGGTCCCATCCTAGGACAATGTAGGTAGTGCTCAATTCAAAGTAAGGTCAACTTAGTCACCCCTTTTCCATGATCTCATTATTTTGTGAGTAATATAAGTTTGAATTCTCTCACCATCACAATGAGTTGGATCATTTAGTATTTCATCATCCTTGATCGAGTTGAGATTCTTAGAGAAATTGTTAAAAAATTTGTAAAAAAACTTATAAAATCCTTAAAAACCACCAAATTGACCACTTCTTTACATTAAAGATTCTATAACCCCTATCTATTTCATAATAAACTACTTGTCATCTAGTTTCCCCATATTTATTGGCCTTCACTTTTACACTCTCACCATTTTGTGAACAATCATTTAAATTCTCTCTCCATTTTATGAGCCCATTTCCATATTCCTCTATAACATGATCATTTTTTTATTATAATCATTTTATTTTATTCCATGTCTTGAGAGAACTACATATAAATTTAAGTTTATGTTAGACCTTGTGTCCATAGAACTATGTAGGTAGCATCCACTTGACTAGTGCATCTAGAGCCAGCTCAGATACCCCTTCATTTTATTATATTCCCCCATTCCATTTGTTTTCTTTATTGTTTCCTATAACCTAGGTGCAATGTTTGTTATCTTGTTTAATCTCTATTTTTCTAACATTGTGATTAGCCATTATTTATGTTTGTTTCAAAGTTGTTTTGATTTTTTTATTTACTCTTTGTTTACTAGTGTTTGTGTCTTTTAGTTTGTTTTTTTGCTTGCCTATTTATTTGCTTTTAGTGTTGTGCCCTGGTTCAATCTATGTGCATTTATTGGGTGATTCGTTACACATTATTATTGAATCCATCCATACTCATATGTCAACATTGTCATCATGGTTTTTATATTTGCCACATTATTTTCAATTATTTATTAGATTAATTGTTAGTCCCTATGAATATTTAGGATAGTTTATCATGGTTTTATATCATGATACATACTATCATGTGTTATAGTAAAAATTAGTTTGGGAAATCTTACAAGCAATGCAATCGAGATACTTCTCCTTGGCACCTAAAAAATTCTTGATCTACCCAAAACATTCCCTACATATAGAGTAATTTAATCATGAAATAATTTTAATCATTACTAGTTAGGACATACATCTCTATACTAGTAGGTTTCTTGAATTCATCTTTCTCTTCTATACCAGCTCACTCTTACACTTTGAGTACAGATTCTGATTGCAAGCCCACATTATCCACTATGCCATATTACTCCCTACATTTTGCCAATGATTCTAAATATCTTTGGTAAAATCATTATGTATCATCCCACCCATAAAGCTAATTATTATAACCACCTTTGGGTAAATCATTGTGTATTGATCTATTTTAGATGTTAAGGATTATAACTACCTTTGGGCAAATCATTATTATTCTTCTACCCAACTGGGGCATGTTTTCATTATGATAATGCTTATAATCACTATTGGGCAAACCATTATCTATATCCACCCAAATAGGGCATGTTTTTATCCTTATAATGATTATAAATACCTATTAGAAAATCATTATTTTCTCTTTTGATGATTATAACCACCTTTGGGTAAATCATTCTCTTGTTACCCTTATCATATGGGAAAATCATTATCCTTTTTATCTTACCTATGTCGATTATTATAATTACCTTTGGGAAAATCATCTTGTTTCTCTACCTAATCATAGAATCTCACCATGTCACTAATTATAATCACTTGTGTTCAAATCAGTCTTTTCCACCCCTTTTACCTTTTGGTCTCATGGTTTTCCTTCTTTCAAAGGGCTAATCACTAACCTTATTTATCGACCACTTCCTCGAGGGGGAATCTAGAGCTCATCCATTATCATTGAAGTATTAGGCATATAATACATTTTAATTATTTGATAAGATGTTATGGTTCTTATATCTTGCAATGCCTTCCCAAATAGGGGAAAACTATAGACATCCAAAACTGGCCACAACTAGTTTCCAACTAAATTTTAGACTGACTCCTACCAACCATTTCAAGTTAAGCCTAGGAATCATTGAATGTCCTAGATTTTCTCATGCATAATTAATAAATGCTCAAAATAATGTTGAGGCATCCCTATTTAGAATACTAACATGTACACAACAATAACCTCTCATGAATTCATATCTAATCACCTTGTGGCATAACAACTATCAATTTAGCCTATGGACCTATTAAGTGGGGTACTTGATCATATATTAAAAGAGATAAAAATTCTAATCAAAATAAATCATTTAATTAAACAAGATTAAATTCTTAATTTAATTATCCTTTTAAAATTAATGAATATCTAAAAATGGAAATTTTAAAAATTAAATTATCAAGCCTTTCATTATTGCCTTTATGAGTTGTCAAAATCTTCCAAAATATCCCAAAATATCTAATTTGAGATCCATGTATAGCAATTGAAAATTATAATTACATGACAACTATTAACTCAATTGGATTTAGTCTTAACTCATCTAGATTTAGTTTGAACCCATTCCATTTTTAAAATCAACCTTAACTCATCTTAGGTTAGAGTTAATTCTTGAGGATATAAATACAAGGTCATGCCCTTTAATTTCTAAGCTTGGATATTGAAGAGTTATTATACATAATTTACTCCATAAGTCTCATGAAATTATTGTTACCCTATTTAAATATTAATCTAAGCAATCAAAGCCAAGGTGCCAAAAAGAGAAAGAGCCAAGCAAGCTTCATTTTCAAAGACTTCTTGATGCACAAGTAAATCAAGCCATTTCTAAAAGCCATTTAAAGCTCCAAGGAAACTAAAAGAAGGTGTTTTTTTATGTTTTTGTTATGTTTTTATATACTTTCTTATTACCTAATCTCTCCCTAGTGTCTAGGCTAGAGGCATTAAGATTTAGTGAGTTTATTTGAGTTTCATTTCTTGGGATAACATAAGACTAACCTCCCCTCTATGTATTCCTTGTCCAAAGTTTGAAAATGATGAGTCATTCTATCATTTTCCAGGCCTAAGAGAAAATGCTCCATTAAGAGACAAAAAACAAGGGTTTTCTATCAAACTAAATCCTACAACTTATTTTGGAGAATGAGTGAACACTCTTAGCCAAACATAAAGAAATAAAACATTGAGGTCTCAAAATGAAAACATCTTTGAGGAAATTTTAGACTAGGGTAAAAGTAAAGAGAAATGATATTATTTTGGTGAAAACCTATTTCAAGTGCCAATAGATGGGGGTGTTCATATTTCTTCAAACATATCTCAGTCAACCACTAATGATGAACTTGCTTTTAGGTCCAAGTTAAGTTTTATAGAAAAACATGCCTTCGATTGAATTGACTAGGAATTTTCAATAATGTTTATAACATGGCCATCCCTACCATTGGGAAATTCTTATTCATCTTGTTTATCTGAGCTTGAATAACTAGTCCAAATAGAAGATTTTATAGTTACAGTTTAGTTCAATTCTTTGTTAACCATTCTAAAAGATGGTTTGACTCTCTTAATAGAAGACATTACAGAAGTCAACATTGTCACTCAATACAACTAAAAATGGATAAAATTAGGCATGGCCCTCACTAAGAAGGTATGTGGAATATTTACATCTCTTCTAATGTAATTTTTTGACATCTTTACTTGGGCCTATTTAGACATGGTAGGTTAAAACCCTATTTTGGTTATACACCACCTTGTTTTCATCTTGATGACAAACCTGTGAAGTAAAAATTATGTTAGATAGATCCTCATATTTTTATATTAGTAAATAAAGAGTTGGAAAACTCTTATAAATAAGATGCATCCAACCAATCAACTATTTAGAGTGGATCTTGAATGTTGTTCCTATCAGAAAGAAGCTATAAGGAATTAGAATTTGTTCTAATTTCAAAGATATAAACAAGGCCTTCCCCAAGGATGAATTTACACTAATAGACATTAACATGATATTTGAGTCCATATTGGGGTACAAAATTCTTTCACTTATGGATTTATTTTCAAGGTAAAACCAAATCTAGATTATGCCAGAAGATCAACATAAGACAATATTCACCATTCTATAGGGAAATTTTATTATCAAGTTATTCCATTTTGCCTTAAAATTTTTGGGTCCACATACCAAAGATACATGACTATCATATTTCATGATATGATGCATGACATTGTTGAAGACTATGTTGATGACATATTGAGTAAATCAAAGACTTGGGCTGATCATCCAACCATACTATGACAAATATTTGAGAGGCTTCATGAATACAAGGTTAGAATCAATCCTAAGAAGTACATATTTCATGTCACTTTAGGAAAATTGTTAGGCTTCATCATCTCTCTTAGAGGCATTAACATTGATCCTACGTAAGTATAAGCCATTATTGAGATGTTTCCACCTTCTAATTTGAAACAACACTATAGTTTGTAGGGAAAGATTCAATGTATCAAATGTTTTATATAATAATTAGCTAAAAAATTCCATACATTTACACACTTATCAAACAAAGGTGTAACATTTCATTAGGATGAAAACTATTAGAAAGCCTTTCAGCACCTAAAGGAATATCTTACTAATATACCTATTTTATTATTACCACTACTAGGAAAGCCATTCTTAATATACCTATCTATAAATGAGAAATCCATGGGAGTACTTCTATCTTAGCATGATAATAATGAAAAAGAACATGTCATGTGCTATCTAAACCTTAAACTGGTCACATATAAACACAATTATATGACTATTGAAAAAGCTTATTTAGCTATGGTCTTTACAGCCTAGAAACTACAATATTACATGTTTAACAATAAGATCATGTTTATTTCCAAAGTAGATCCACTCAAGTATATACTATCCAAGATAGTTTTAAAAGGACACATGGCTAAATGGATCATGATTTTGAGTGAGTTCAAGATCGAGTATGTCAACTAAAAATCTATAAAGGGACAAGTGCTTGCAAATTAGCTTGATAAAGCTCCCCTTAAAGATACTAAACCCCTCACTTTTAAATTCTTATATGACTTAATCATGACCATAATTGAAACACATCCTAAGGAGGAGCACTAGAAGCTATATTTTGATGGATAATTCATATCACATGGATTAGGGGTAAGCTTATTGTTTATTATACCACAAGGGGATCTTATCCCTAAAGCATTCTATATTAGATTTCCTTATAATAACATCATGGTTGAATATAAAGCATGTGTTACAAGTATTCATCAAGTATTATAATGGAATAATCAACATTTCAAGGTTTATGGTGATTCTCAGTTAATCATCACTCAAGTTACAGACCACTTTTAGACCAAATATGACAAGTTGGTATGATACAAGGTTATGATCAATGTTCTCAAATAGAATATCACTAATATATAGTTTGAACACATACCTAGGTCTAGCAATGGGAGAATAGACACTATGGCCACCATCAAATCATTGCTACATCACATTGACAAGGCAAAAAAATATCAATTCCTCATTAAAAATATTTTAGAACCTACTCATGAGCCTTCAAGTATCACAATGATCTATGATTTTATTGGTCCCAACTCTATATGGTATTTAGACCTTTTTAGTTACCTACATGACCATATCATGCCACTAGACCTATCACATAAATAACTAAAGGCCTTTACCCATCAAGATTTATATTATACCTTACTTGGTCCAACCCTTTATCATAATATCTTTGATATAAATATGCTTTATTGTTTAAATTTAGTAGAAGTAACATTAGTGTTACAGGGAGTTCATGGAATATGTGGATACCACACCAAAGGGGTTATCTTAGCCAAAAAACTCTTATGTACTAGTTAAGTTTAGCCAACTATAGATGAAAAATTAGATGCTTATGTTTAAAAGTGCAACGAATGTCAAATGCATACCAATGTAATTCATGCCCCAACCAAAACACTAAAACCAATGCTTATACCATGGTTGTTTCCTACATGGGAACTTGATCTCATTGTAAATATTAACCCTACCTCATCTGATGGCCATAAACACATTCTTACAACTACCAAATATTTTAATAAGTGGGTTGAAGTTATACCTCTCACTTACATGACTGGTAAACAAATTTCTATGTTCATCTTTAATCATCTCATTTATCACTATGTTATCTCATCCCACATTATATCTAATAATTGAAGGTCATTTAATAATAAATATGTCAAAATGCTTTGTGTCAAATACAATGTCACTCAATATTTTTCTACCACATATTACCCACAAGGTAATGGCCAAGTAGAACCATCCAAAAAAACCATTTTCAACATCCTTAAAAATATTTTCAATGATGTTGGCCATGATTGACACCTTCAAATATTCCATGCCCTCTAGGCATACCACACTAATTACCATACTCCAATTGGAGCCACTCCATATTCCCTAGTTTATGGAACTGAGGCCATTTTTCCCATCGAGGTCAAGTTACCTTCTCTGCATATCTATTTGAAACACATCCTAGCTGATAAATATTACTAAGTAGCTAACCCATACCAACATTGACTCCATGGTCACTATAGCCAATAGGTTAAACATAGAAAGTTCAAAATTTGGGATCATGTTCTCAAAGAAAACCAAAATAACGCCATGGTCGAGAAGAAGAAGCAATATTTCAAACCCATTTTGATAGGCCCATATATCATTTCTGTAAATTATGGCTCTAGAGCATATAGGCTTACTAAACCAGACATATATGAACTTGATGAGTTGATGAACATTAGACACCTCAAGCATTAATTCACTTGAGAGACTTGAAGTATTGTTTATGAGGCCCATTTCCATTATACCATATTATGATCTTCTTTATAACATACTATATATTATTCTAACATACCTTCTCTTTTGACCAAATTTACTTTTACCTTCCCTCTTAAACCCTTTGACCTTGGTTCCTTTCCATTTGTTCTTTGTACACCTTCAACGAAATGATTCATATCAAATTCTAGTAGTTGATTTAGTATTCTAGATAGAGGTAGTATTTTGGACTAGTATGATAGTGTTTTGGTAGTTACAACCTTCATTTCTTATTTTTTTTTCATTCTGAGTTTTCCTAAATATAACAACCTTTGGGAAAATTAGTATCCCACTCTGTCTTACTAAATATAACCACCTTTGGGAAAATTAGCATCATTTACCTATGTAGTTGTTTCTTAATTATAACTTCCTATGGGAAAATTAGGAACCACACCTTTATCATGCCTTGATGTCCCACCTTTCAATTCCTATTTTCATATTATACCATTTACCTACTTTTAGAAATTAATACTACCTAGTCAAATTCTTCAAATATTATAAGCATTAAGGCCATGGTACTTCTCCTTGGTCACTTGAAAAAACCCCAATCTATATAAATCATTCCTTGAATATAGAGTAATTAACTCATGAAAGAATTTTAATCCTTGCTAGTTAGGATGTTTACTCCATACTAACAGATTACCCAAATTTATCTTTCTTCTTTGTATCATCTTACTCTTAATCCATGAGTAAAGATTCAATTTGTAAGTCCCATTTTCTAATTCCCCTATTGTTCCACCCATAGTACCAATGATTATAACCACCTTTGGGTAAATAATTATGTTTTGATCCACACTACTATGCCAATGATTATAACTACCTTTGAAAAAATCATAATTTTCATTTAGCTGATGATTATAACCACCTTTGGGAAAATAATTCTCTTGTTACCTTTTCCTTTGGCTAATGATTATAACTACTTCTAGGAAAATCATTATCTTTTTACATTGTTATGTCAATGATTATAACCACCTTTAATAAAATCATTATCTTTTTACCTCACTATGCCAATGATTATAGCCATCTTTCGGAAAATCATCTTTTTTATCTACCCAAATGGGACATCTCATTAAGATATTAATTATAACTGACTTTAGGCAAATTAGTCTTTTTCTACCTCACTTTAGGTTTTTGGTTCAATTATTTTCCTTCTTTCGAGGGATTGATCACCAACCTTCTATGATGATCACTCCCTCAAGGGGGAATCCAAATCTCATCCATCACCTATTGGGTCATTAGGCATACATGACATTTTTCATTCTTTGATAAGATGTTACTATGATTATATCTTGTAATGCCTTCCCAAATAAGGGCAAAATGTAGACACCTAATTCTAGCCACAACTGGCTTTCAATTGGACTGTAGACTGATTCCTACCAAACATTACCAATTAATCCTAAGAATCAACAAACATCCCAATTTTGGTGATGCATCATTCATCGATGCTTAGAATTATGTTGAGGCATCCCTATTTTGGATACTATCCTATATGCAATAATAACCTCTTATAGATTCTTTGCAACCTAATAAATGGCACTTTGGCTTATGGACCCATTAAGTGGCACACTTGAAAAATTATCAAAAGGATAAAAATACTCATCAAATTGAATTAAAAAATATTAAATGCTTAGATAAATTATTCATTTGAAATTAATGAATATCTAAAAATAGAATTGCCAAAAATAAAAATATCAAGCCTTTTCATCCTTGCCTTTATGAATTGTCAAGATCTTCCAAAATATCTAAAAATATTTAATTTGAGAGCAATGCCTAGCATTGAAATTTAAAATTACATGACATATATTAACTCAATCAGAGTTAATCTCAACTCACCTAGGGTTATTTTGAACCCATTCCATATTTAAACTCAACCTTAACTCACCTTGGGTGAGAGTTAACTTTTGAGACTATAAATACAAGGCCATGCCTATTGATATCTAAGCTCTTTTTGTGTATATTTATTATGCCTAAATGTCTTAAAATTTATCTTAGTGTAATGTTATAATGATCAAATAGCTGCAAATAAACCTTTCAAGCAATGTTGCCATGCCAAATTCACAAGCCAACTAGCTAAGCAAAGGTGTTAAGAAGAGGAGGAGCAAATAAAGATTCATTTTCAAAGACTTATTGATGCATGAACTAAGTAGACCACTTCAACAAGCCATTTGGATATCTAAATAAGGTAAAATAATGATTTATTTTATGTTTTAGTTGTATGTTTGTTACTTATGCTCTCCCTAGTGTCTAGGCTAGAGGTGTTAGTATTTTAGTGTGTTATTTTGATTTGTTTTATTAGACTAACACAATACTAACCTCCCCTCTATGTATTACTTGTCCACATGAATTACAAGACACTATACCTTATAGGTAGATCCACATCTAGTGGTAGGATTTCTAAGGCAAGTTAGACTCCCACACCCAACAACCCCTCTAATAGTGTTTGGTTATTGGGAATGACATGATAGAGAACTGAGGGGGAGAGAAGGAGTACCATTAGAGAGACTTATGATTAAGCCATGACGTGATAAACTATGGATGAGTCAAGTATGAAGACAAGAAATTGGGAGAGGGGATGACATGGATGTGGATGTAGGGACAAATTAGGCACCATAATAGACACTGCAATAGTGAATACAATAGGAGAAGTAATGACCACCTCAACCACACCATAGATAAAGGCACCATCAATGAGATTGGGAAAACACAAGGATGATAATGTAAGATAACCCAATATTCATTCTAAAACATAATTGGTCTATAGATAAACCTCTCAGGATAGGGTCATGACATACATGAATGGTGACTCTTGGCTTTACACTGGCATAGAGGCAATCCATGAAGGAGGTACTTGAGAGATGAGTAGATGTTAGAATAATTAATTAATCTTAGTTATTTATAATAAATGTCTCAAGGTGATTTACACCTTTTATTGACCTAAGTAGTTAGGTAGGATATTTCCTATGTGTGATTAGTTGTAATCTCCTATAGATTAGGAGATATAATCTCATTTTTTATTATATAAATAAGCACCTCTAGTAGTGATTTTCTCAGTTTAATTAATGCAATTTATTCTAGATTTCATTTGGTACTAGAGTAGAAAATTCCTAAGGTGTCTTTTCAAAGCATTAGATATTATATGGATATTGAGAGCAAGATTTGTGTGATCCTTGGATGCATCACACTACTCCAATGTTCGCCATCCCAAGTTGAAATACTACCAAAATTCTAGCTAATTTTGTCGAAGGAGAATAGTTATTAAAACAGGCAATTTTTTTTATTTTGATAAATTTTATCCATATTTATATTAAATTTTGGGATAAATTTTAGATCTGAGATCATATTTAAGATCTTTCAATTTTTATTAATTATTTATGGTCAAGATCCAATTCTAAATTGGTGGATGAACAGATCTAAGTTTTTTAGATGATTGTATATGTCATTGTGATGAAAATTTGTATTATTTATCAAATCTAAAAAATATAGAATTTATGGAAATAATCTTGTATTTTTTTTGAATTTTACTTAGAAAAATACTGATTTTAAAAAAATAGAGTTTTTGGAGCTTCTGGTGATTTTTTATGATTTTTTTAAGTTTATATTTTGTAGAACAAGTGAGGAACAACAGAAAAAAGGAAGTTTTTTTTATTTTTTTTGTAGAATCATGGATCAAATACTATATCAACATATTTTTTTTCATCTAGATATTTTTGAAAAATATTTGTTTTCTTCAAATGGATCACTAAGGAACCCTTGGTGAAAGTTTGAAGGTAGAGTGTAATTTGGAATTTTTTCATTTGGTGCAAGGTCAAAGTTTTGGGTGGAGCACTCCTAGATCCACCACTTATAGCATCAACACCACCATCACACTTCCAACATATTACATCCTTTATTCACACCATATGACCACTTTTTGGGCATTTTTTTATCCCTTGAGGGCTTGTCCTTCGCCTTCACCACTATGAGCCATATTTGAAGATCTTTTCTTTCAAGGTTCATTACTTTTGATCCGTGAAGCCTAGGAAGGTGAATTTTTTTTCACCTTGGATTTTTTTTTAGATCTATATAATGGTAAGGATATTTTTATATTTTGATATACTATATTTCTATAATTTTCAGTTTCTTTCTAGTTTAGCTGACTAGTTCATGTATTTTGGACCTTTAAGAGGCCATAAATTTTGACTGGTAACTCTAATTTGCATGTTATCTTTTTAAAAATTTCATATTTTTAGATCATATTTATATTGTAGTCATTAAATTATAAAAATTCAAAAGGAAATGTTTTAGCCTCATTTGCTCCTTGGATGCATTTTCAGTTGAAACCAACGTCCAATTTTTCATTGCTTGTTTGGAGACATTTTCAGTAGAGTCTGATGTCCATTATGTGACAATGCACAATTTTTCATCATTTTGTATGCATTTTTGCATTTTCATTACATTTTTTAAATGCACATTTCATTTCTACACTTAAACACACTTGTATTTCTTTGTCATATGCAACTTGTAAAATGTTTGGTTTAGGACCATCTTTTGTGCTCCCTGACACACAATTGCTTTATGGTGATAATTATGTAACATGGAAAAAAGTACAAACACATCTAGTGTTTGAATATATTTGGTCAATAGTTGAAGGCACATAGGCTAGACATGTAATGGATCTTCATCAACAACATAAATATGACAAGGTTAATAAGAAGGCTAAGTTGATAATCATGTTTGGTATTTTGGATGAGTTACAACCTCATATCCATAGTGCTAAAACTACAAAATATTCATGGGATAAGCTTAAAATTATTTTTGAAGCTAATAATTAAAACCAAATCTTGTATATTCAGAGCCAATTGCACACTCTTAAGCTCAAATGAGATTAAAAAGTAGAATCATTCCTTAGAAGAGTTCAAAATTTATGGGCTTTGCTTCAATCTTTGGGTGAACCGATGATAGATGACTCTTTGGTCCCTATATTCCTTAGAGCACTACCCCCTGCATATACGATCTTTGTGACCACATTGAATATCATAAGACAAAAACCAACCTTTGAGGTGTTGGTCAATTTATTGCAACAAGAGGAAACTATTCATAATTCAGAGGAAGTAGATGATGAGCATGTACTAGCATCGAATTAGAAGGGGAAGAAACTCATAAAGGGTCAAAATTAGTCTCCAAAGCAAAATAAACAACAAAACCAACAAATGAAAAATTCATGTTTTCTTAAAGCATGTAAAATTTGTGGAAAATAAGGACATGACTTGAAACATTATTGGTACAACACATTTCAACAAGGCTCATCGAGCAAGAAGTCATCTTTCAACAAGTCACCACAAACTAAAAAAAAGTAACCACAACAAAAAGATAGGTAGAAATAGAAAAATTACAAGACCAAACAACATGTCAATGTTACTGAAGACAATGATTCTTCAAATGAAGAATATGGTTTAGATACTCAAACACATGAGTCTACCAATCATCCAAGTGTAGTTTGGTATGTTGATTTAGTAGTAACCAAACACATGATAGGAAAAAAATACTAGTTTTCTACTTTGACAAAATTAGAGTCAAATAGAAATGTATCACTTGGAGATGATACCTCATATACAGTACAAAGTAGTGGTGACATCAAACTTTAACTTGGAAACATAAATTACAACATTTCAAATGTTCTATATGTTTTAGGGCTTATAAAAATTTGTTATCTATTAATCAGTTACTTGACCACAACTTCATGGTTGAATTTGATCACCAAAATGGTCAAAAGTTTTTCCATGTCAAAGACAAGTCTAGGCATTTCAAAGTGATTTCCAAAGCTTCCAACATTGGCAAAATGCTTCATCTTGATTTTTTTTTAAATGATCATCAATCACTTGTGGTCAAAGATATAAAACTAGACAACTTATGACATAGAAGATATGATCACTTGAGTTATGGATATTTGGTTCCATTGAGTAAACAAGATATGGTTTGTGGTCTTCCCAAACTCAAGAAATATTCTAATAGATGTACTAGTTACTTAGTAGGAAAACAAAGAAGATCTCCCTTTGGAAAGTTTGAGTATTGGTCACTCGATAATTTTGACTTGGTGCACACTGATCTTTGTAAACATTTTTATCCTAGTCTCAAAAGGTACAAATGCTTTCAACTTTTTATTGATGATTACTCACAAAAAAGTGGGTATATTTATTGAAGACTAAGGATCAAGCTTTTCAAATCTTCAAAGAATTAAATTTCATAGTTAAAAATTAAAATGGTAAGAAAATAAATACCCTCCACTCAAATCATGGGGGGGGGGGGGAATACACCAGTAAAGAATTCTTAGCTTATCTCAATGTGAATGGAATCAATCATCAATTGACAACTCCATATTCACCTCAACATAATGGAGTTGTAGAATGATGTAATAGAGTAATTGTGGAAAAGTTTCATAACATGGTTGAGGATGAAAATTTTCCTAATACATATTGGGAAAAATATTGTCACACTATAGTCTCTTTATTGAACAGGTCACTCACCAACGCTTTTGATGGAATCACACCACATGAAGCTTGGATAGGGAATAAACCAAAGGTAAATCACCTTTAATTTTTTGGTTTCAAGGCATATATGAATGTTCCTAAGAAGAAAATAAATAATTTGGATAAGAAAATAAAATAATGTATTTTTGTGGGCTATAGTGCACAACTAAAGGCATACAGGCTCCTTAATCCATAAACAAAGAAAGTACTAATTAGCAGAGATGTAGTGTTTAATGAAAAGAATGGAATGAATCCACCTTCTACATAGGCAAATGATATAGGTAAAAGTCCTAAAATATTTTAGATAGTGATGGTGAAAGTGAATAGGAAGATATTAAAATAGGACCTCTAGCACCACCACCTATAGTTTAGCGTATGCCCAAGTGGTATAAAAGTACTATACGAGATGCTAACTTGAATGGAGTATCAAATACATCCACTTCAAGATTGAGGACTCAAATCATGGCTCAATAAGAGGTTAATATAGACCTTATGCGTATTTTACAAGAAACATATGATCACTCTATAGGAATAAAATCCCTACAATATAAACTTTAGAAAGATGTGATGGATGCATAATATCAATCACTAATGAAGAATAACACTTGGTAGCTTGTTGATATTCCACTAGGGAAGAAACCTATTGGATGAAAATGGGTCTTTAATACCAAGTAAAAATTAGATGGTAGTATTGATAAGTATAAGGAAAGACTTATTGCAAAAGGGTATGCTCAAAAAGAAGGCATTAACTATGAGGATACTTTTGCTCCCACAGCTAAGATAAAGACTATGAGAATGGTTTTTTCTATGGTTTCACATTTTGGATGGAAAGTCCATCAAAGGCACATAAAAAGTGCCTTTATTAATATATATTTGAAAGAGGAAGTCTACATGACTCAACCTAAAGGGTTTATGGCACCTAATCAGGAATAAAAAGTGTGTAGGCTTATCAAGTCTCTCTATCAGATAAAATTGGCTCCCTAATCCTATTACATCAAGATTGATGAGCATCTCATATAACATGGATTCAATAAGAGTCCTTATGATCCTAACCTCTACCTCAAATATTATGGTGGGGGTAGGTTGTTATAGTGATTTTTTATGTCGATGATCTAGTCATCACTGGTAGTATAATGAAGATGATCAATGTAACTAATAATGATCTCAAGCAATCATTCAACATGATAGATCTTAGGATACTACACTATTGTCTTGGTTTAGAGGTATGGTATAAGGAGCATTACATTTTTATTTCATAGATGAATTATATCAAGACATTTCTCAAGAAATTCAAGATGATAGACTATAAGCCTATTGCAACACCTATGGAGATAAGACTTTAGTTTTCTCATACAGATCCATCATTAAAATTAAATGCAACTCTCTATTGATAGTTTATTGGGAGTCTCATTTACTTGAGATATACTAGGCCAGATATTAGCTATGTTATCAGATATCTATCTCAGTTCAGACAAGAAGCAAAGGTGGTAGATTAGAAAGTGACAAAGTAGGTATTGAGATACATCAAAGGTATAGTTGAGGATGGCCTAGAGTATAAGAAGAATGATAAGTTATTCTTGATAGGATACACGGATGTAGATCATGTAACTTCTTTTGATGATGAGAAATCCACTTTGGGATTTGTGTTCTTTTTAGGATATAGTCTAATTTCATGGGGAAGTAACAAGTAGAATTGTGTTTCTAGATATTCCATAGAGGTAGAATATCATGTTGTAGTGGGATTTGTCTATGAAGTGATATATATACATCACATTCTTTTAGGACTTAGAGTTCTATAGACTTAGCCTATAGTTTTAAATTTTGATAATTAAGGTGTTTTAATTCTTGTTTGCAATCCAATGTTTCATGAGATAACCAAGCACATAGAGGTTTAGAGTTGTTTTATATGTGAACATGTTTAACAACACAACATACAACTCTAGTATTACCCCACTCAAGATCAATGTGCGGATGTATTCATGAAGTCACTTGCCCATGATAAGTTTGAGGCATTAATGAATTCTCTCTCTTATTCTCTATAAGATATGATAAATTAAGGGGGGGAATGTTAGAATAATTAATTAATCTTAGTTATTTTTAATAAATGTCTCAAGGGGTTTTTAAACCTTTGATTGACCTAGGTAGTTAGGTGGGGTATTTCCTAGGTGTGATTTGTTGTTATCTCCTATAGATTAGGAGATATAATCTCATTTCTTATTGTATAAATAAGAACCTCTAGTAGTGCTTTTCCCAATTCAGTTAAAGCAATTTATTATAGATTATTGTAGATAGAGAGATGGTGTTCGATGGGTGAGTATATGGGGACATAGTGGTTGGTGACACTGATAATTATGAGAAATGTTGTAATTTTGATTTAAGATTTGATATAAAACATTAGTTACATGTGATGATATTAGATAGATAGATTTTGAGATATATATGTGATCTAATATCTATTTAGTTTTGATTTTGTAGATCTAATGATAGAACAGGTTAGATGGGGATCTCTATTTATGGTTATGCATCATGACATTTTGGATGGGGTGTTGGCACCATACGACCCCACCACACTAGATAATAGTATGATACCATCTACCTCAACCCAAATAGACTATTTTAGACTGGTAGGGGAGGTCACAAGGTAGTTGAGAACATGTAGGTATGGATTTTATTCACCAAAAAGGGTGGGAGAGGAAGAATCATACACCTGATAGGCCTTGGCTCAGGAGAGAGCAATGCATATACATACGATAGTTTAGCTTAGATAGGTTTAGGCCCAGGTGGCCAAATTATAGGGATAGGTAATAGGTTTGAGATCTTAGACTACCTCATTATAGTGTACCATTTAGAGGGGATAATCCCAAGCATCTATGGGTAGTTTGGCTAGGCCATAGGATAGGCATGATGGAGCCTAGCCATATAGTTAGAGCTATGTATTTTGTATTTTTTTACCTTGCATTGTATAAACCACATTATATATACATACATACATATATATATATATATATATATATATATATATATATATATATATATATATATATATAGATTTGATATTGTGAGATGTATTTGGTTTTGGATGTTCATGCATAGATATATTTATTTATATCACGTATATTTATATTTTGTTGTATATGTTATGGTAAATATATGTGGAGTGTTTTATTTTCTAGAATTATGTGATACACATTCATGGTTAAAAATAAAAAGGAAAAAATGACTTGGAAAAATATAAGTAATCAAAACAAATGTACTACACACTATATCATGATGGGAAATGTGTAATAATAAAATATGACTAAATATAATAAACCAAATATGGTAAAATAGTTAAAAAAATTATTTCAAACCATGAAATGGTTTTCACCAAATTAAAACAATTAAAATCACACTATATCATGTTAGGAAGTATGAAAATAATGTAATAAAATGGAAGGCATAAGAAAACCAAATGGTATAAAAATAAAGAAATTAAGTCAAGTAATTATATGAAATAACATTGGGAAGTATAAAATAGAAACAAATTGAAACAATGAACTTAAATTGATCACACTAATTCAAGCTAGGAAGTATGAAAAACTTAAGAAAAATGGTTGTATTCTTATATGCAATCAAAAAATAAGAAGATATAAATTAAATATCAATCGAGTAATCATAAAACATACTATACTAATATGGGAAGCATGTCAATGATGTGTAACTCATGATCAATCACTACTTATCTCAAATATGACACATGTAATTTCATTATGACTTGGATATTGGAAAATTTTGTAAGGCCAAGTCCTATCCATGGTCTTACACTACAACTCATGAATGGAACACCAATGAGGTGGGAAAAAATGGAAAAATATGTTAAAAGGAATGTTTGGAATGGTAATTTGGTAGTTTTTAAGGAATCCTTGGTCCTATCCATGGTCATACACTATAAATCACAAATAGAATCCCAAGGGGGGGTGATCAGTGAACAAAATAATATTTCTCAAGGGGAAATATTAGGATTATAGTAAATGAAAGAGGGAATGTAAAAATAAAAATGTAGGAATATATGGAAAGACCTTAAGAAACATGAGGCATACTAAGTACACATAAAAAAACACTAAATGAGTAGTGACCATCAATTTACAAAGGATACCCTATTCACAGTAAACACAAAGTTGTATAGGCAAATAAGTGAGATTATAAGATTGACTCAAGTTGGTTGTTTGAACAAGAGAAGTAAAATTTACCTACCTTCCCACAATGTGTTCCCCATTCCTTAGGACCTCTTATAGAGTCATTTATCTACTACAAAGATTAGGTACTTATGTTATAAATTAGGTATTACTAAAAGACTTTTTTATCATCCCTTTCAAATATAATGGCCTATCATACCCCAATGGACCTTGAATCTATTATGAGGCCAACTGTGGAGTTTGATCTTTGATTAGAGAAATGAGATTTGATTTAAATCACGTCTTTTAGTGTGATTTGAATTTTGAAATTTTTAATGTTACCTTTTATATCATTGCCTTTTCTTAAAATGATTTGCATTTTAAATTTATATGGATTTTAAGATTCCTCATCCATATGGACTTGGAATAACCAACATGAGAGACAAAGTAATAGACATGAATGATCTTTAGACTTTGGCTAAAGGAAGCTAGGTATCCAAAGACATGACTGACTAAAACATTTGGGCTCACCTTTGAACCAGTATGTTATATCAAGTTGCAACCATGTATATGCATAGTTTGTAAAAATAAATAAGGGGAATAAAGGGATATCCAAGATGGACTAGTAAAATGACATTATAATGAGATTAATTATTTGATAACTAATCACATGGTAAATATGGAGTACTAAAAGGAGTAATTTTTATATAACCAAGTCACAACAATGATTATCCATGTTATGGAGATAAGGTAGCAAAAAATCATGAGAAAATAACAAAACATATATGGAAATAAATTAACTCCTATATAAAATTCATGTAATCATGAAAATAATCCATAAGAGATCACAAGGAAAGAAATTGACACCATAGACAACATGTAGTGTGAAATATAAATAGTAATCTAAGATAGATAAGTGAATGAAAGTTTGACACATAGTCAAATGATATAAAGTAGATAACTATAAAATTAAAACACATGTACAATATAAAATGAAGAATAAAGTGAATGAAAAACATAATCTATTCATAAATATTGGTAAGTTTGTCCACAAACATTGTCCATAACATTTGATAGATCTCTATGAATTTGGATAGTAATTACAGTGAAGGTCTCATCAATATTCAAAGAAAGATGGGAGAATAATTCTTATCAAATATAATCAATATAAAATAGATGCATACCTAAAGGATCATGATCATGAGGTCCATCATGTGTAGGATATTGAGGATACTAAATATGAATGGAATCTATGGGATATGAAGGGGACATTAGTGGAAAAGGGACCATAGGTAAAGGAGGATCTATATGTGGAGGGATCATGGGTGAAGGAACCACAATGGAAGAAGGGGCCACAGGTGGAGGATACACATGGGAAGAAGGGGGAACCTTATTTCATGGGAAACATATGGGAGGAGGGATAATAGGTTTAATAATGGTCATAAGGTGATCATGGAGATGCTATTGGAGAATGCATAAATAATTAGATTAATGGGTACCACATTGGTGCCATAGACAATATACCTCTCCATTTTTGGGAATATACTCTAGTAATAATTTGGGTAGACGTATAGACTTGTTTATAGGCTGAGGAAGAGTAGGAAAGAAAGTGTCTATATATTATCAAAGATTATGACAATGAGTGGAGGTATGATTATCTATGGTGTGGAAGTAATAGATACACTTGTTAGTAGAATTTGTGGGTGCATTAATAGATAGAGTAGAAGTAGAAGTTGGGGAATGTTGTTAAAATTTATAATATCTAGTCTAATGAATAGTGACACTATGAATTTCATAATATGGATGATCAAACCAATGGATAGTCAAAGGAGTAAGCTATGGTAAAGGAAGCAGGGCATCACCAAAGGGAGGTGAGGCTAGTAGAGAGACTAGATGAGGATCAACTAAAGGTGAAAAAAATTAGAATAAAGAAGATACTTATCTAAATTTAGAGTGGGAATATGATATAAAATAATCTCCATTAAGGGAGGAGAAGGATGCACTGAGGGTTTATTGATAATAGCAAGCATCTCAAGGGAAACAAGCTATAAGGATCTTGATATCTAGAAAATTAATAGGGACTAGTCATAACATGATCCATAATAATGATCATAAGAGGTTCTTTGGAAATTGGAGGTGTGTCATGTGAATGCACCATCTCTACCCTATGAAAAAGAGGAATAATGATAAAATTATGAGCTATATAAGATGGAATGTGATATGATAAATGAAAAATTAAAACAAAGAAAATTAATAACGAAGGATCTCATCATCTCAAGATTGAACAAGACCTCATAGAAATGGTTCATCTAAATTATAAACATCATCATAGTTGGGTGTATGAAGATAAATTATGTAGGTAGTTATGACCTTCTCATCAGAAGTGGCTTGATGAATAGAGTGTCGATTCTTAGTTAAGACTATGGGTATATCATCACTAAGTAGTTTATGGTAATATGGCTTTAGAGATGGTGGAAGCTAGTAAATGAGATGAGAAGAGAGATCAAAATTTTTTATCTTGTGATTGATCTCATTAGGTTCATCATCATCATATTCTAAGAGGTTATGTGGTATATTCTTGATGATTTTGGGATGACCATGGTAACCTCATGTAGAGTTGATAGGGAAATTAAAATATTAAGATTCATGAAATGGAAAACTCAGAAAGGGTTCAAGGGTTGTAATTTTGAATACACCATGGTCTTAGAGTTATTCAAAACTCTAAGGGTTAATGTCACCTTGAATCCTATATATTTCAACATTATTAGGTAACTTGAAAGATTGGTAGGTAGAATATGTGACAACTCTTATGTGATGAGTCTGTGGCCTACCAAGTAACTAGAAAAATTAAAGATCATAACCTTCAATCAAATAGTGATAGGTGAGATAGTAATAGGGAACCACACATAACCTAAGGGAGGAATTTTCCTTTAATCATAACCTTGACATGTCTTACATGTGGAATTAATATTATATTTAGAGTATCATTGGGTTTTAATAAAGTCAACGGAGGAAACATAAGTACCTAAAATCTCATCAATCAAGGCATGTTTGACTTTGATGTCACTAATTTGGATGCTTATAAAGAGGGGATGATCATTAGCACATAGTATAATCTCATTTGGAATCATATAAGTAATAGGAGATTTGAGAGAGAGAGAGAGAGAGAGAGAGAGAGAGAGAGAGAGAGAGAGAGAGAGAGAGAGAGAGAGAGAGAGAGAGAGAGAGAGAGAGAGAGAGAGAGAGAGAGAGAGAGAGAGAGAGAGAGAGAGAGAGAGAGAGAGAGAGAGAGTAGTTTCCATTATTTCATTAACGTGTATAGAAATTTATTTGCATTATTATAAGATGTTATCTTATGACCTAGATAAGGTAGCTTCACATCCTACTAGGAGATGATGGGGGATGTTAAATTCAAATAGTAGTTGCATAAGGTGGTTGAGATTATGTGGATAAGTTTGCATGAGTTATAAAAAGGGAATTTGAGATGGAAAATTAGTAAGTTATGTGATAGGATCTCATTCATCATAACCCATGAGTGAACTATTGGATAAAGGTGCATAATGTTGGAGGATCTCCTCGAAATCAGGATTAGAAGTCCATGTAAATTTGTGTTGATAAGATGTAGGAAGTTTAATTGGGGAACAAATTGTTTTATTATCATGAGAGGATGAGGTAGTTGATGTAGGTTTATTTTGTGATAGATTTAAAGTTATGCTATTATAATGTTGAATAATATTAATGATGGGTAAAGAGGTTGGATAAATTTTATAAATAGTATGAGAAGTGTTATCCAATGGAGGTGTTGTAATTTGTTTATTGAAAGACATATGTTACTCTTTCCCCAAATTTTTTAGGTGAGTTAGGGAAGAATCTCGGATAACATAGAAAGTGTGAGATGATTGGTGCATGTGGGTAGGATGAGAGTCAATGAAGGTATCTACCCTTCACATATTAGTCATGTTAAACACATTATCTTTAGGAGTTGGGTCTATAAGACTATCAAAATTATTTATTTAAGGATTAATCTTATCATTATTGTATTGATGGTTTGGAAGAGGGTCTTTGTAAATGGTTAGATGAGCATTAGATTGGTTTAAAGATTGATTTTAACTTTGTGTGCATGAGGTTTGAAGGAAATGTCATAGGCTTGTTGATGTTTATGAATTAGGGAACTATGGAAAAAATTTAGATCAAAGAGGAAATCCATATCTAAGTTATGCAATTACCTACAAGTCTCATGAGAGTGACCCCAACTAGCATGAAACCAAAATAATTTATTTGGATCGTACCATGATTTCATAGGGGACTAGGATCAAGCTTTCATGAAATAGGCCTTTGTAGATGCTTTTATAGTTCTGCTAAGGATAATGGCTTATAAACATTAATTTTATTTATTGGATAAATTTGAGAATTAGGGGTGTAGTTTAAAAGGAAAGCTTATTTTAGAGAAACATCAAGAGAAATAGCTTGAATATTATGAATTGTATCATAAGAATGAGACACACCATCTTTATTATCATGATTATTTTTATTTGTGATGAGCATGTTAGTGCCCATAAGAGGTTGGGATGGCTCAAACTAATGCATGAGAAAATTTTGGTGCTTGCCTTGGTTGAGGGCCTCTTCCAAAGTTCATGAAGAGAGAGTTTAGACTTGATATTGTAACATAGAATAGAGAATGTTGGTGAATAGATGAAATAGGTTATCATTTACCATGTTTTTCTCACAATTTTTAGATAAGGTCTTCCACCATTTAATGAAATTTTGTGTGATTTCCATCTCAAGTTACTTGCAATTAATAAAATGAGCAAAGGTATTTTTAAAGAGGTCACTAGTTTGAAATTCTTATACTAGAACATTAACTAGATATTCCAAACTAGTGATGGAATGAGAATTGATTTGGTTATACCGATCTAAAGAATCTATAGAGAGGGTTTTTTCTAAGAGCTTGGTAGCAACAAGAGTGTTTAAATTTACCCAATATTTGTATAGATTTTTGAATGTTTTTAAGTGTAATGTAAGATCAGTTGATATATTATAAATAATGGTAGGGGTGATACCTCTTATATCTATGTTAGATATTTGAGGTGTAAGAGGTTCATTTTGAAGATATTTAATCATTTTGTTAACAAGAGGTAGTTAAGAAATAAGGTTGTCATGGGAATCCCTAAGGGGGTGTGGGGGAATTTTGGTTGTGCATTCCCTATGGAACCTATTGAGGGTAATTTTAGAGATGAATAAGGTGATTATACATTTGCATCATTTATTTGGAATTATTAAATTGGAAAGCATTCATTTGGTTGAGTTTTCAATAAAATTTGATGGGTTTGAGTGGTTTTTTACACAACATGTGAAACATTAGCATTGGTATTAGTGGCTTGGGTACCACTGTGAGTAGTGGAATGCATGGTATTAGTGGCTTGAGAGACATTATTATAAAAGGAGGTACTAGTGGCATGCTTGTTATGTGTTACAAAATATTCATTAGTAGAAGGATTAGAAGAAGAAGTATCAGTGTCATGATTACCATTGGTAGAAAATGATGCACTAGTGGAGGAATTGAGAAGAGTGGGTCTCAGAAAAGTCCCACTAGATGTTGAACCTAACATGTTAGTATAGATACTAGGCATAAAGGTATAAGAAATAAAGGAAGGAGAGGTCATATCATGAGAAGGGGTCAAAAGAGAAGGGAGGGGTTGAGAAGAAAAGAAGTTATTTCCCCCAAATCTATGTGAGAATGTGGGGTAAGGTGAATGGGGTTTTTCTTCTTGACCACTTATCATAAGGTTTTAAATAGTGGAAGGGTCTTTTCCTTGATGTTGAGTAAATTCATTAATGAAGAAAATAATTTCCAAAGTATACTCTAATTAAAGATGATCTTCTAAGGAGGCTATAGGGTTACGAACTGAGGATGCATGAAGAGGAGTCCCATAATTTATAGTGTGAGTTTACACATACACAATTTTTTTCTAAAATAAGAGCCACAATATATTTATGGGGAAACTTATTGGGATTTTTAAATCTCATCATATCTATTAAGTTCAACTCTATGTTGGCCAAAAATAGGAAGTTCATGATGAGAATAAAAGGCTAATAAGGACAACGATGATGTAAAGGAAAATTAAAAAAATAGGATACAAAGTTAAATCATTCGTCTATGTTATATAACCCAATAGGTAGATAAAAATACATAGTCATTCAGGTTAACTATGTATTTCAAATAGGAAGGTGAAGCAAGATGATAAGGATACATAGTCATTCAGGTTGACTATGTGTAGCTGAAAATAGAATTGAATGGGAGGATAAGAAGACAATCATGTATATTGACTATGTACTAATGGCAAGAAGGTAAAACATAGTTTTTAAGAGACTGTATCAACCAAGATGATAGTGTGATGATTTATGGGATTTTTTTTCAAAATATTTGGAAAAAAGAATGAAATCAAACATAAAAACAATTGGATCAATGTGATTGATCCAATTGGGCCACACAACACAATTCTTTACACCAATACTAGCCAATGTATGTTTTGTAATACAACACACAATGATATAAGAGAAAGTAATGAACTAAAAATTAAATGCTAACTAATTGGTCACCTTAAGTGATATTAGATTATTATAAATTTTTGATTTTAATGTGATAGGAGAGTTGGCTGAAATATGGAACTAAAAAGTAGTCTAAACTTGGTTTTAGGATGTTTGGGCTAAAAAGGATCTATATTGGTAGTGGTAATAGATTGGTATTGGAGCCTAACCCCTCACTTCAAAATCTCATAGTGATAAAGGTGTCTGGTGATTTTTCAATATATACCATTAACCACATTTTTATACTTGGCCAAAAAACCAAGTTGGCTTCCCCCTTGGTGATGAAATCCAAGTAGGCAGGCCTTGGGAAGACAAGTGTTTAAATTGTTTCTAAAATTTAAGTGATTTGGTAGTGTGTGAAAAAGATTAAAATAGTGTGACTAAAATGGTTATTTTTAAAACTACCTATTTAGAATATGTGAATTACTCTAATCATGTAAATAGTTGAAAAGGAAATGTGAATTAATTACTAGTAAATAGATGTTAATTCTTTGATTAAGAATAGTACAAAATCAGTTCAGGCGACACTATATGCAAATAGTATATAACATATTTGATTGGGTAAAAACTATTATATATAAGTAGAGTCTTTAAGAATATATTAAAACAAGTCAACTATGTCTCTTAGATAGAAGATAGACTATGAAACTAGGTAGACCAGGTCGACCTAGTTAGCTATAGGGTTGCAATTTGAAGATTGCTAACTTGTGAAAAACATAAATGAAAGAAGTACTAAAATGATAAAGAGAGGGAAAAAAAAAACTTGGTGGGATTGAATATGATTTCAATTAAATTTTTTATGTTTTAATGCTTTATTTTCTATTTTAAAAATCTATAAATGGGGTCAACTAGCTCAATCGAGTTCTACAAAACCCTGTGTGTTGAAGAAGAATAAAGAATAGGGTCAACCTATTCAATAGTGTTCATTAACTTGTATGTTGGTAGAAATAATTATAGCATAGGGTTGACCTATTTGACAGTGTATGATAAGCTATAAATTAATAATAATATTATGTTTAACCATTTGATTCAATAACCTATAGCTAATGAAGACCTATATAGATAGAACATAGTCATTTTGAAGTGATTGTGTGTTAAACCAAAGCATAGAAAGTTATAACTATATCAATTAGTTTGATAACATACTAAAACTATGGAAAAATATAATAAGATGATAAAAATAATGATTTGAAAGAAAAACTACAATGGTTAGATTCACGTTGAGTTCAACAAAATGTATGCAAAGGGAAATGCAACTGATCTATAAATCAATCCTAGTTTAAAGAAGATAAATCCTACTTATACTTTTATTTTTTGATACATTATATATTTAGGGTCATGACCAATATGGATCTAGTAGACCTATCTAAGGGATCTCTTACCATAATAATATCATTAGGGAGGGTTCTAAAGCCTTCAGTCAAGTAAAACTATGCAATAACCCTAATTAGGTCCTATTTTTTTATATTCAATAAACTAATAACAAGTATATTAAAGTCTTATCTAGTGCTCACCAAATCTTGTGGCACAAAATAGGGGAAACAAACATTAAAATTAAACATGCATAGAAGACATTTAACCATGTTAATGAACACATAATCCTAATGCATGGAAGAGAAGTACAAATGCATATATATCTACTCTTACAAAGGAGGAACAAATTTAGGAATACTTACATTTGAAGGAAAACTCACTGATCATCAATCTATCCTTTGGACAAGGTTCTTCACAAGAGGTTGTTGTGGTATGTAAGGATGACAAGGATAAATTAGTTGTAGGCTACATAGCCTATCAATGCATCAAAAGACTTCTCCATAAGACAAGATCCATATCTATAAATAAAGTATGAAACCCTAAGATATGCTATTCAAGTATAATGGTGGATAATAAAATGCACAATACATATCTCTTCTTTTTTTATTCTCTCATAAATGATGAAATTAATGTGTATATATAGTTGATTCTAATCCTAGTCCTTTCCAAAAATTTAGTTGACAAGGTCATCCCAATCAATTTTGTATCATTATTTACATAAAAAAATGATGTCCTGGTCTATGTTAGTTAGGGGATGACCTAGAAACTAAATGGGGTTTTTCAATTAGATTAGAGTGTCAATGCATTTAACAATGTATTGTGAACCATTAAAAAATATTTTAGGCTAGGGAAGGGATAATGAAGGTGGAAAATGACTAGTCGAGGGTGAAAATGGAAGGTAAAGCTTAGGGAAATGTTTTTAAGATATGGGTGTGTAGATATTAAGTGTTAGTATAAGGAAAAAAATCATGCAAAAAACCAACAGTCTACCCACTCCTTTCCTAGTGTACCCCTTAAGCCATTCACTTAAAGAGATTGAGACTTGATGATTTCCTATAAGAGAGAAAGCATCAATAATTGATAAAGTTTGAAAATATTATGTGTATATAATTTTTTATCACATTTTTCAACCTTTGTGAGTTATTTTCAACATTAATATGATTAATTACAGGTTATAGATTATAGTAATAATCCTAAAAATTAAATGATGGCCTATAAAACTATTAAAAACACAACTAGTGGGTTATGAAAGAGATGAATAATTCATTTCCAAGACATTTCAAATGCATGACACATTTATCCAAGATCATGAAAACTAAATCATGTTCACACCAGCTTGAACGAATGCAAAAAAGAGTAAAAAACATTCATCTTCTCCATCGAGTCATTCATAAGCTTAAGAAGGTGGTTTTCTTAGAAATGTTTCATGAAATAGAAAATGAGTTGGATAAAATTATCTAGGGCTAGATGGGTCCCGTTATTCCCTTAATATTACATGCATTATTTGAAGGTTTTAGGGGCCATGATTTATGAACAATAGATAACAAAATAAGGTGTATTAAACCTATATAAAACCCTAGAATATTAGTTCTTGGTAGTTTCAAGGCATTTGTGAGATCATTGGTGAAAATAAATTATTGTGTGAGACCATGAAATCTCATAATAGATCCAACACCATTTCCTAACATTATTTTGGCATGTGAAAGTAAATAAAGGCAAGGATCTCTATATAATAGTAGGTTATATACCTATACAAAATTGATAGTCAGGGTTTTGGTGGGTTTTATACTATTATTCACCTCAAGTATCCTATATATCATGAATATAACTCTCCTACATCTTTAGGATCATCTAAAAACAATTGAAAATAGGATTTTCAATCCAAAGATAAGGTATTTATAGTTGTTGGACTTGGAAGAAGATCATATTAGATTGTGACATGAAAAGAGCATGTTTTATTTGTACATGTGAATACTTAAATTCAAGATTAAGCTACAAATAATATTCAATGACCCTTAATATTTCCTTTAGATTATTATTTAGATAATGACCATGATGAGAGATTTAATTCATGAGTTTAAAAATAGGCCAATAAATGTTTTGTTAACCTATAGGTCTACATGTGAGGTAAACATTTAAACTAAAATAACTTGTAGTGATGTATATATGGGCTTGTGAAGATATTTTATATGCTCTCATCTTTACTGAAAGTCATACATTATCTTTGAGGTAAAATTTGTAAGTTATAGGTGAAGAGATGTAATGTTTTTGAAAACTAGGTATGTATTCAAGGTATAGGTTTTGTGTTTATATAGGTGAACAAATCACAAGAGGATAATTGGTAAGTTATTATACATATTCACATTCTCTCAAATTTTCTTAAACATCATTAAGAGTTATCTTTAATAATCATAAGGCCTCAAGTTATGATATGTATAGGTTTCCATGAGAATGTAAATTTTTTCACAATAATATATATATATTTGAGGAGGGTTTTATCATGATCCTTAGAAACATTTATATATCTCAAGACTCAAATAAGACCTACAGGTTTGTATGCACTAAACAAGGAAAAGGTGATCTTTTAGTGAAATCATTAGGGTGGAAGAAATTCCAAGGTCTAAATAACTAACAAAATATCCACCTTGACTATTTTAAATTTTAAGAAACAAATTACTATTCAATATGAACTTTCCTCATGCCTTGGTAGGGAATCCATCCCAAAGGAAGACCAAACAAGATTGCATGAGCAAGGCTAGGAGATCGAAGATAGTTTAGATGTTTTAAAAAGAGTTTCAACATTAATAATAGGTTATAGGGATAAAATAAATAATTTTGGAGCATATAATATTTATAGGTATGTTTAAAATGACCTAAATAAATGTGAATGTATACCTATATGTTTGGACACTTATAGGACCACATTCTTGATCAAAAGAAGAAAACCTTGCATGAAAAACGTGTCTTGAGTTGCCTATGGTAGTCCTTACCTCATATAATTTTGAAATGGGCAATTAAAAAATTTAGGCACTCATATATAGTGTAATTAAGTAATATATGATCTAAAAAAGGGTGATGTGCAATGGAAATGACTAAAAGACCTAAACGGGCCTAAACCTCACTCAGACACCTACATGTAGAAAAGTTAGATTTAAGAAATATGAAACCTCAAGTAATATTAAATAGAATATATAAGAATTATTGGCTACTTTTATACATATTTTAGATGATTACAGTCAATAAAATGTATTTTTGAAGGTTTTTAGGCCTAGAAACCTCTTACTAGTCTTCACACACAGGTTTGCCAACTTGAGAAGGTCTAAACTTTATTTGGAAATCCACTAAGAATATGCCTAGAAAGTAATGGATTTTTTAGGTGTTGATGATTTAACGACACTATAAATTTATGTAATTAATCACTCTTAAGGGATTATTTATAATATGAACAATCAGTAAGAAGTGAAACCACTCAAAACCTCCCTAAAACCTTTCCAAGAGCTCAAGAAGGCATGATCTTTTCATTAGAACTTCAAAGATGTTTTGAATGGTTATAAATGGATATTAGATGTGTTATTATGGTTACCATATCTAAAATAATGTATTTATTTCATAATTTTAGGGCCTCAACTTTATTAATAGTCATTAACAAGACAAGCACTCTAAAACCCTCCTAGAACCCTGTTACGAACCTAATATCTAAGTTTCACATTATAAGTGGTTCTAATGGAAATTAATGGTCAAAAAATCACCCAAATGCCATAAAATTATCTAATGGGAACATTAATGGGCCATTTTGTGTCACATGTGAAGTGGAAAAGGGTGCAAAATAGGCTTAAATTTATAAGTTTTGATTGTTTTTCATGGAGGTTGGCTAAGTGAAACCTAACTGGCCATCTTGGGATTACCTATAAGATTGGTAAGAACTGGTATGATGATTTATAAATATAATATTAGATATAAAAGTGTTTTTTTAACTTTATTACTAGGTGCAAAAGAAGGAATAAGAAATCTTCAAGAGTTTCAAGACACCTAAGAGGTCTAGTAATTATTGGGAAAGTGTTGGAAGATCCCAAGGGGTTTAACACACTTTGTAACATTAGTATAAAAGATTCAAATGTATAAAAAAGTGTCAAAGGCAGTGATAAATAGTTATAAACCAATAAAATGACATTTCAATTCTTAATCTAGAAAGAGGTGGTAGTTTTAATAAGATTTGATGAGTCATCAAGCAAGACAAAAACTCCTATGCCACCTTAGAGATTACCATCATCAAATTTTGCTAACACATCATGATGAAGACATTTTTGGACTATTCCTCATTATATTTATATATTTTAAGTACTTAGGAGTGTTTGATAGCCCTCATGTATTCTTAACACCTCTTTTCTATCTCTCTCTTCTTCTTTCTCCTATATATATTGCCTTGTTTAGCATTGTATGGATCCTCAACTTGAGCATGACAAAACCCTACCTAAATAACACTTTTAATTTTCCTTTGAGATGAATACAATATAATTTATAAACTTTTTAATGATAAAATTAGTGTATATTTCATGGTTAGTTGATGAATGTTAGTAGCAGTGTCATATCTCTCTTTCATTTGTCCTATATCATTACCTACTTGTAGGTTATTAGTCATATTAGTAGGTCACATGTATTTTTGTACATGGTATTACATTAGATAAATTTGGACATTTCTTCATTATTTTGTCCTATGATACCTCTTGATCATCCATTCTTGGTTATTATCTTGATATTCACCTTCATATTAATATAATGATTCTTGAAGACTCATGTTGAGCTAGGGCAATAGATTTCAGTCCTTGTTTATGTTATTAGTGAAGTATAAGAAAGTTGAGGGTGTTAATTTTGGTTCATAACCTCCCATTTACTTATTTTCAATAATTTCTCTCTCATTTCCCAACATTCAATAGGTCTATTAGTAATTTCAAGGTGAGGCATCAAGGAATCTATCCCTATCTAAAGATTCAGCTCATTGATTAGTCCACCCATATCCTGGAGGTGTGTACATGATATCACCTAAATGAGTAAGACTTGAATAACATCCTCAATTTTATAATTTAATGTGATAATAGTTACCATACTAAGTTCTCATCCACCTTCATATAGTTACATTAACCCGTCACTAAATCGAGGTTGAGTAGTCACAACCCAATGTGCCAAGGTTATCATTCACGGTCTTGTACCTTTTTATTTTGATCATCCTATTCAAGTTCCTCTACCTTAGAAAACTAAACTAAATTACCCATTAGATATTATATTTTGTAACTACAAAAAACTTCTTACATATTTTTCCATTTTAGATCTCTTATGTACTTATGACATCCAAAAAAATGTATTAAATACACTTTTGAGCTAGTAAATGGTCCCAAGTGACATTGCACCTAATAAATTTCAAAATATTTTAATTTATTTAGATCCTTACCAATAACATACCTTTGATCAAACAAAAATTTCACCTCTTGGACCTTTTCACAATAACCCATTATACATAGAAGCTATAGTTAATCACCACAAGATCAAATGAGTCCTCATAGACAATGGTTCAAGGCTCGACATTGTAACTTTTAAGCTATTCAAATATTTGGGCTACATGGCCAAAGAAATTTATTTATATACCATTACAAATAAGGTGTATGATAATGAAGAATGTGAATCTCAAGGTACCATTTGTTTACCAATTATTATACCATCAACCCTTCACTAATGCATCAAGTTCCCCCATTCTAGACTAGAAGTCACCATTCTTTGTGACCTACAACCATACCAATTTTGTAAGCATTTGGAGGTGGAATATAAAATCCATAACTATTTCTTGGGTGTATAACATGTCCCCAAAAATGATAAATAAGTAATTATTCAAACATTTGAGTCCAACTATGTGGACATAAAACTATTGCATCCACATCATCTACACTTCCATTTGAACTAGCTAATAACTTTACTATTCAAGATAAAGGCATTGGGGAATATAATATTTGTGATGCTTTCCATATTTCTAAGTTTCCTAAGATGTTAAAGGCATATGGTATGCCTCAAAATAAAATTCTAAAAAAGGAATGGTGAAAGAAGAATAATTCTCCTCAAACATGACCATCGGTTTTTATCAAGACCACTTCTCAAAAACAATAGCATATCAAATCCATTGACAATTCCTAGATATACAATGATGAGTTTTCTAACTATTATAAAAGTAAAAAGTATACGATCCCTAATTGGATAATGAATCACCATGTTTACAAAGGAAAAGACTTGGGGAACATAACAAAGAACTATGGAACCAATATCACTTACCAAGCATAAAGGAACTCGAGGCACTAGATACAAACCACCTAGGTGTGGCCCCTTATATATACTAAGTGACTCTAATTTATAATCTAAAAATTATAATGATGATAGAAACATAGTCATATCATAAAATTTATGATGAGTTAGTTGAAAATAACATATTTTACCCCAGCATTATCTATATCATTACTGTTGTGCCATCATATTTACCTCTTTTCCTCCATCATCCTAAATCAATCAAATGGGACAAACAAGATGCATATGTAATGTTGGATGATTTCTATAATGATATGGTAATACATAAATTCATGGAAATTAGAGACAATGTGTCACTTGGTGATCATAAATAGGGATTTTCCATCACACTGGACCCTATTACCTATTTTGGAGAGCATGTGAACTTATTTTGTCAAAAAAGAAAAAGAAAAATAAATTTAAACATTGAGGTCCCAAAGTGAAACCTCTTTGAGAAACTTTTCAACTAGGGTAAAAGTAAAAATAAATACAAGTCCCTTGGTGAAAACTTGTTTCAAGAACTATTGGATGGGTAAGTTCACCCTCTCTCAAATGAAACCCAAGTATATTCTAGTCCCAAAACCTCTTACCATTCTAGAATCAATTCGGTTTAAATAATAAACATTTTATCAAACTATTAAATATTATCCAAATGCCTTTACCAAATGGCCTTTCCCAGATCTTGGGGATTCATACTCTTCCCACTTCTGAGAACTTGATGACCCAATCAACCCATTAGACAAAGATGAAGATCGCTTTACCACTCTATTGGCTATTTTAAGATATGTTTCCCCACTACTCATGGAAGACACCACCAAAGTTAATATTAGAACACTTGATGATCCCAAATGGATTGAACTTGGAGTGTCCCTCATTGAAGAGGAACGTGAAGTCCTTACTACTCTTCTTATATCATTTATGAAAAAAAATCATTGTGTTATTCATATATGATAGGCTTGGATCCTACCTTGGTTTTGCATTTCATTATTGTATATCCTAAGGCCAAGTTAATCAAATAAAAATTGAGAAAAATGAAACCTCACATAACCATTCTTGTCAAGAAAAAACTAGAAAAATTATTGGAGGTAGGATGCATTCATCATATTGATTATTCATAGTGGATATCTAACATGGTTTTAGTTAGCAAAAAGTCTCAAGGAATACAACTACGTATTGATTTGAGAGACATCAATAATGCATGTCATAAGGATGAATTTACTTTTCCTAATATATATATCATTATATATTTCATGTTTTGGTATTAGATGTTGTCTCTTATGGATAGTTTCTCTATTTATAATGAGATTAAAATTACACCTGAGGACCAACATAAAATAACATTCATCACTCGATGGGGGATCTTTTGTTATTAGGTAGTACCTTTTAGCCTTAATAATGTTAATTACATGTAAACATATGTAATTAATATTATTTTTCATGACATGATGCATGATATTATTGAGGATTATGTTGATTATATCATAGGAAAATCCAAGACTAGAATAAGACATCCAGAGGTGTTACATAGAATATTTGAACACCTCTATGAATATAAAGTAAGGCTTAACCCTAATAAATTCATATTTGGAATTAATTCAATAAAATTTATTAGCTTCATCATCTCTTAAAGGGTCATTAAAGTTGATGTAGCAAATATTAAGGCCATTACTAAAAGGCCTCCACCTTTCACTTTAAAATAACTCTATAGCTTGTAGGGCAAGGTCCAGTCTATTAGTTAGTTTATATCTCAATTAGTATAGTAGTACCATAATTTCTATCATATTCTAAATAAAGGAACTAAATTTTCATGGAATGTAGATTTTCAAAAGGCCTTTGAGTATTTAAAATAGTATCAAGCCAATCCGCCTATTTTATCTCCATCAATACTTGAAAATCCATTGCTTCTCTACATTTCAGCAACCAAACATGGCTTGGGGGCACTCCTAACACAACATCATGACTATAGGATATAAAAATTAGTGTAATAATTGGTCACATATGAATATAATTATATATCCATTAAAAAATCTTGTTTATCAATGGTGTTTGTAGCCCAAAAATTGTGACACTATATAGTAAAAAATAAGACCATCGTCATTGCTAAAGTGGACCCTCTCAAGTACCTAATTTTAAAATTCCATTAATTCGAAATTTATTGATAAAATTATAAAATCAACCCTATCAAATACTAAACCACTCCTTTTTAATTTTCTTAATGAGTCCATCATGACTCTTGATGACACTTCTTCTGAGATGAAACACTAAAAAATCTATTTTGATGGTTCTTATACTTCCTGAGGATCTAGACACATCCTATTAATAAATCCATAAGGGGATGTTATTCCTAAGGCATTACATATAACTTTCACTTATATTAGTAACATAGTAGAATATGTATCACTTGTCATAGGACTTCATCTACCATTACAATGGACCATAAATAATCTACATGTTTATGGATATTCTCAATTGATTATCAATCAGGTAATAGAACAATACCATACAAAGGATGCCAAACTCATTCCATATAATAATATGGTGGAAAATATAATATATAATTTTGATCACATTGAATTTTAGTATATTCTAAGGGCCAAAAACAGGATCGCCAATGAAATGGAAACTATTGGTTCATTCATATCAATTGTAAATCACATTCTTGGTTACCAATATATTATCAACCATCTCTTGAGGCCAAATCATGACATCCATCATATAAAATGATATGTGATATTTTTGGTCCTTGTACACCTTAGTACACCAAAATATATACATACCTCCATGATAACATTATCCCTCTTAATCTTTCTTTTAAAAGACAAAGAGACTTCATTCATAATACCTCTCTTTATACCATAATTGATACCACACTCTATCATAGAGTATATGATGGAACTCTAATTTTTTGTTTAACTTTTAAAGAGTTAAAGTTATCACTTAATGAATTACACACAAGAATTTTTGGGGTCCACACTAGCAAATCAATCCTTGTTAAAAAACTCCTACGTATTGGGTATTACTATCCCACTATGAAAGATGATGCATGTGCCTATGTAAATAAGTGAATGCCTAGTCCAAATCATGAAAATATTATTCTTACTCTATCTCAATAATTATACCCTCTGATAATGCATGGCCATTTTCCACATGAGAACTCAACCTCATAGGCAAGATCAATCTGACTTCTTTGGATGGCTATAAACATATCCTTACCACAACATAATACTTTACTAAATGGGTTGAATTCATTCCTCTCACTTACATTATAGGTAATTAGATAGAAAATCTCATTCTAAACCACCTCATTTGTCACTTTTTCATTCTTTTTGATCTCATTTATGACAATGGCTACTATTTTAAAAATAGGGACATCAAAGCTATTAATGCCAATTACCAAATTACGTAACATTTTTCCACTTCATTTTTCCCTCAAAGAAATGGACAAGCTAAAACATTTATCAAAACCTTGATCCAAATTATTAAGAATACAATTAATGTTATTGGCCATGATTGACATTTACAATTGTTTCCCACCTTTTGGTATTATGATACCAATCACTAAACTTATATAGGAGCCATGCCATATTCCCTTGTTTATGGTATGAAGCCATTTTACCTATTGACTTTGAGTTACCCTCCTTGCACATCTCATTGAAAGGTATCATTGGTGAGGAAGAATATCAAGTCTATCAAATATAATAATTGGAGATACTTAATGAAAATTGGATAGAATTTTTGAACAATATCTAGGCATATCATAATAGGTTGCACTATAGCTAGAATAAGTGTATCAGAACCAAAGAATTTAAACTTAGTTATCTTATTATGAAAGAGAACCAAAATAATACCAATGTTTACCATGAAAATAAAGGAAATTTTGAATCTATTTGGCTAGTATCATTCATCATCATGGCTAACTATGGAATAAAGCATACATATTGGCTCCACCATAAGGGAAAGAATTGGATGATCCCATGAATATTATCCACCTTAAGCATTTCTACATTCAATCATCCTAAACATTATCTATGGGGACCCATGCTTGGAAGCATAACCATTGAACACTTTCATTCCTATTTAATCTTATTCCCTAATTCCAATACCAATCTTGACCTTGATTTCAATTCAAAATTACTGTAGATAGTTTTAGAGGCTAGATTCAGAAAGGTAACTTCCATAGACAAGGTATATTTTGATATCAATACATATTTGAAGGAATAAACTCAACACATGCATGCATGATTTATGGTTCTTTAATGTTGTATTTTTCATTCCTTAATTATCCTAACCTGATTTGTAATGATTCATGTACCATTTATCCCATCATGTTACATTTATATTTTTCACCCTGTTGTTGATTTGTATTATCTTTCACTATGGTGGAACTACATTGACTTGAGGTCCATTTGGACTATGTATTCAATGCTCAATTTCTAAGGTTAGCTAGATCACCCCTTCTCCATGCTATCATCATTTCATGAGAAACCTAAGCCATGATATTGCCATTTTATGAGCACATTTTTCATGTAAATTTGTTGTTCCAAAAATGTCAAAAAAACTATAAAATGTTTTAAAATCCCATAAGAAACCTAAAAATAAAAAAAAAATAGAAAAAGGTTTAAAATATCCTTAAGAGATATTAAGTCATAAAATTTATACTTAATTTGTCACCTTATTCACTATTATCTTTACCTCTATTTTGGGTGGTATAGTTTACTTTATTTACCAAGTGAGAACCACTTATCTAATCATGACCATTTACATTTGGCTTTTCCATTTCTTTATAGTGTTTACTCCCATTTCTAGGAGAACTAAATTAGCTTGAGGTCCACATGGACTATGTATGCAACACTTAGGTGCATGGGGTATGTTAGGTCAACTCAACCACTCTTATTACCATATCATTGTTTTTAATTTTAATGAATTATCTCTTTATTTTATGAGTTTACCTATCCTATTTTTCCTCTATAATTACTTTCTCACTTGTCCTCATTTTTTATTCTATCCTAAATCCCTAGGAGAACTACATTTGGCATGAGGTTCATGTTGGATATGGTGTCCATGGGACTATATAAGCAACATCCACTTGTCTAGTGCATTTGGAGTCAGCTTGGCTACCCCTTTCCTATTCTTATATTTCACTTTCCTATTTCAAGTTACCATATTGTCTTGACATAATTTCCAAGCTTATCACATCATGATCACACAAGCACATAATTTGAAGAGTACTACAAGCTATTTGATACTTTTTGTTGCTTTTTATTTTCAGTTTATGTTTTATTGATTACTTGTTTGATTACTTTCTCTTATTTTTGCCTTAGCTTAGTCAATTATTCTAACTAGGGAATCATCATGGTGTTCCTTGTCATATACTTATACTTGAGTCCATCCCTTGACATTTTTTAGCATTACGATCATGCTTTTTTATTATTGGTGCTTTGTTATCCATTATCTATTAGATCGAGGGTTAGTACTTATGCACATTATAGTCAAATCAACATGGAATTTTATACAATGGTGTATATTATTTCATTCTATATCAAAAATCAAAATATAAGAGTCTAATTACCAATGCTACAACACAAATTCTCATTTTTCACTTAATCCCCATTAATTGACCCACCATAACTAATTTATATGCTCTTCATGACACATATAAGTGTATACAAAAAGTTATGATTATCTTAACATTATCATAAACTAATAACATCATTATTAAATCATTATTATTCATCTCTTCCTTCACCATTTCAAGCAATCTATGATCAACATCTTCCATATGGGGGTAAACTATTTTGACCAATTAACATTTACATCTACCCTACTGGGGCAAAAATCAATAAGTCACTATTTAAAATCTACCCTATTGGGTGAAATTATTTCCTACCTGGACCACCCTAATTGGGTCCTATACCTTCACTCTTTCCTAGTAGGGAAAATTCTTCTAATTATAAGTTCGTATCTTTCACCCTATTCTAGGGTAGGTCTAAGTATGTCACTTATTTTGGGATACATCCTTCCTATTTTCCTCTCTTTTTAGAGAGCTCATACATATCTTTCATCTCTACATGTCCTCTCGAGGGGGTATCATGAGTCATATATTATGTATTCATCTATTTTTATTAACTTCTTAAACCATTTTTTCATTCTCTGAAAAGATGTTACTATGTGCAGTGTTTTATAAACACCTTATCAAATAGGGGAAAATATAAACACCTCATTTTAACCAGTTCAGTGTCTAAACTGCACTTCAGAATTATTTTCTACAATCATGTGTAAATTTGGTAAAAAAATAGTATTAAACTTAATTTAATAGTGTAACTACCGTTTTAATCCAAAATCTCAATGACACATCCCTAATTGGGGCAATCGATCATCCCGTAACATTAATCAATCAGATGCATCCAATATTAATTCTAACCTTTCCAAACATTATCAAAATATAATTAAATGAATATTTTATGGATAAAATAACATTTGAAAGGTCCCATTCTACTAATTTTTAATTAATATTTTATTAATTAGCATAATATTCCTCTAATAGGAAATTCCATGACTTTTTAGAATTATCTTATTTCTTGAATCAAAAGTGCTTTATTGAATCACATAGGTGATATAATTTAACAAGGTCAATAAAAAAGAGTAGGAGTATAATAAATATATTACATATCTCTTACACCCATCTTACATGCTCTAAGGGGCCATGATTGCACTTTATTTCTAACCTTTCGTCCACATTCTAAAAAAGCCTTAAATGGCATAAATTACACACTCCATATGTGTAATAATGAGTGTGAGGACTCATCTTCCACCATCTATCTTGATCTTGATTCAATGGTCCTTAATAATCTAAAAATTCTATAAAATAAAGTTTGAATGGCCATTATAGACAAGCTTTTTGAGTATAGTGTTATTATGTCAAAATATAGTAAGAAGCTTCACCTTCTCATCTCATGTACCAAGATAAACCACAAGTGAACAAGGGGAAATGTTTCCCATAAATAATTAACATTCTCAAATACTCCTAGCTCACAAGTTAAGCTCAACATCTACGTACCATTCATCAATTAATTCTTCAAAGGAGGTAAAAAAGGTGTATTTATCCTTCTAATTGCAGTCCTTACTTGGTACCCTCATATCTCACCCAAGGGATTTGACTTGAGTAGTTATGTCTCTACATTATTTTTTGGTTATTTCACTAACAATTGACTAACTCCGTCTTGTATTTCTTATCTATAATTCCTATAAGAGAAATAATTAGTAATAATATATATATATATATATATATATATATATATATATATATATATATATATATATAAGTATAAGTGCATACATATGGAAGAAAATTAATTATGTAATTGATTTCTTTATTTTGGGTAAATTTCATATTATATTGAAGAAAATTGGAGTAGGACTGAGAAAGTTAACCAAGAACTACATGTTTTGTGGAAAATTTTATGTCTGAACCTTGAACATATAGGTTGAATGATTTAACATAAAAATTATTTCAATTCCTTCCATGTAGTTGTTTAAAAGGTTTTGTAGAAAACATTTTTACAACAATTTTTTAATTTAACCATATAAACTAAATGATAAAACCCAAATATGCACATAAAAAATAGAAATAAATAGTGAGCTCCTAAATTCTTTATAATTTCTCAGATTCTTAAAAAAAATTATGAAATAAAAATATTCATACCTAAACATAAAAAATAATTTCCACTCATGTTTCATGATTTCAAGTTTTTTTCTAAATTTTTTACATTTCTAAAAACCCAATATTATATCATATTACTTTGAAGATATCCTCTTCATATTTATAAAAAAATAAATTGTACTAAAAATGAAGTTCTTAATAAAAATATATGTTTGAAATTTTAGACATGTATCCATGGGTTTTTAATGGAAAAAATAAAAATCCCAACATAGATAGAAAATTAAATGTAAACCCAAGGAGGATATAATAATTGTATGAAACCAACTGATGTAGATTAATAATTTTAAATTAATTAAAATAACATAAAGGACTATAATGAAAAGTGTGACATAAAAAATATCTACAAACTTGATTGATTTTATGAGGATGAGTATATGCCACACGTAGTAGTATACTATGTTAAAGAAAGATTTCATATGAATCATATCTAGTAGATTCAACCAATAGTTAAATTTAATGGCCATATAAATATAATCACATTTATTAATCCTAAATACTACCAATTTTTTTTGAATAACATATTGAATGTAAGGGGAAATTTTGGATATGATATAAAAAAATTAAAGGGTTTATGATAATTATATATTTATCCTAAGATGTTTCATTAGTATTTGATTATTTTATATCTAACCCTCCTAACATATGGAGGGCAATGTTAAATAGATATTTTTCATAAAAAATTTACCTGATTGGATATCCATAAAGTTTAACAATGAAAAAAACATGGCTTATGTTAACAAACATGAAAACATATGAATGATATATATCTCACTTTTTAAAATAGATATAAGTTAGGAATCAAATATAATTAAAATTACCATATGATTACTCATCAATACCTATAAACATTTCATAGAGAATCATAGCCATTACCATTTTATTTTGAAACTCATGTCTTTCCAATTGTTTTGAATAAATAGGAAATTATGTATCTTTTGAAGCATTCAATTAAAACATTATGTTAATTCTACTACTCTTTTCCTAATTTTATGTAGATGATTTAAATTTTCAATGTTAATTGTAGTAATATATTTCTTACCTCTAACAAAGTATTAATTATAATTATAATTAATGAATAAAGATTGTGATAGTTTTGTTTTATGTTTCCTTTAGGTAAGGTTAAAGATAATATTATATTGGTACATAACCCCCATTATTTTACATTTATATGATTTTCAATCAATCGTTTCCTCATAAAGTAGTAAGATGGTATGATCTATAAACCATCTTAATTAAAATACCTAATATTTTCTTTGTGAAACTTAAATTACATGTACATAATTATTCATTTACAATTAGATATTTTCAAAATATGAATATAAAACCCTAAAAATACTAGATTTTGATACCTCAATTATTAGATTCCTTATATAAATTTTTGTCTTGAATCATAAATATAACTATAAATAAGATACATTGTTTATATTTTATAAAAATATTAGAATATCTACTGTATTTAAATAGGAGTATATTCATTCACTTTTTGAATTTTATAATGAATAAACTCAATAGAATATGATAATAATAATACAAATAAGATATATAACAATAAATTATCAAGGCCACATTCCCATTGAGTTTCTATAAGCATCTCCTTAGAGAACAAGTAGATTTCTAATAAAATATTCAATTTTGTCACTTATAACTCACTATTTACCCCTTATACAAGGATTCTAAACTATAACATTTATTACCCTACTAAGATATGAGCCCTTTATTTCTTATAACTCAAGTAACCCCTTAAATATCCAATCCTAAAATGATATCCTCAATCTTCCCTCAACTAAATTACATAATTTAGTGGATAAAAATCCATTACTCCCATAAACCACATTTATGATGTGGCTAACCTAGGTGTAATACACTATATTACAAAATATAGTTTAGCCATTAAGCTACTTGAAACATATTTTAGGGTAAAATACCTAGAACCATTCAAAGGTTTGACACCCAAATCGATTGATAATTAGGATGATTTGGGATACACTTTATATAAATAATTTAAGGAAACAATATATAATTTATCTCTTTTCTAAAAAATGAATACCATCAAAATATCTTTGATGTATTATATCTTAGACTTCAATGTTAGACACAAGAAAACATGGGAAAGGATAACCAAATAATTATACCTTCTAGTAGTATGGATTTATTATATTATATAATGTATTTTAATCTTGATATTTTTATGAAAATTAAATCTTTGGTAGTAAACAATATTCATGTATCTTTTGATATTGTAGTCTTCACTAAAAATAGCCTCATCTAAGTTAGGAATCTAACTCTTAGACTTGTAATTATTATGCTCCTTTAATAATACAAACCCACTTCAATTTAATACAAAATAAATTTATAAATTGATCCATTACCCTCATGGAAGTACATCTCAAGGCTTGAAAAACATTGATGAGGTGAATACTTCTCTAAGAGGATTCTTTAATAAGATTATCTTCATCAAAATGTTATATGCACAAAATCCTCTAATGTCATACAATGAAAATAATTAAGGATATAATCCAAATGAGTTTTAACCTCCTAAAAATATGTATAGTATCCTTACACAACCCATTGAAATAGCATAATGGATTCTCAAATAACTAAATTATTTTAATACCACTATAATACTAAAACTCTTGGAGAAAAATTTGGAATATTTTGTTTTTCTATTTCCATTATAATATGGCACATGATTTAAATAATTTAATCATTATCCATCATGATATTACTATATTCTCTATTTATTTTAAAACTAATAATATATTATATTAGATATACCCACTCAAAAATATATTAATCATCTATATTAATTTATGAAAAACACACTATGAGATTATTTTTAAATCCATAATTAATTATAAGATACTATAAAGTGACACACTAGGAAGGTCATCCAATAAAATTAATAATATCTAAAATAAAATATGCAAATCAATCAATCGTGTGTTACCTTAAAAAAACTAAGGTATGTGGAAACAAGCCTCCCCATTTTATGTCTCCTTAATAGCTGGCGATTTTTTACTTCATTTTTTATGATTAATCTGGTGCAAGTAAAATTATAATTTTAAAGAAATTTTTTATGATTTAGGATTTAATTAAACATTAAATATTTAATAAGATGTTATAATTTTACTTTTTATACAAATTTAAATTAAATGAAGTAAAGCTATGAAAATTAAAATTATGTAAAATAGGGTAGTAGCCATACAAATTTGAATGTAAAAGGGTAGGTTGATATTGCAGTTATATAATTGTAAATTGACAAATCAATATAAAAGATAGGTACTTAGATTATTATGAATTTTTATTTCTCACTATCTTCAAAAATTATCTATGTCTACTCTATAACAACTCATATTAAGAAATATGAGCTCAAACCCTACATAAACATAACCAGTGAAACTAATACACCTACATTCAATGGTATTATATGAGCCCTACCAATAATGTCTCTATTGATTGTGTAGTTTTTTGACACCTTAAAACATTTTCCTATACCTATAAATTCCTCCTATGTGTGAATTCACCTTTTATTCCTATGAAATGATATTATTGTCCTTCTCCTTACTTTAAAAATATAATATGACATTCAACCATAAGATGAACCTTGAAAAATGGGTTAGTATGTTGGTTTGGACATCCAAAACCACTCCTTATTGAGTGAATTATTTTTTCATATATTATAATAATATAAATATATCTCAAACTTTATGTAGTCCTTCTACCTAGGTGTGTGTGTACCATCATGTTCAATCTAGCACACCATGCAATGTTTGGATTTTGACACTTGACACCATGAAAATTTTACCTATGTTTATTTTAATAATTTAATCTAGGACTAATATTTTGAGGGATATTCATATATTTATGCCTTTATGATAATGTCTCAAGATAGTACTAATGAAATTATCAATATTTCAAACTATTCTCAATGTGATAGCCAAGTAAATATAACTTTAGGATTTATTTAAATTTTTAATTGGATCTTTGATATTTTTCACTATGATTGACACATGAAACATGTTTATGATTACAGAAGGGATAATTATAATTTTAATAAATATTTTTTGAGTGTTCCTAGAGATTAATAGAAAATTTAAACACCTCTAGTAAAACAAAATTCCTTGATTATTTTTGGTACTTTCATAAAAGTGAAAATGAGTGATCTATGATATAAGGATAGATTGTTTAGGATTATATGAGGTTATTACATAAAATAGTGTGATCTTGAATATGTGTATCTCATAAATTTTGTTACTCAATATGATAGGTTATTATATGGATAGGGAAATGTGTTCACAAGATTCAACTGTGTATACAAATTCTAAGTTTGTCAAATTATGTCAAAGTTGGTGTTTTTAAAGAGTCTAATACCAAATTTAGGTGTCTAAAAATTACCTCCTTTAATAAATGATGATGAAAGATTAAAATGATAAAATAATAAATATGGTACCTATGATTAACAACACTTGGTATTGATAGATATGCCCTAGACGCTTCACTTGATCCATGCAAAACCTATAATGAAAAATCTATAGAGTAATTTCCATTCATGATATAAAAATTGAAATAAATATATTATTGAGTTATTTAAAATTTAAAATTTAAAATTAAAGGAACAAATACACCTAGGGATACACAAACTAACTTTGACTCATTGAACTCATATGGATAATTCCATGGGTGATTATTCCCCCAATGAAATGAAAATCACTAAAACATGAGTTGAGTGTTAATGCTAAAATAACCATTGGATAAGGAGGAGTGTTATAAGTTTATCACTAAAAAAAATTCAACTAAATTACTCTAAAAAATCATCATAATGTTTTTTAAACCATGAAATTATATTTTTATGCAATGGTGGAACCCAAAAATAGGTTTGTATATCAAAAAAGAACCCCAAAATATTTTTGTATCTAAAAATTGAACTATGGATCAATTTATAAATATGGATTAGTTATCCAAAGTGTTTACATAATAAAACCATGCCCCATTGATCCATAATACATAAAATAGAAAATAGTTTTCATGAAAACATTCATGTCTTGAATCCAATCCATTTATATCTCAAATTGATATAGAATTTCATCATCTATCTATAAAAATTCATATTATAATTTCATTAAATATCCCATTTCCCCCTCAAAATCATGTAGAATATCACACATATGTCTGACATATTTCTCAATCTATCCAATTTGAATCACATTATTTGACCTAAATTATGAACTATATATATCATGGCATGAATATTTAATAAAATCCAGCTATGTGCCACTTTAATATGATGAATGAAGTTTTTAAATCACTCATTCAAAATAAATAGTTATGTGCACCATGTTTATTTATAAAAAATTAATAATATATACTATGTATATAAACATGATAATATATGTCATCATTGAAATATTTGATCCTTAAACCACATATCAAACATGCAATCCAAAGCAATGGAGTCAATCATAAAATCAATTAAGCATAAATTAATAAACATCATAGTATATACATGATATAAATAATGGAATTTTACACAATATAAGTATTCTTTATATAAATTACGACACTAAGAATAATAATAATCATAAATGTAACCAAACACACTAAAAAATATCATGTCATGATGCACACAAATAATTAATACATTACTTGAATATAACTCAACATAGACATAACATGGCCTTCACATGGAATATAGGATATTATGACACAAACAATACATAGTTCAAAAAAATTATAATACATGTATCAAGGATCATCATGAAGTGAGCTAGGCCTATGAATTTTTCTAAAGTAGATTTTGGTTAGGATTCACCGAATGGAGAGTAGTAATATGGGGATCTTGATGATCTTGGTGGATTGGAGGTAGGAAAATGACATATGAAATAGATATATGGATAAAAGTAAATACTGGTGATGGATCATTCTCATATAGTGTCATGTTATTAATCTAATTTTAGGCATCTTGTGTATTTTGAGCTAGCTTTTAAAAAACCTAGTTAAGATAATAATACTATCGATATTACATCCAATATGATTGAAGACTTATCTAGTTATGAGTAGAGGAAAACTGATTATTATAGTTAGAGGATTCTCTTGATAATAGTGTTGTGTTTTAGATTAGTAGATATTTGAACTTATTTATTTCTAGTTAAGGTAAGAATATTGATCCTTCTTAGGTGGATAGAGTGGTTGGATTAAAACCAATAGGTGGAAATGATGGAGTCCAAGGTTTAAATTCCATGGTGTAGGAATGGGTGGTATGTATATGAAACCATTATTAGGTTGTAGATATATCTCATCATCATTGGTAAAATACCTTAATTAATAAGTTCCAAGGAAGAAGACCTAATATTAACACCCTAATAGATTTAGATAATAGGAAATGGAAGCCCAAATGTCAAGCAGACATTTAATCATTGATTAAATAATTATTTATCATTTCATTCTCAAATCAAGAGGATTTATTTGTTGTATTATTAGGGGGACCCTTTTTCTTAGGGAAATCTAGATTATGCTTTAAAAAATGGATTCCAAGTGTTGATCTAAAAGAGGAAAATTTAAACCAAATTCTAATTTGGATTTAGCTTCTAGGTATCCCACTAGAATTTTGGGAGGAAGAAGTTTTTAAAGGTAGTAAAAACTATTTTAGGTAATTTCTCTCTATGGATCATGTTAGTAAATCTAGCATAAGACATTTATTTTATATATTATGTGTATTAGTTTGTACATATAGTGATATTCTTACCTTTATAAAGCTAAGGTCTAAATATGGAGATAGGATTCAAGGGATAAAATATCAAAATTTACCTTTTTTTTAAATGTGTAAGAAATATGGACATCTTTTTATTTCATGTCTGATAACGAAACATATATTTTGATTGAAGAAATAAGGTGGGAATTAAATCTAAGGATGAATAGGTGGTTATAAATGATGGATAAATAAAAGAATCATAATCATCTTAATACCAAGATGAAGAGTAAAATATAGTTTTAAATATTGATAATTAAGAATTCAAAACTAAGGGTATGGCTAAAAGTGGACCTAGGACTATGGAGATCCTAAAACATCATGATGAAAATGGAGGATACATTAAAGATATAATTATAGATAATGGAGTAGGTATATGGGATGATAAGTGTGATGAGTTATAATATTAGAAAAATGATCAGTGTGAGGAGTTACTAAATAGAGGTAGCGTGGAGGATGATAAGTGTGATGAGTTACAAGATCAACATAAGAATCACTTCGAGGAGAATTCTAATGGTTTGTATACTTCACTGATGTAAAATGATTAATAATTTATAGTCTTAGAGTATGGAGGTATCATATAAGATCATAATAAATCTCAACAACATGTTCAAAGATATTTTATAAATACTTTTAACTTAGGGGAAAATACTAAAAATCTAGTGTAGACCATTAAGATAAAGGGTAGGATAGTGAGGGTTCTCTAATTTTAGGAGGGAAATACATATAAAGATTTTATAATAAATGGATAAGTATAAATGGAGAATAATACACCCATTAGGGGGAAGATAAGGATGATTAATATAATTTAGTATCTCACAAAAAATAAAAAGTAAGAGAATGGTTCATATAAGTGATAAAGTCACTAGGAGAACTAAACCGAAGAAAATAACTAGATACATATTTGTTTTTGATATATTGTAGGTTTTTTTGTTATCTTTCTATAGTTTGGTCAATGGTTGTTATATATGTTTTATTATATTTTATTTATCTATGGGTTTGTATCCTTCCTACAACTTGTTTATTTTTTTGTTGGTAGAGGTGTTATATTGAGCTTTCATTGGTTTATTTTTATTATCTTATGTAAAAGGGAAGGGCCCCATTCAAAACCCTCAATTTAATATTATAAAAAATACATAATGAAAAAAAATCACTCATGGAATCATAAAATATATCACACATCAAACACACATGAAGTAAGCAATGTTATTTAGTATAACCAATCAATGTCATCATATAGTATAATAAAGAACAATATCCATACAAAACAGTAATCTAAAAATTATAATTAATAAAAATTCAAATGTAAGATTATAATATGATCAATGAAATATTATATAAAGATAAAACATAATAAGTGTGAAAATATTCCCCTAATGTAGGTATTCCCACAATGTATAAAGGCATTTCTCGAGTGTAAATAATTTCATGCATTTGTATGTCCATGTATCATAAGTAACTTATATGTCATGCATCCCATTCGTGTATAATTTGAAAATTATGTGTAGAGAATGTAATTTAATCCACCATGTATATTATAAATAACAACAATAAATCATGTGTACTCATAAATTATGTCATGCATAGGTCTTAATTTTTTATTTCCTAATATATGATTTTGTTAGTATATTTGAATTTTTAAAACTTGTCCCTTTTTTATGCCCTTAGCCTATAGTGTGTATATGGATATGTGTGGCTAATATTTTTCCTACATCACCATTTATCTTACCTTGTCACATTTCAATATATTGTTAGTAAGGTCAAACTATGAAATAGCCATAGCCTAAGAAGGTTATATATGAGGTATTAGTTACTAATTGATGATCATATTATGATTTTTGTTATTATTTCATGTTTTGGAGGTCTCCCCTTGAATTGGATCACTCTTATTTATCAAATATTCTACTCTATTATCAATGATTGGTGTGGATATAATTTATTCTCATTATTGTGTTATATTGTTCTCAACTTACTCATGATATTTACATTTATATCCATTGTAGTGAATTGAATCGATCTATATAAATAATTTAATTACAAGTGATATAAGTGCTTTGATTTGGGAAAGGTTTTTATGGCACATTTTTTTTTCTATATCTAACATAGTGTTTTTATATGAGCTTAAGGACAAATAAAATATAACTTACTGTCTAGGAAGTATTTAATTTTTATTTCACTATCATATTGCTTAACCTTTTTTTAATAAAAAAGTCTTCAATTTTTTCACATCCCTATGCAAATTAGCTTTGTACTGGTGATATTATTTTGATGGTATAAGCCTTTGGTGTATGTTTTTATCCCAGATACCTTCCACCCTAAATTATATCTTGGAACCTAGATTTTGGGAAGGGTTGGTCCAAACATTTGAGGCTATAGAAAAGTGAAATACACCCAAAGAAAAATGCCTAGAAAAGAGGGAATTGAGTCCAAAAAATGTAATTCATGGATTTCTACACTGATCACCCAACTATAATAAAATGTGAAAAACATGGTGAAAAATAATATCTAGATGTGGTCAAAGGAGGCATGGATGTAATGAGGTTATATTTTAGTAACATCAATGTTTTTAGTAACATCAATGTGACATTGTAAGATATTATATTCCAAAAATGTCACCATCTAATAATTCTCCACTGGGTCATTAGGGTTATCCCAAATAGAATAATCAAATCTCAGTAATGAGTTAGAGGAACATGATACCAAAATTGGAAGTGTACAAGTTTGATGGTAAGGGTCTAATCACCTAAATTAATCAAATGGAAATTTTATTTGATCTAAATCAAACCAAATGTGCACATAATTTAGTCATGTCATATTTATATTCATAACTAGATCAATTAATTTGGTATATATGGTAGTACATTCAAAATAAAAATAAAATATATATTACTTGGTCAGTTGTTATTGATGAGCTACAAGTACACTTCTATAATAGTGTCACTAAAAATTATTTTATCCAATTAGAATGATTGAGAAAAATGGGGAATATTAATAATTAGATTCAACAATTACATAACCTATATTTTCATTTGGATGACATTAGAGAAGGAAAATTGAATGACTTATTGTTGGGTGGACTCAAGGATAGCATGTAACTTGATGTCTATATTTTTAATCCAAGTTCAGTATTAAGGTACATGGTGTTTGAACATAGGGTAAATGGATGAGATATGTTAAAATCAAGGGTTTAATTAATAAAACAAATTTCATTATTCTAGCATAACCATTCCCTCAGCCTATCATATTGACTAGTAAAACAATTGTATAGAAATAAGTAAAAAGGTTATGTTTAAACTATGGTAGAAAATACATCAAAGGACATAAATATGCTAAGAATAAATTATTGTAAATTGAATGGGCCAATCAAGGTAAAAAATATGATGAAGTATCAGGTGAGGATGAGGATTAATATTGATATTTCCAATCAAATATATCATTCAATGAAATTATAGGTATTATCACTCCACAATCCCTCAAGGTTGTGGGTTTCCTTAAGATAAAAATTGTGAAAAATGTTGAATAAATCAAAGAGTAAACATAAATTTATCAAAAATAAGTTGGCATCATGCTTGAATTATTTATTTTATTTAGATTCAAATTTTAGTTTATGATTGTTAATGGTGGCACAATCAATTGTTCATGTAATTTCCTAGTATTAAGATTTCCATGGGATATTATAGGCTAGATTCTCCTATGTCTACTCTCTAGTGTGTGGGTTCACATATATTTGAGAGTCCAAAAAATTAAAACCTTGGGCATGATATATATGATTTATTAGGAGTTTTTGATGTGTTTTCATTTTAAAGGTATGACATTTCAATTGAGTGGACCATGATAAAATTCTCCATAACTGGTTAATTCACATCAGTCGTAAAATATTCTCAAAATTAAGTTAAATGGGTTTGTAGCACATTTTTTTCCTTAGAAGTAAAACCAAAAAATATGTATATACAACTTGATCTACAAATGATTATTTATTAACACTCTATTATTTATTAATTAATGTTAAAATTACTACCACCACAAATGGAACATCATCATTCCATTTTATTGTTATCATGGATTCAACTACCAAACATCAAACCATATAGGTACCCATATATATATATATATATATATATATATATATATATATATATATATATATATATATATATATATATATATATATAAGAGTGATATTGGAAACATGGAATAAGTAATATTAGAGTATATTATTATAAGGCATAGCCAAAGTGCATACTCATCACCTATGGAAATGGTTTTTAATATGGATGATACTTAGAGGACATGCTTAGATTATATATTACTCAACAAGTAAGAGGTTCTATGTGTGGACAACATTTGAAACTAGTTTTTTCCCACCGAGTTGGGCCCCCTGAGTGTGACCAACGGGATCATGGATCAATGGAGGACACTGCTGGTGGCAGTGCCTTTGGGGATCTATTCAGAAATCTGGTAGTGGATAGTCCATCCAATGGATGGAAGAAGGAACTTATAGGTGAAAAGATGTGCCCCTCAAAAAGCATGATGAGCCTCCCTATTATCTCAAAGGGCATGGCCCTGCACATCCCAAATGATCTAGTGGAGGAAATCATGGAATCCATGGACCTTATGTTGGTAGGTAAGTTTTTTTCTTTCCATCCTACTATCGAAATGATTAGGAAATGGGTTTTATCTAGGTGGAAAGTTAAGGGTAGTGTTTCAATCACTTCCATGGCAAGAGCCCTATTCCTTTTTAGTTTTATGAATAGGGAGGACATGATCACTACTCTTGCTAGAGGACCATGGCTATATGGCCCACATTATCTTGCCCTATGCTCATGGAAAATAGGATTTGATCCAAACTCGGACCTTAATAAGTCTGCTCCTACTTGGGTAAGACTACCAAGGTTCCCTTTGGAATTTTGGGATGAAATTTTTTTCACAGCTATTGGCAATTCTATTGGCCAATATGTCACTATAGATCATACAACCAGAAAAAAGTCCAGATGTGTTTATGCTAGACTTTTTGTCAATGTTGAAATAAATAGGACTCTCCCTACGACCATAGAGCTAAACTCTAAATATGGGACCTAGACTCAGCTGATCACTTATGAAAATGCTACCACTTTCTATCAAATATGTAAGAGAAAGGGACATTTAATGACATAATGCACAATAAAGTACAAGGGGAGGAAAGATGATTCCTAGATTGAAGGGAAAGATCAGGCTCTCAATTATAGAAAGAACAGTAAGCAGGAAATAAAGATTAATGTGGAAAATCCTGACAACATAGAAAAGGGAGAGGAGGAGATGGGAAAGGAGGATATCACTAGTAGTGAGGGAAAAGCTGTCCCAAAGGAAAATATAGTATCAGATGATAGTCAAATGGCTATATTTAACACAACCAACCCTCTAGAAAAATAGACTAATATGTCTTAGGAAGGAGAAAGAGGTAACCTTTTAATAGAGGAAGTCAATGAAGAAGACAAAGTTCCAAGATTTGGATAGGAATAAGTAACTCCAAAAAGTCCCATTAAAGGAGAAGCAGACCCACAGCTAAATACAGACATTTTCCATGCTCTAGAAGTTAGAGACCAAGTAGGAAACTACTTAGCAATAGGTTTAACAGGACAAAGTGGTAGTAATGAATAGGAGGAATGGGTTACCCTAAAGAAAAAGAACTAAAAAGGTAAAAAATTTGTATATGTTGGCACTTATCCCAAACAAGGGAGGCCAACCCTAAGAGAAACAAGACAAAGAGAGATTGCTAGGGAGATTGCCAGTGGTAAACAAAAAACACTAGAGACTCAACCCCCCAATCCCTCTAAATGAGAATATTATCTTGGAACTTGAGGGGATTTAATAGTCCCTCAAAGTATTTTGAGGTTAAAAATTGAATTTTAGATAATAAATTAGATATTTTATTACTCCAAGAAGTCAAGATGAATGAGGAGAATTTTACAAAAATTGCTGCCTATATATGGCCTAAGGTGGCTTTTTGCATTAGTCCCATTAAAGGGGCTTCAGGGGGGATTTTCACTATGTGGAATAGTGCTAAAATCTATGGGCCTCTTATGGATTATAATAAGCACTTCCTGATTACCAATTTTTCTATGAAATCTTTAAACTAGTCGTTGATCAATGTCTATGGACTGAATAATAGAGCTTTGAGATAGAAATTATGGATAGACTTGAGTAATTTCTGGAATAATCCCTAGAACATTAGATGGATGTTAGCTAGAGATTTTAACACTCCTCTATACCCTTCTAAAAAATAGGGTGGAATTATGGATTACTCAGACAACATGTTTGACTTTCCTAAATTCATCAATGATTGGGGATTATTGGATATAGAGCTGCAAAACCAAAATTTTACCTGGAACAATAAAAGAAGAGGATATCAAATGATTTAGGTTAAATTAGATATATTTCTTATATCAAGCAACTAGATGGATTATCATAATATGTAGGCATAGGCTTTCCCTAGAACCATGTCTGACCACTGCCCAATCTTCCTCAGTTGGAGAGAACAGGGACATTCTGGACCTTCCCCATTCTATTTTGAAGCTATGTGGATCCAACACAAAGACTTTAGACAAATGGTGGCTCAATGGTGGAAAATTTCTATTCAAGGTACTCCTATGTTCAGAATAGTCAAGAAACTCCAACACATTAAACAAGAAGTTTATGGATGGAATAGATACAGCTTTGGGCAGGTCTTCTAGTAGAAGAAAATATAGTGGGAAAACTCAAGGATATAAATCAACTAATAGATCAAGGGGATGAATCTAAGAACACTTTAGAAGAAGATAATATCATGTCTTTAGAATGGAAGAATCTTATGGAAAGAGAAGAGGTTTTTTGGAAATAGAAATCTTGTGTTTAGTGGCTTAAAGAGGGGGATAGGAACACTACCTTTTTTCATCTCTCAGCTATGAAACATAGGAAAGCCAACTCAATAACTAATCTTTTCATAGATAATGGTGACATTATTATCGAGGATAATGAAATAGGGGAACAAGCCAGGGGTTTCTTTCAGAATCTACTTACAAAAGAAAATAATAATGATAGAATCGATAGACCTATGAATCAATTTATTGATAAAATCCCTTGTTTGATAATGAAAGAAGATAATATCGAGATGTTAAAGCCTCTATCTAAGGAAGAAGTCCATGTTTTTTATTCTCCATGGGTGATTTTAAAGCTGTGGGTCCTGATGGCTTTCCTTCTATATTCTTTCAAGAATATTGGGAGATAGTAGGAGTGGACCTCACGGCTACTGTGCATGATTTTTTCATATTAGGTAAACTTTTGAAACAAGTTAATAATACCTTCATAGTACTTGTTCCTAAAAAATCATAACCTTCACACCTCACTAATTTTAGGCCCATTAGTCTATGCAACACTATGTATAAGTTATGTACTAAAATGCTGGTCATGAGGATTCAAACTTTGCTAGACAAAATTATTTCTCCTGCGCAAAAACTTTTCATCCTAGGCAGGTAGATTCTTGATGCTGTGATCACCACACATGAGAATATTCACTCCATGGATAAGATCAAAATCCTTGAGATGGCTCTCAAGCTTGATATTTATAAAGCTTATGATAGAGTCTCATGGACTTTTCTATTCTAAGTGATTAGAAAATTTGGGTTTAATGATAAAATGTCTCACTTGTTATGGAATGTGATCTCTTCTACAAAATTCTCAGTGTTGTTTAATGGTGTTCCTAGAGGGTTTTTCTCATCCTCAAGAGGAATTCATTAGGGAGACCCTCTCTCCCCATACTTATTCATCATTATGGTTGAGGCACTGGGAAGATACATACAAGCAGATATAGCCTCAAAAAAGCTAGTGGGCATCAAACCTGCCTCCTCCCTTCATCCTATGGTGGTACAACAGTTTGTGGATGATACCATCTTCTTTGGCATCTCATCGGTGATTGAAGCTAGAAGATGGAAGAATATCTTAAATAATTATGCTAGAGAGTCAGGACAAAGGATAAATTTCTAGAAAAGTAATGTGTATTTCTTCAACACTCCTAATGAACTTAAACATATAATCATTGATATATTAGAATGCGCTGAAGCTAGCCTACTAGCTACCTACCTGGGTCTCCCACTCTCGGTAAAAGAGGTATCTCCTAGATTTTGGAATGGAATTGTGGAAAGAACATAGAGGAAACTTCTTGGTTGGAAGGGGAAACTACTCAGTAGTGCTGGTAAACTGCAACTTATTCGGGCTTCACTGCAAGGTATTCCTACATACTTCTTGTCTCTTTTTAAAATTCCTACATATTTTGTTGAGAAACTAGAACATAACCAAAGGAAAAATTTTATGGATGGGAGTGGAAGACAAATAGATAATGTCTTTAGTTAGATGGGAAAAAGTGTGTCTTCCAAAATCTCATGGTGGACTTAATATTAGGTCCATCAGGAACATGAACAAAGCCCTTCTCTCAGAAGTTAGTTGGAACCTAACCCATAAAAACAATGATTGGAGGGAAATAATGTATGCCAAATACATGCATAGCATTGATGATTCCAACTTTATTCAACATATGAGATTACCCCAGGGATCTGTGATATGGAATAAAATGCTAAAAAGTAGAAGCCTTCTCAAATAGGGAATCAGATGGAAACTTGGAAATGGCCAACATATTAAATTTTGGGATGATATCTAGTTAAAGGACAAGTCTCTCATCACACAAGGAAACTATGGAGAGATTATTGACTTGACTACCCGATTTTTTGGAGATAGGGTCAGTGATTATATGGAAAATAACAATGGCATGAGGAGCTAGAAAAATCTTTTGGATTGTTATGTGTACCAGCCTGAGCTTTTCTCAAGTGTTTGGGAGATCCAGTAGTGTGTTTAGGGGATCAAAATCCCTCTCTTTCCCTAGGAGGATGAACAATACTAGTGGCCAAATAAGAATGGATCATTCTTTGTCAAATCTGCTTACCATCTGCTCATTCTTGAAGCTCAAAATAAAGATGTATGGAAAAAGGTTTGGAATCATAAAATTATTCCAAAAATTAATATGTTTTGGTGGGCTTCTACTCATAACAAAATCCTTACTCAGGATAACCTTCAAAAGAGAAGGTTTACTTTGGTTAACAGATGTTTCCTATGTGGTTCAAAAGAGGAATCAGTTTCACACCTCTTTATCCACTGTGAATTTGCCTGGGAATTATGGGGCACAATACTTAACAACTTTGGTATTGAATGGGTCTGAAATTCTAACCTTAAAGAATTAATTCTCATCTAGAACCTAACCTTCACACATCCCTAGCTTATGGAATTATGGAAGCAAGCTCTGCCATGTTTGAGTTGGACTTTATGGAAAGAGCGCAATCACAAACTTTTTAGGGACACTGCTAGAAATGCTTCTTAGGTGTTTAACTCCTTTGCTAAGACCATTATGGAAAGTGTTACAACAGCTCATATTCATGTTGTAGAGAAACCCCTATCTCAAATTGAAATCAAAATTGTAGCCAAATGGAAGGTTTTAAACCAGATCCCTGGGTATAATAACTCCAAAATACTACAGAGACTTAATACTAAATGGATCCCCCCTAAACCTAACTAGATGAAACTCAACTTTGATGGGGCATCCAAGTTGGATGGTAAAGATAATGGAGGAGGAATTATAAGGAATGATAAAGGATGGATGTCTGCTATCTATGCTGGTGGAATTGGATGCCAGAGTAACAACTATGCTAAAGTAATGGCTTTACTATGGGAATTAAAGTTAGCTATATCCCTAGGAATAAGGAACTTGAATATACAAAGAGACTCTAAGATGGTCATAGATGTCATTAATAAAGCTTTAAATGTGGGAATCAAGATAAAATACATCATTACTGATCTCCAATTTCTTTTATAAAAGTTTTCCAAAGTTGAGATTTTCCATACCTACAGAGAAGGCAATAGGGTCGCTGATGCTTGTGCCAACCTTGGGCAGCAATTTTTAGGTTGGAGGGTATGGAGACAAGGTGTTCATATTCCCTTAAACATTAGGGAGATCATTTAAAAGGAGATGACTTGTTAGGAATGAGGCATATTGATGACAAGGATAGATTTTGGAGGCGGTCCACATGGAGAGGGCCATCGGGGATCTCAGAACTTGATAACCTTAGTATTGTCTTGGTAGTCATTAATAATTCATTGTATCATGAGGTTGAGGCGTGCGGGTCTCATCATGAAAATCAAGGGGAAATTATTTTCAAGCATGGGAGTAGACAACGTCATCACTGTAGGGCATTTCATAAAATGAGCTATCACATTTGCATTCTGCATAAATAGAAGTAAGGGTTAGCTACCAGTTCAAAGCTGAAGGTAGAACTTAGGAACTCCATTGTCTAGGTCTATAATTATAGAATGGGGGGAGACTATATTTGAACTAAACCCATCTCTTGTTGTGAATTTAAAGATAATCTACTAGAGGAGCAGGGTGCTGACACTATGGGAACTGCTGACAATAAGGGGAAAATGTATGTCAAAGAAGTTGGTGAGGGCACTGAGAATGAGACTGATTGGAAAACTAAAAGTGGGGCCCTAAAGGACCACATTCAGAAGCTGGAGAAGGTCTTCACCAAAGGGATCTGTAATACAATTTTGCTGAACATGTCTATGCTAGAAGTGGTGGGTAATACTGGGTATGCTGACAATGTAGAGAATGAGAAACTCAATGATCTTATCAAATCAATAGTTATGTAAGGGGAGACCTCTCTGACTCTCGTCTTCCCATGGAATTCTTTTGTTTTTGTCTATTGTTCTCAGTTGTGCTGTCATCTCTTTGAAGTCATTTTTTGTTTGTTTTCCTTCTTGTCTTTTTTTATTGTATAGGATTCAGCCCCTCGTTTGTCGCCTTACTTTATCAAGAACAAAGATAAGTTCCTTATTTTTGTAATTAATGATTTTATAGATGAATTTCATGGTTTTTTGTATTTTAAAAAGTTAAATCTTCATTATAGTTACCATAAAATTTGGATTGGAGATGAGGATATACATAAAAAATATTTCAAAACTCATGAAGGCCATTATGATTTTTTGGTAATAGTTTTTGGTCTCACCAATGCACCATATACATTCCATAGTTTTATGAATATTTTATTTATTCCTTTTTTCATAAATTTCTCTCGGTATTTTTTAATGACATACTAATATATAATAAAACATGGGAGGAACACTTACAACATGTGAATTAAGTATAGATAATTCTAGAATCACATTGTTTTTATGCTAATCCTTTTAAGTGTGTTCTTGGATTACATTAGGTGGATCACTTGGTTCATATTGTGTCACATGAAGGCTTGAATTTAGACCCTAAAAATATTAATGCCTTTCTATAATGACAAGATGTAAAAACCCTCAATACCCTTTGAGGTTATTTAGGGTTGATAGGTTACTATAATTGATTTGTGAAAAATTATGGAATCATATTATCACCACTTAAATATTTGAATAAGAAGGACACCTTCCATTTGAATTAAGCTTAGATAAATGGATTTGAGAAACTAAAAGAGGCCATGTGTTAAAATCCAATTTATTCTATCCTAAAATTTTCAAATACCTTAGTTATTGAATGTGATACATCAAGATATGGAATGGGGGGAATATTCATGTAGTAAGGGTAACCCCTTAAATTTGAGATTTGTCAACTAAAGGGTAAAAATTTGGTAAATCCTAATTATGAGGAGGAGATGGTTATTTTTCATGCCATCAAATAGTAGGGATGTTATCTGATGGGTAAACACTTTAAGGTGAAAATTAATCATGATAGTCTAAAATACTTCTTTTTGAATATAGGTTTCCATCCACATAATATAAACAATGGGTGACCAAAATTTTTGGGTATGACTTTGAAATCATATATAAGGAAAGGGTAATGTAGTCATAAATGCACTATCCAAGATGGATGAATCCATGGAGGCATGCTATGCATAATGTCCATATGGTATTTATAATGGGTGGGTGAGGCAAGATTAAAATGGGAAAATAACAATGATACTAGGTTTAGATTCAATAATTTTGGTATGATTCTAGTGTCTTAGATAAATTTGAGTGGAAATGGAATTCCTTGTGGTATAAAGTTAGATTGTACCTATGCAAAAAAAATTTACTTCAACATAATATCCTTATAGAGCTTCATGAATATCTAGTAGGGGTCATTAAGTATTTTTGAAAACTATCATAGAATCAATAAAAAAATTATTTTGGGAAGGACTCAAAGAGGATATCCATAATTTTTTTATGTAATGCATGATGTGTTAGCAAAACATGGGTGAGATAATTGAGACTCTAGGTCTTTTACAACCCTTATATATTCCTAGCCAATGGTGGGAGGAGGTTTCAATGGATTTCATAATAGGTTTTCCTAAGTAAAAGAAGAAACATGTTATCATGGTAATAATTTACAAAAACATAAGATATTCCCATCTTTGTGACTTGTCTTGGCGATTTTATCTATTATATTAGATGTTTTCATGATATAGTTCAAAATATACACGATATCCCCAGGATCAAGTAAGTGATCATGATCATATATTTATAAATAATTTACTTAGTTAGTTCATAGGTTGTCATATCCTCTAAAAGCTAATGGAAAAACATAAATTATTAAAAATTGATATAGGGTTATCTCTATTTTTTGCATCAGATAAACAAGAAAGATGGGTTCATAAGCTACCACTAGCATAATGGTGGTATAACACTTCCTTCCATACCTCATCCAAAAAATCTCATTTTTGGCATTATATGGATATCACCCCCCATTAATTACCTCATCCTTTAGTTTAAATACTTTGATTTATTTAGGACACTTTTTTTAGACACTCTTTTTTGGCCACTTCCATCTCTAACTAAACTTCAGACTGATTTCTAGCAAACAATACAAATTAACTCAAAAATCACTAAACATCCCAATTTCATTTTCACATTAGAAGTATATGCCCTTAATCACATTAAGGATTCCATATTCTGGGTAATATCATGTATGTAACGATACCCTCTCATGTGTTAATCCCTATTCAAGTTATGACCTAACAAATTAATAGTTTCAACTAATTGAGCATATCACTTAACCAAATTATTGAAATGAAAAAAAGATTAATAAAATTAACTTATATAATTAAACACTTAAATATATAAAACATGTTGAATTAATAGATATTTAGTTTTTGAAAATATATTTTCAATAAATATCAATGAATATGATGTCATGTTGATGTCATTATCCCTAGAGTCAAAAACTATAAAATATCAACATAAATGCCATAAAAATCAGAAATGTTGAGCCATGCCTCCATAAATTCATAATTAAAACCATGATTAAATGCATTTAGACTCCCAAATTTAACCCTAACTTAACCACACATGGGTTAGAGTAAGTTGAAAAACTATAAATACAACTGTCATGGCCATTCTTCAATAATATTTTAGGTGCAAAGAAATAATTCCAAATTATTGTTATAGAGCTTCATAGCCAACATACACCAAGAACCAATTTCTAAGTGAACAAGAGGAGATGCTGCCCATGAAGCACTAGCATTGTCAAATATCATTTGTTCACAAGATGTGTATAAGCCTTCTCTCATGCTGATTGTAAGATAAAGTCATTCGACAAAGGTAAATGCTGTTTTTATCTTCCATTAGTTGATTTTTTTGTTTTGTTATCATTGATCCCCCTAGTAATTAGGCTTAGAATGTTAGTTTTATTTGATTTATTTTGGTTTATCTACTAAAAATAGTAACTAATCATCATATTCATAATATTATGTGTTATATTCATCCTAGGAGTACTTTGGGACTCTTAAAAAACCAAAAAAGTTCATTTTAGACTTAGTTTTGTTTTTTTTTTCACTAAAATTTTCATGTTTTGTATTTGCCTGGTTATTAGTAACTTTGCTTAATGTATCAGATAATTCATTTGTTTTTCATGAAAATTATGACTTTGCTACTAAAAAATGGTGACTTTGACATTCTTGTGTCTTTTATTTTTTATGTTTTTTGATAGAAAACAATGAATTTGACATAAAATAATGACTTTGACTTATATATTAGTGATTTTGACCCAACCCACACATCAAAAACTTTGACCTGAGAAATTAGTGACTTTATCTTGGATATCAATGATGTTTTTAGGTATAAACCTTTTGTGAAATTAGAGATTTCACTAATTTTTTATAAAATTAGTGAATTTGCCATTGCTAATTGTTGAATTTTACATATTATACATTTTTGTTAGTTTTCAAGAAAGTGATGACTTTGTTGACTACTAAAATATGACTTTCACTTTGAGACACAAACATGAGACTTAAAAAGTTTAAATTTTTTATTCACTTGTGCAAATTAATAAAACACAAATCAATCTTCTAATGGTTGTTGTAGGGTAATAATCAAAGAGAAGAGGACTAAAGCATTAAAAAGACTATTTCACACTTAATTTTGGTGTTTTAAAAACATTTTTCACACTTAAATTTAATGTTTAAAAAATTTACAACTTTCTTGTTTTTCATTTCAAGCATTTTTTAGGACCTTGATACATTTCTATTTTGATGTTTAAAAACAATTTTCTTCCACACTTTCAATTTCACATTTTCCTTTTTAACATTTTTATCAAAGTCCTGTGTATGCTCTCCCCTACTTATGGTGACTTAGAAACATGATTAATTTACTTATTCATTATAACCTAGAGTTCAAGTCATGTATGCTCTCCCCTCATTTTCTTGAACATGGGTGACTCATAATCAGCTTTATCCATTTTTATTTTATTTTTTATCTAAGCAAGTAGGATTTCATGCCCTCCTTACAATTTATGTAGGGATGCATTGAACTCACATTTCATATCCCAACATGATACCAACCCCACTTATATGGTGGGGTATACAAATTTAAATTAAGCTTATTATTTAGTGGGATAGTGGTTAAGTGGTTAACCTGACCATTTGAATAGGTCCTCTAATCATGAATAATCTAGACATAACACTTTACTAAGCAATTAATAGATGAAGTGGTTGAAAAAGGGATGACCATTTCATATAAATCTAGATGGTTTGTCACCAATTTGATGGATATTTTATTATGCCCAAGTGTTCTTTGGCACTTATGTACCATCTAAAAATCCAATGCAAAATTTTTAAATTAATAGACTCCACATACCACACATTATCATACCAATGCTGAGTTACTTTTGTGCTATAAGTTCCATGAAATGTAAAATTTATTAATATATAGAAGGGGGATAAAATATCTACCTTCATGTGCTTTTATTTATTTGATTAACACTTAATTCCTCTCAAAAAATAGTATATTACAAGAAGTTTGGTCGATACTATGCAAACCTTATATTAGTTATTAAGATAGGAGCATGCTTATGTGCTTCTTATTTTGAGCCTAAAACCATTCATGCAAGCAAATAATTATAATACCCAAAAACTTGACATGTACACATTCACACTAAGAAGTGTAATACTACCCAAAATTGGTGAAACCATTTATATTAGGCCAAAGAATTGAAAAAATCATATGTGCCTTAATTCATGAAATACATTATGATTCCCATTTTGGCCTTGATAATTTATAATTTAAAATCCAAATATCTCAAACCATGTTTAAAATTCATCTTTGAAAGTTCAAATCTAAAGACAATTGGTTTATGATTGAGTCTTTCCTACAACATTGGCTTCAGTTCTCCACTTTTTATGTTTAGATTAAGTAACTTGGATGGATTTTCAATTTGGTTTAGATATTTTTACCTAGACCAAGTTTTATCCTCCATTATATAAGTATGAGTTCCTCTTTAGATTGAGACCACATTTTTCCTTGTTTCCAAGTTTCACTTAAATCAAGTGTGCTTGTTATTTAAAATTAGGATCCTTAGACATAAGAGTATTTTCATTTCCATTCTTAGACCAAGTAATTTTTCATAGACCAAGTTTGTTTCTAATATCAATTTCGTTTTCCTAGACCAATTTATTCTTCCTAGACCATGTTTTTTCCCAAGACCTAGTTCAAATTTCATGTGCCTAGACCAAGACCTAGTTTGTTTTTCATCTAATTTCAAAGTCTCATGAGCCTAGATCAAGACCTATTTTGTTTTTCCATCTACTTTTAAATTCTCATGTGCCTAGACAAATACCTACTTTGTTTTTCCATCTAATTTCAAAGTCTCATGTGCCTATACCAAGACCTAGTTTGTTTTTACATTTAATTTCAAATTCTCATGTGTCTAGACCTAGACTTAATTTATTTTCCATTTGGTTTCAATATCTCATGTACCTAGACTAAGAACTAGTTTATGTTTCATTTATTTTCAAAATATTATGTGCCTAGACCAAGTTAAAAATTGTGTTCTAAGATTCAAGTTTGTTTAGACCTTTGCCAAAGATCAATTTCAAATGTTTCCCTTTTTACCATTTTTATCCAATACCTAGAGTGTTTCCATGATAATTTTAGATCCAATTTTGATTTTTAGTTTTTAAGGGAAAGATTATTTTAAATTAGGTTCCAAAGTTTCAAAACATTGGATAAACCTTTCACAAGGAAATAAACATGGATTTAACCATGCCTCAATATACACATAATGGGGATGTATAACCCTTCTTATGAAAATGTCATAATGAGTGAGCTCTTTAACTATGATCCTTATGATGATAATGTAGCATATAAGATATGTATATATCCTATGTATGCGTCATCTAACATTAGGCAAGGGAAAGACCATCTAACATAATACCTCACAAATGCACCTCCTTATCCAAGATATGAATAAGACCCATTTGCACAATATCCTACCAACATGCCTCCTACTACAAAAATGGTTCAACAACAATAATCATATTATGTGATCACACCATCTAGTGCTAGTTATAATCCATACTTGTTTGATAATCATCTTTTAGATCATAAAGATGAGATTCTTATTATATCTATGGAATTTAGTTCAAAATTATTTTTAAATTTCCCACATGAAAGTCCACCTTGCTTAGTTATGGCACCTAGTCACACACCTGTTGTCCAAACATTTGATCAGGCCTCTACTAGTCAAACTCAGGACCTTGTACTAGTGTCTAACTAGTAACTTGTCACATTTACTAAGGGAAAAGGTTAAATTATTGATCAATTTATGTAAATTCAATAGGCCTACCAAACCTACCTTAGCTTAGTAATAAATATTAATTCCATTACTATTCTAAACATGTCACTTATAAAGTTAGCTCCATCTAGTGTATTATAAACAAGTTTGATGAGCTTTTACAATGTGAACATGGATATATTTATTCAAAATATGTCAGTTGCATACATGTTCAATGTTCTCATAATTTAAAATAAACCGATGTCTTCTTTAGGAGACCCTTTTCAAAATGTGGTAGACAACACATAGATGTTACCCAATCTGAAATAACTTAAGTCCAATATACTAAGGAACACCCCACCAAATAATTATCGATAGATTTCTCATTAAAATACATCAATTAGATCACAAAAATAGGGGTAGTTACATCTATCTCACAATAACATACAACTATCTCTCTATAACCATTTTCTTCCTCAAATGTACAATAAGGAGTAATTAATCAACTTTTATAGGGGTAAAAAACATTCCACCTCAATAGGTTCAAACCAATAAGACACCACAAAAAGTGGTAAATTAGCTACCTCAAACATTGTATAATCAAAAACGTATTATGGCCAACCAAAAATAAGTGCCTAACCAACAAAAAGTACCTAGCCAACAATAAGTTCTTAACCTATAACAATTACCCAAACAACAATAGGTTTTCAACCAATAACAAGTGTCTAACATATAATGAATATATACTAGGAAATAATTACCTCACACCTAGTATATACCTTATCCATAACACATGACTAACACAATAATTTCCACAATAGACCTTTAACCAATAATAGGTGATCTTCATACAATAGGGCTAGACTAGACATCAACAAGTTTCTTTCCAAATCCATCATACAAAATCCATTACCTGACACCAAAAACATATGTTTAGGCCACAATTCCCTCCAAATCAAAGCTATACTACCAATCCTAACACTAATGTTTACGAAAAACAAATTCTACACCAATAATATAACCCTAACCAACAAATGTGTATTCTTGGTTAGGAAACCAACCAAATAAGAATTCCATAGTCTTCCATTCCTCCATTGTACCTAGGTCAAGGTAATACACCTTAGACCAGCCAAACCCAACCAAAACCATCTATACCATCTACATTCCTAGACCAAGAATTATAGCAAGTGAAGGATGGAATTTCAGCTCTTCAGATAAGAAATCATGGAAATAATTTTAAGTCAAATGAAATATGTTCATAACCTTTCAACATGGACTACCTTAAAATACCATTTAATCTAGGTTTTTAGCTATCAAATTTTAATAACTTGAAGGAACATTTAATGGAATTCTATGTTACTTTCCAATCAATGTCCTTTTTAATTATCTATGTACTTCTTATTTTCCCTTGTAGTATAGCTAGACAGACCTTAGAGTGGCTTGTCCTACTTATGAATAAATCTGTGCCAAAATTTGATTACCTCTTAGAAAAGTTTTTGTAAGACTTATTTTATACTCTTGAAAATAAGATTACAATGGTTGATTTGGGCCAAGCTCAATAGAGGAGTGGTGAGAGTTTGTCAAGCTATTTATAATGATGGAGGGCACTTTATAGTCATTTCAACCATAATTTATTAGATAAATAATTGGTATTAGTGTTTACCTATAATTTATAAAGTAATATATCCTATCACCTAAAGCTTCAGTGTGCCCACACATTTAAATAAATTATCAACAAAGTCATCCAAATTGAGAAAGCCCTTATCAATAAAGGGGTAATAAAGTTATACACTTCTAACTAGAGCTAGAAATAGCATCAAGGCACCAACTAGAGTTAAAACCCAATTCAAATGCAAGATCCTATGTCACCCTAATTTAATGCATCTGATAAGCCTAAGGTCTATAACCTTAACAAGAACATTGTTGGTAATAGAGTTACTAGATCATGCCATGTACAAATGGTGCAAACACCATCTATAAAACCAAATCCACTTATTCATCTAACTCTAATTATGCAGTCACACATACCCCCTCATTTTTAAATGACTCGAAAAGAAGAAGACCACCTATAAATAGATTTTTTAGTGACCTTGGAGAACCTATTGAATTAGTGTTTTAAAAACTAGCTTCTACCAATGTGATTAATTGGCCCATTCTAAAGCCATTTCTTGAGGGTGTTCCTTTCCATCAATTATATAAATATCACAAATTTTGTGACTATCATTGAGTCAAAGTTCATTCCATAATTTAGTGTGTGAAATTAAACCACCTCATCGAGAATATGCTATAAAATGGAGAAATAGAGTTGGATAATATGGGCCCTAATTCTAATCCAAACCTAAGCATTAATCAAAACCCTTTCTCCACATCATAATGATAATAATCAAAATCAAGACCAACATCATCAACAACATAAACCACCACCATATATGCAACAACAATAATAATAACAATGATGGTAACCATAACCATAAAATGATAGGAACCAAGGTTAGAATGACCCATCTAACCAAGGCGATTACCATGCCATTGTATATGAATACAAAAAAATTGTAGGGCATATCATGGGTGGTCACATAGCCACTATTACCATAAAACTTAGGCCAAAATCCAATCATCCATGACCAATACCAAATAATACTCAACCTCTTCCTTATGTCAGTAATCTTCTTATGGTCTATATTAGAAACCAAGAAAACTAGTACCTAATAGTTACCATCCTAGGATATTATCCTCATCCTTCTAGATATGGTGTTCCATTACCTAATTTGGATAGTGTAATCATAACTCAATGTACTAAAATTAACATTCTATGTACATAACTATTTTCTACCAATGAGCCTATCCAGCCACCTAAACTAGCTTGAAGTAAATGAATTACCAAGCTAAGGATAAAATGTATGATATCATGGAGTAATTACAAAAGACACTCTCAAAAATATTTATCTTAGATTTATTGTGTACATCCACTATCATCCTTACCAAAATTCTAAGTTAATCCCAAGTGTTGAATGACATTATGCTAGATAAATTCCAAGCCTTGGTAGGACACTTATATCCAATAACTTACCTTTGACCAAATTGACATGTCATCCCTTGGCCCTCTCTATAATAACCTATTATATATTGATGTTGTCACATCCCATCATAAAGTTAAACATGTTTTCATAGATAATGGATTAGGCCTTAACATCATGTCTCTAAGGTTATTCAAACATCTTATATACATGATAAATGACCTTTAACTAAAGACTATCACTATCAAGGCTTAAGATAATGAATAAATGGAGTCAAATGAAATAATTTGTTTATCAGTGGTCATTGGGACTTTGAACCATAACACACTTTGTCATGTTCTATATCTATACTTATCATATAAATTTCTCCTCAATTGACCATAGATACATCAAATTCAAGAAATACCCTCTACATTGTACCAATGTATCAAGTTACCCAATTTTGGGATAGAGGTGACTATTTTTGTTGACTTATAGCCATATCAATTCTGCAAGCATTTAGAAACTAAATATAAGAGCTAAAATTATCAATTCAACCTAGAACCTAGAAATAAGGATAAATATGTACTTGTTGAATTACCATAGTCCAAATAAATAGACCCAAATAGCCTTGCCTCCATTTTATTTATGTAACCTATTGAGATAGCAAATAATTTAATATTTATGATAAAGGTCTAGGTGAATACCTCACATGTAATTTTTTCCACATATCCAAGCTTACATAGGCCCCTAAATTATATGGAAGACCCAAATCCAAGGATGTTTGCATGGAATGATGATAAAAGGGAAAACCCACTGACCACTAGCCAAGAATAAGACCCATTTGACAAGGATCATTCCTTGCCCTCTAATGATGATTTAGTGATTTTTACTATTTTTACCAAATAATTCACCCTAGAAGAGGTTGTTTAATCCTCTTATAGATTTGAGAAACATGGGAACATTTCTAGGTATGTGGGTGTACCTATATTGGAAATGAGCCTCTAGGTTTAAGTGCTAGCTCCCTGAATGTATCTTGAAATGCTCTTATCTATTCCAAATAATTACTTATAGGAAAAAGATTTAGAGAATGCATGAATTAAACCTAATCTAAATGAATTGATGCATCAAATGTTTAAATATCCACTCTTAATATTGAACTCATTAGCATACTAATAGACTATGAATAGGATTAATGCAGTATCTACAATAGTTTCCAGGAAATAATGTTTCACCTAGAGGTTGAATCTATGGATTTAGGTTAGATGGAAATGAGGTTAAGGCTTGATTGAAATAACTTACAATCAATAATCCACTTATACCTAAGACATTAACCTTAAGACACACTAGATGACCTGCAATAAAGTTTATTAGCACTTAGGTTAGACTTAGACCTGAAAAGGGAAGATGAAAACCACTTTTCCATATAAAAAAATATGAAACACTAAGCATATATTAGTAAACAATTTTAAAATTCTCTATTCATTAATTGAGAAGTGTAGAATACAAATTCTGGTAGAGTCTAGTCATATGAGCCTAAGGGATGATAATCAATATCTCAAATGATATATTTATAGAAGAAAGAGCCTTTAAAGAGACATAATTTGGAACTAAAATAGGAATCAAAGAGCTCAAATCCATTTCAACCATAATTACAACTATCTATATAAATTATTCTTATTCAAACCTTTTGATGGATCTAGATCACTTCAACCCATTGGACAATTACATTATTTCCTCATTGATGTTCTGTAGCAATTGTAATGATGGGATCAAGTTATTCTAAGCTAGGTCTTGGAATCAATACAATTAAAATAATCAAATAAATCTATTATAGCTTTGTCCTAGTGATAATTAGTCTTTACTTGGTTTGTGTTTGGCATGAAAAAGTAGGGATAAGGGTCCTTTTCATGTATTTCATCTTGGAGATGAAACCATTTGGGTCTATGTGTATGCCTTCACTGCATTATTTGGAATGTTAACTCTTGTTACAACTAAATCATGCTCAAACTCATCCCCATGTTCATAAGTCCACTATAGATAGAAAACCAATCTCAGACTATTAGTTTTCCTATATTCATCATATCTATGGGGACCTATAGACAACATAGCTTTGTTTTGTGCTCCCATTAGGTCCAAATATACCCATTATGTCATTATAGGGATCGAGGATTCACCATGTACATTGATCCCTTTAAGAATCACAAACATAGTGATAGAATGAACCTTGCAAGCTATAAAAGGTTAAACTAGAAGTCCATATTTAGCTTTAATGGTGTCCCTTTATGTTCTTTATACTTGATTACACAGCTATGTCTGCTCCTTGGCATTTGATCGAGCTCTAATGGAGGATCAATGGCCTTGTAAGACCTTATTTTCTTCCATAAAAAATTTGTCCTTGGCTCAATTTTTTCCATCAAAAACTAATTTAGACCAATTAAAATGATCATATCTATATTTATTCCTATTGGCCTCATAGATCCCTATTGTCATATTTTGAATCTTTGACCTCTTGCACACCGTTGATCTCCTTGCTACAAAAAAACATGGTCCATTGATTTATTTCCATGAAAAATGTGCTCAGGCCACTTATCAATCATGTGTTGATCTTTGGATCATATTGTTAGTTTTTCAACTTTTACATTTGTGCCACATGGTAACCTTTTGAGTTATTTGACCTTTTGAATCATCTTGCAGCATCAAATCAAGATGTATGATGCAATGTGGACCATCATATTTGCCTAAGACAATATATTTGAACTCAAATGGCTAGCTCATGAGCTTAAAATTGATGTCTGTATGAATGTCTCCCATTTTTTAACCAACATTTGAAGGCTTGGATTTGGAAGTGCTAAGGTCATGGAGGCACCAAATTTACAAGAGATGTTCTTGATACTAAAAAATTTATGCCCACTTGATCTACTAGTTCTAGGATTTTTCTAAGTGTGTTTATAAATTGCATAAACAATATATCTAGTCTGGTTCTTCATAATGTATATGCACCCATCACTGGTCATTTGAACCCAAATGTCTATTTTTTTAGGCTTGAATTTGATGCTTGCATGAATGTGCTATTATTTTTTTAGGCTTGAATTTGATGCTTGCATGAATTTCCTACTCTATAGGTCTAACTTTAGAAGCTTATAACTTGAGCTAGAAAGCTTGCATAGAAATGGAACTTTCAAAATATGATCTTGGCATGAAGGAATTCATGGCACTATAAGCTTTTAGATGGTTTAGTTCATTGAGTATAGATAATAAATGATCAAAAAAGTTGGTCTACTCATTTCCATGTGATGTTCATGATGTCTTGGTTCCTTAGACTTGGAAAACTAAACTTTGAAGTCTTAGATCTCAAGATAGAAGACTCATCAAGATATGAAACTTGTAGACAATGATTTTGGAACTAAAGACATTGATTTCATGTGGTTTGATGGCCATATGAGGCTTTTTTAGGTACATTTATAAAATACACAAGTGAGCTAGTTTAGTCTAGTTGATTATGATGTACTAGTGATGGTCTAGATTCATAAAGCTTGTTCTTAAACTTTTGCATCTCCAAATTGGACACCATGAAAACCTATCATTTGCATATATGACCCTAAAATTACCCCTAAGACACCAAATGGTAGAAGGTATAATATAAACCATGACCACAGATAGGATGGAATATGAAATGACATAAAATTAACTAAAACATACCCCATGACATTTTAAAAATCCCCTATACAAGATTTTGACTATAGGGGTTAACCCATTTTGCCCTGAGGTAAAAATGGTCAACATCTTCGATAGTTTCACAAGGTTGGTATGATTGCTATGCCATGACTAGTTGCCTAATCATGTTCATTGGGATATGGAGTCACATGTATGTAGGTTTGACATAGAAACTATCTTTGACATATAAAATTCTTTGACAACACACCAAAAAATATAAAACAACAAGAAGAAAACACAAAGCAAGAGACCCACATGTGCTTTAAAAGCACTTATTGGATCACAACACAATAAGAAAGGAAACACATGCATAATCTAATTTTTAAAAAACTAACCTTCAATTCTCAATAGGAGGGTTTCAAATGTATCCCATTCATAAGGATAAGTAACTCTTTTCCATTCATCCTTCCTAACTGAAGCAAGTTGATTTTTTGTTAATTGATGATGACATATGGTAAGCTTTATAGGGTATAAAATTTGGTATGTCTCCTTGGTTTTTCTCTATCTTCATCCCAATTCAATAATATTTCACCTTTTTAAAATGATCTTATAATTTACTTCTTATCAAAATACCTCTTCATTAGTACTTGGTGATGCTCCATAGCTTGATGAGCTTTATCTCTAGTCTCTTGCAACTCCATTAATTTTGTTAATCTCACCTCCATTGGGGTATTCTTAAGCAACTCTAGTTAATGTTATATCTCTAAGGTAGGCAAATCTTGAGAGATAGACAACCTAGATTTCATTCATAGATAAGCACAAAAGGAGAATTCCCTATTGACCTCTTGGGAGTTATCCTATTAGCCCATAAGGCTATCTTCAATTTAGTATGCCAAGCTCTTTGGTCATGCTCCAAGGTTCTCTTGATGATTTTGATCATATTATTTTTAGTATATTTAGCCAACCCATTACCTTGAGAATAATAACTAGATGAAGTGCTCAAGAATATGCTATTACTATTTGCCCAATCAGCTATCTTAGCACCCATAAAATCAAGAGCATTATTTAAAATAATAGTATAAGGAGTGGAAAAGCTTGTTATGATGCTCTCATATAACTCTACGATAACATTATCATTATATTCCTCCAATGTTATTGACTCAACCCATCTTGTAAAATAGTTAGTTGTTGTATCCATTTATGACTAGCACTCGATGGGGAATTTATCATGCTAATGAAATCAAGATCCCATTGCATGAAAGGTTGATCAACTTGGATAAGCTTCAAAAGAAGAGTTGAAAGCTTCTATTTTCCTATAAATAAATCACATTGTCCACACTTTCTCACCCAAGCATGTCAATCCTTGAAGAGGTTGGGCCAATAATAGCCAACCCTCATGATCTTGGTAGCTATGGTTCTTGGAGAGAAATGACTTCTTATTGTCCCATCATGGAACTTCTCAAGCAACACTCTAAATTGATCATTATCAATTCATATCAATAACACACCATTTATGCCCCTCTTAAAAATCATACCATCCATAAGACAAAATTAAATAGATTACAATCTAAAATATCTCCTTTGTGATCTACTCATATTATTAGGATACTCACCATTTTAAATAAATCTAATCACATCCTATGTCCAACTTTATGGAGGCAATGAACCAGTTGATTGGGAACAATCATGATTGACTAGAGCCTCTTCCTCTAACTCATGAAGATCTGAAGCTAGATTTTTACAAAGGCCTTTACCCCTTATCAATTTTTTCACTTTGATGTCAACATCATATTCCATTACCTTAGTTATCTACCCTACCCTCTTTTCACTAAGATCTTTTCTCAAAAGAAACTTTTTGGTGTTAGGATGAGAAACCATAACATGAAACTTATTATTTGAAACCATATGTCTAAACTTATTTAGTCCCCTTAAAACAACAAGGACTTGTTTCTCTACAAAGGTGTACCTAACTTCGTAATCTTCTAAACCTTGACTAACTAATACAATTAACTGCTCCACACCCTCATCATTCTTTTGCATTAGTATGGCTGAGATAGTATCAATGTTAGAAAATGAATACAACATGAAGTATTTAGTAAAATAAGGATTAAAAAGAGTAGGAGATTCTATAATTGGTTTCTTTTTGGATTTAAAACTTCTCTTACCCTCTTTGGTCAAAGAAAAGACTTGGTTCTTCCTAAGCATAGTTGTGATAGGTTTCACCAAAGATACAAAACTAGGTATGGACCTCCTTAAAAAATTTATCATACCTAAAAAAATTTGATGACATTTTTTATACAAGGGAAATTATATTCCTAGAATAGCCTCTATTTTTTTAGGATCAATAGTTGAACCATCCTTGGAAATGATATGTCCTAAGAGCTTACCTTCATGAACAATAAAGATGCACTTCTTTGGATTAAGAGTTAATCCATATTGCTTACATCTTTCAAACACTTATCTCAATTATTTCATGTGTTCATTAGTATATTTATAAAACATTATGATATCATCTAGATAAAACAATAGCATCTCATTGATCAAACCTTTGAAGTCCATGTCCATTGATATTTGAAATGTGGCACCAACATTGAACAGACCAAAGGGAATTTTACTATAGGAAAAATTCCCCCATTTAGTAGTTAATTATATCTTAAATTGATCATACTCACTGACTAAAATCTTATTATAGCTTGAATATCCATCTAGAAAAGAATAACGTTGAGAACCTAAAAAAATTTACAAAATTTGCTCCATTGAGGATAGAGGATAGTGATATTTGAGTGACACTCTATTAAGATATCTAAAGTCTACACAAATTCTTATCTCCCCATTATTATTTATAATAGGCACAAGGTTAGTTACCCATGTTAAATTCTTGATGGTAAATATTATCTCATATTTAGGAGTTTTGTAATCTCTAACCTCATGAGTTGCTCAACCTTGGAGTTGATGGGTCTTTACTTTTGTCTAACCAGTTTAACTCTAGGTTCCAACTCAATGGTATGGTGTGATAGGATAGGATCAAATCCTATAAATTATTTATATTCCAAATCAAATATATCATGAAACTATCTAAACAAATCAATGAATGCTTGCTTTACTAACTTAGAACATACCTTTCCTAGTTTGAGGAGTTTGTCATTGAAGATCAAGACTCTTTCATAATTATGCTCTTTTGTAGACATACTCACTTTATAATTCTTATTTTTATCATTTTCATTGAAGATACTTTATAATTTCACCAAACTCTTAGGTATCTTATTGGTTTTTACTTTCATAATATGATCACCCAATTGTTCTTAGAGCCTCTTTTGATTCTTTGAAGAAAACTCATCCTCATTTTACAAGAAGCATGCAATGTGTTTATCACTATAAAATAGTTTCTAAGACACTTGATTATCAGGTACAAAATATTTTATAATGAACTTAATATGAGACCATTTTCCCTCATCTTTTATGGCAGTTGGAGGATCGAATTGAGCTCAACATGACTATTTTTATCCCTTAAGACTAATTAAATATTAAATACATTGAAGTATTCAATAAAATCCCATATCCTATGATTGTATAACTTAAGAAAAGGGTTCTTGGTAGTAACCACATTCCTCACCTGATGCAAAACCAATTCACTATCTCCATATACTTTCAAGTTCTTGATTTCTTTTCTCTTTTCCCATTGAAGGCTATGAATTAGACCTTCATACTTAGCCACATTATAAGTATAACTGAAATGAAATATATATGAATAATAATAATATTTTTAATTAAAGTTAAAAGGGGGAATTTTTTGAGTTAGGGTCCCCAAAACCTAAAATTACATCAAAATAGAGAAGAACCAAAATAAGAAAACAACCCTAAAAAAGAGGATCTAAAAGACACAGCACAAAGACAACTAAAAAATAGATAAAAAATGACTCTCACATAGCCAAATAGCTTATATTACTCCATACTACCCAATATGTCCTCCCAACATGCCTTCATGTTGCTAAGATTCATATCAATTTTCTTGATAATGCTTTTGTAGTCAGTATTGTGTGTTCCTTTGCTACTTTGGCCCTTTGTCTCTTTTACTTTACCTATATAGCTAGGGTAAAATAGGTATTTGAAGTGTTTTTTAAGGTTTTCCATATTCTATATTCCTTAATTCATTATGGCTTGACTATAATTTATAATGAAATTAAGTTTGTTCTAAAGATCCTCGTTGGCATGCTCAAGAAGATCTACCCTGAAGCTGAGTCTTTGAGTCTTTGAATCTATAAATATTATTCTTTATCAATCCAAGATTTAGATATATTTTCATTTTCATATTTAATTATATTCATATTTATTTTGAGGCTCTATATTTCCCTCATGAATAATATGATGAGAGACTTTTGTAGCTCTAGTTCTTTAGTCAAAACATCAGTGTTCTCCCGAATCTTGAGTGAGTTCACTATTTGATTAAATACTTTGTTTTTATCTTACTGGAACTATTCATTCTCTTCTTTCTCAATATTATCTATTTAGATCTTTTTATTATAATTCTTAATCCCTATCTTAGTATTACTATTTGTATTATAGGTGCCCTTCTTAATGATGCACTCTTCCCTCTCTCCACTATCACTATCCACAATTACAAATTTTTTTACCCCCTTTTTATAGTGAGGGGTCTGCTACTTTTTAAAATCCTTAGATTTAGTATTATATTTGACCTTGTTGGTTCATTTAGAATCTCTTCTTAGAAACTTTTTAATATCCTCCTATTCTTTTTTATTTTCCTTTCCTATCTTAGCTTTTTCTTTGACAATTTCTTTTATCTTGTTATCGATACCCCTAAACAGGGTACTTAGATATTTAATCCAAATTTTATTAATATTTCTCATGTCCATCAGTCCATCTCTCATTTTTTATTCATTTTTTTGGGAAATATCTAACATTAAGTGATGCATACCCTTGAAGTACTTGTAAATGAGTAATATAACTCCCTCATGACTAGGGGCTGTGTAGTTATCATTATTGAATTTTTGAATGGAATTTTCCATAGATTTGAGAATGAAAAAAGGAAAAATAAACCTATTTCATATCTAAAGTAGTTAACATCCTAAACATGGACCACCTAAAAACATTGTACCAACCCTCTAATGTGATGTATAGAATAAAGTGAAAGGATACCTCAACATATGGTTTAGATAAGGATTCCCTATCAAATCCATTGTGTAGGTGATCCAACTATTCACCCTCCTCTAGAAATTCTTCTTTATCTATTGTGTAGTCTTTGGGAGTGTAATAGTTTGTGGTTTCTTCAATGATTAGAACCATCACATGAGTGATTAGATCCTCTTCAATTTCAAGTGTGACCCCATTAATGTTGGTAATCCTTTCCTCCCAAGCTCTAACAAACTAAATGGATAGGTGTCTATTGAATCCCTCAATGTTCTCCATGAATCTAGGGAGAACCCCCACCTACAGTGCATTCTAAAATCTACTATTAGAACTAACCTCTAGTTGTATCTTGGGTTCAATTCTATTGGTTAAGCCCATATTGATAATACTAATTGCATAGGGCTCTAGGATGCCTTTTTCATCTCCTTTATAGCTCCACATTAAAGCATCATTAAGACTGTCATGAGATGAATTATGAGTCTCAACATGTTTTTTTCCTTTTTTTAGATACTTCTACTAAACATGTTTGGAATCAATGAGTCTAAGTTCTCACATACTCGATAAAATCATAATCTCTCCCCTAGATATGAGGTAGAGAACTAGAGAACTATATATTAATATAAGAATTTTTCCCCTCATTGTTAATTATTATTGATAATTCTCTAGGTAGGTCCTTGTGCTCTAGCCATGTTTTGAAACCCACATTGCTAGCTCCTTCATTATTGAACCAGTTTGTAATTTCATTACCATATTTGTACGTGTGTTGAATGTGAACCTATTTGAAAGATTTTATAATTATCTTAGCTTCATCAATTATATTTTTTATAGTCAATCTTGGGGGTGTTTTCCAAATAAACAATTGATACTGTTCATGGAGTCCCCTTCTACCTATATCTTTTGGATATTAAGTTTGGCTAATCTAATGCCCCAAAGGGTAGTTAGAGCCTCCTCATAATGATTAGTCTTAGTGCACATATCTCATGTATAGGCCCTAATTAACTTCCCTTCAGTATCTCTAATGATTCCTCCTCCTATAATTCTGAGATTCCCTTTTGATGCACCATCAAAATTAAGTTTCATCTATCTTTTAGCTATAACTTTACATTTAGTTCTCTTTCAAATTTCCTCCTTAAGATCTAGTTTTCCTATGGCTATCAGATCAATCTAATAATTTTGTGTAGGTAACCATTCAAAATATTGGAGTTCTTTGCTTTTCTATTTTGATGGAGTTGTAATTCTCCTTAATAGCTGAAAAGATTCTTTCATAGGTCACTTTACTTGTGCACTTTATCTCCCTAAAGATGATGTTGTTTATAGCTCCCCATATCCCCCACCAAATATGCAGAAGGGTAAGGTTCTATATATTTTTTAGATGGGGATATTTAAATGGGTAGCTCTAAGATATCCAAAATTCAATTGGGGTTCCTTAGTAGCTAATGAGATGTTGAATTTACTCAAGAAAAAATTCCATGCTTTCTATGTAAAAGTGCAGTTAATGAGAAGGTGGGAGACAATTTCATTATCTTCTTTAAATAGGATGGATATATTTGTTATAATGTATCCTTTTTATCTTAAATTATCAACCATCAAAATATTCTCTTGTATGGCAACCTAGGCAAAGAAACATAAGTTTAGGGTGATGAATTTGTTCCAAACTCCTTTCCAGCTCACCTTAACATCTTGATTTTGAGAGATCCTTTCATACATAGATTTAAAATTATAGTTCCCATCAAATGAATCATTCCACATCAATGTGTCCTCCCTGTTAATTTTAGTGATATGGATGGTTTAAGGGGCCCTGTTCAAATCTTCAATTTTGATCTATTCAAGTTGATATCTATCCAATGTTTAAACCCATTCTTATTTGCTAATAATCCACTACAAATTATACATATTTCTATGTTATATTCTCTTATATGTGTTGTTCAATATTACTATGAATGTGAAATAAATCTATGTTCCATTTTTCTCCCCAAAATTTTATACTCCTCCCATTACCCATTTGCCAAATGGATCCTTCAAGAATGATCTCTCTATTTTCAATTAGAAAGTTTCAGATGTGTGACCCTCTAATGAAATACTCATCTTTCAAAATGAAAAGAGGGTTCCTCACTTGAATTTATTTGTAAGATAATATATTGCCCTAGGTCAAATTATTAGTTATTAATCTCCAAACAAACTTGGAAATCATAGCTTTAATGATCTTTTTTAGATTTCTTATGCCTAGACCTCTAACTCTTTTATTGTTACAGATTTTGTTCCAAGCAACCAGGTGGAATTTACTCCTACCTTCATAATCATTCCATAGGAAGTTTCTTTGAATTTTTTTGAGAGTTTCTTCCACTCCTTTTGGCATTTTTAAAAGGGAAAGAGTATAGATTGGAAGGCTTTGAAGTACTGATTTGATCAAGATAACTTTCCCTGCTTGGGAAAGGAGGGTCCCTTTCCACCCTACAAGTCTTTTTTGGAATATTTCAATTAATATATTCCATGCACTTAATTGTAGTTGATCATTGATAAGAGGCATGCCGAGGTAGGTGGATGATAGATAATTTATTTGACACTCTAAGATCCTTGTAATTCTATTTTGTCTTGATTTCGTAGTGTTAAAAAATTAAACTGAGCTCTTGTTGAAGTTGATTTTATGATTAGTTGATTTTTCATACATGATCAAAACTCTCTTTAAGGTTCTTAATTCTTGGATATAAGCTTCAACCAATAATATAGTATCATCTGTGAACTATTGATGAGTAATGGGCTCTACTTGCCTACTTGGCTTGAAGACTCTAAGTTATTCATCTACTAAAACCTTAGAAATAAACCTGCGTAGTGACTCTACCATGATAATAAATAAAAAAGGTGATATGGGGTCCCTTTTCCTTACTCCTTTGGAACTTATAAAATATTCATGAGCCACTCTATTAACAAGAACAAAGAAAATGCAAGTGGAAATGTAGGCTCTGATGATTTTCCTAAATTTTTCATTAAAATCAAATTGGTTCATCACCCTATCTAGGAAATTTAAATCTAATCTATCATAAGCCTTGGCCATATCTAACTTGAGGATCATGGCTAACTTTTTTATAATCTCCTTGAAATGAATAGCTTCATGAACAACAATTACTCCATCTTGGATTTTTCTTCCTAGGACAAATCCTCTTTGTTGAACCTATATGATTTTCTCCATGATAGTTTACATTCTCATGGTGATTAGTTTAATGATGATTTTATAGAATGAATATCAAAAAATTATAAGTTTAAATTTTGTCAAATTCACTACCCATTATTTCTTTAGAATTAGCACAAGAAAATTATGATTGAATTCCTTAAGACTATAGTTGTCCCGACTCAAGGAATTCATTAACAACAATAGTGATATCCTCACCTATAATTCCCCAGAAAGTATTAAGGAAAGAAATACATATCCCATATGATATTTAATCTTTATCCAAGTTCATTTTTTAAATGACAAACTCAATATCCTCCTTAGAAGTTGGTTCAAACAACATAGAATTATCCTCTTGATTTATTAGTTTTAGAATGACACTAAGAAATTCTTGCTCAAATCCAATATTTTTTTGAAGTCATTTTTATACATATTCTTGTAGAACTGCACTCATACCTTGTTAATCTCTTCTTGATCTTTAATAATTTGACCTTATTTATTTATAATCTCCATGATGGCATTATGTTTCCTATGATTGAGAGTTGATAGATGGAAAAAATTTATGTTTCTATCTCCTTCTTTAAGATATATATTTTTGGATTTTTGCCTCCATAGTGATTCTTATCTAGCTACTACAGTATGGTAGTTTCACAAAATTTATTTTCCCATATTTTGAATTTGAAGATCATACCCCTTATTTTCAATCTCTTCCTCAATTTTGATCAATTTTTATTTTAGAGTTTTTTACTACTCAAAGATATTACCGAACACCTGTTTATTCCACTACTTAAATTTATGTTTTAACTTTTTAAAATTTTCTTCTAGCTTAAACATGGTTGTCCATCTATTATTATTAGTCCACTATTTAGTCATTCTATCTTGGATGTCTGAATGGGTAAACCACATATGTTACATGTAGAAAGGGTGATTAGTAAGCTTAACTTTATAATATTTAATGATTAGTTATAAGGGTGAGTGATCCAACCTAATTTTTAGAAGAGAATTTAGAATAAAGTATTTCTACTACAACCACTCTAGAGAGATGAAGATTCTATCAAATCTACTTTGAATGAGATTTTTGCTGAGCCTTCTATTTGTCTAGGTAAATTTTGGACCATGGAGCTCAATATCTATAACACCCAGGTCAACAATAATGGAAGAAAAATCTTCCATTCTATCTAGGTGTCCAAAATTGCCCCCTTTTTTATTTCCAAGATGAAGGGGTGAGTTGAAATCACTTGCTAAAATCCAAGGCAATTACTCACAATTGCTTCTAAATCTTTTGATGTTTTTCCATAATTTTTTATGAGCTAACCTACTATTAGGGGCATATACATTAGAGAAAATCCATTGCTTATTCTCACTAATATTTGTAAATATAATAGCTAGATGATTTTATCATTTGAGGATAGTGTCTCCTATAAGGTATTTGGGGTCCCAAAAAGTGATCAGACCACTCGATGCCCAAACACACTTACACAAATTGCTTCCATTTCTTTCCAATACACTTTTTTATGCCATTGAAAATAGTTTTCCTCAATTTTGGATTCCTATATGGCCAAAATAGTGGTTTTTTATTCCTTCTAAAGTATTTAAAACTTTTTTCTTTCCTACACTATTCATACCTCTTATATTCTAGGAAAGAATAAACACATTGACTTATTAGGAGGGTGTATCTCCCTTAAAAGGTAGAGTCTTTTGGTGCCCATCTGCCATATCCACCTAGGTTAATTTTTGAAATATATTATTTTTGGATGGTCTACCTTTCATTGGAGGAGTTTTAATATTTGGTCCTTTCACACTTCTTCTCATGACTTTGAAAGATGAAGCCTTAACCTATGAATTATAATTTGGAGAGTTTTTTTCACATTTTATCCTCATGGATATACTCTTTTAATATTTCTTTTGATTCACCTTCATTTTTTCCATTCTCATCTACATCTGAACCCTGTTCTTTACAATCCTCACCATCTATGTCCTACCCCAAAATTTGAAATTTATTATACAACAATGGTTTATTTATTTTATGTTCCTAATTTTTCCCATTATATTTCTTATTGTATAGCCAAAAACCTAGTCTCTTCATCCTCTTTAAATAGATTGGTACCTTAGAATAATGGTTGTTTCAACTTATTTGAAGTTTCCACTTTCTTTACTTGGAGTGATTCACAATTTTCATTTTTCTACGACATATTTGACCTTACTTCTATTTGGGTTGGAATCTCCCTCCTTAAGTTTAATTATGGATCATGTCTTCTTATTCTATCATGTCTAGGCCTTCCTTTTCTGCTTCTATTATATGAGAGCTCTACCCTATTTTGATCTAAATCATGGCTAAGTTTTCTTTTTTTACATTATTGAAGGAAACCCCATCCTTTTTTTGCCATGTTGTATTATTAGTGTCTAAATGGCACACCTTCATTGAGTGTCCTAATTTATGGCATTTTTAACACATTAATGTTGATCTTTAAAAATTAATCCTTTGTGTTTTGGTTCTATAAGGCATGTGTAGGACAATCAAGTTAGGTAAATCTTGATTAATAAATGTGTTTATGCAAAATTTGACATGCACCAGTCTAGACCTTACCTTGGTTATTGAGTATAGAGATATTATATAGCCAAAGGATTTGGCTATGTTGGAAAAAATTTCCTCTTCCCAAAATTCTATGGGTAGACCTATAAGTCTCACCCAAATGGGCATTTGATTTATGTTTTCTTTTTGAGGGTTAAAACCTGATTCCCATTTTTTAGAAAGAACCCAAAATTGCCAAAAAACCATTGTCATTTAGCTATAATCATAGCAATGTCTTCTAGGTTGTTGAATCTAATAATAAATAATCCATTAACCATTGCTAAAATTACCATGTGTCACTTAGTACTCTATTTCATTTTTTCCCATGCTTTGAATGTGTCTATGTTGGGTCTTGATCCCATAAATTTTCCCATAAGATCTTGATTCATCCTTGAGGAGGCATGTTTTATGAGAGCTAGGGTGATTTCTACATGTAGACTCTTCCCATCCTTTATGGTTTTTAGGAGATCCATAGGGTTTGAGTCCTTTTTGATGATAGATCCCTTCAATTTATCACACCAAGAAGAAGAATTTGAAAATGAACTATGGAAAAGAGTGTCAGATGGTTTACCCCCCTCATATAATATTCTTTCTATCTATGAGTTCCTTTATATAGCATCTAACCTAGAGTCATCTTCATCTCCATTCTCCCTTTTTTAATCTGAATTTGAAATTTTGAATTCCCACCTAGTTTCTTCAACTCCATCATGTTCTTCCCTCTCGCCCATTTCCAGTTATCCCTTAGAGGTTATAAATGTTCATGAAGCATAATAATATTGTTTAAATGGGAATACTAACATAACACTATCCCCTACACCAAGTTTACTTCTTCAACCATAAAAAAACATCTTCCACAACTCATCATCTTTACCATCTTCCTTGGCAAGTAGAGGTGTTGGTACTCCTTTATGTATACAATACACTTCTAAATAAGTTTATTCCATAAAAGCATAAGGATAATGGTCATAAGTATTAGATCCATATTCATCAAGAAATAAATATGAAATACCCTCAAGCTTGAAATAAGTGCCATCACCTACAATAGAGTCCTTTACCTCATGGGCCACATAATTTAGATTAGAACTTATCTCAATGTAAGGATCAATATGAATCCATACAAGGGGTTATGTCCTAATTATCACCTTGGCCCCATACCTTGTTTTAAAGGCTAACAAATATTAGTCAGCTATAAGGTAGCCACCTATCTTGGTTGTGAAGTCCCTTGATACATAGATTATAAAGTGGGTTGGGAGGTCAACCACAACTATGTCTTACAGGATAGAAAACTAAGACAATCATGCAAGAAAACCTTCAAGCCTTTTATTAGTCTTACTATCTTAGTAGGTGTACCATCTAATTAAAATACCCCTTTGTTATGTGTCTCATATCTTAGGACCAACTTGTTAGCTACAACTTTGGGCATGATAGAAATAGAAGTTCCACTATTGACTATACAATTATGTACCAACTTGTCACCTACAATGAGGGTGAGGTAAAATTTTGGAGGTTTATTATCCCTAGTGTATGGTTCAACAATATTACTAGGAAAATTTTAAAGAGAAACATGGCCATGACTTTGATTTGAAGGTGAGACACTAGCAAGGATAGTAGATAACAACTTTTGTATGAGTTCTTTTTGACTAGGCATATGAAGAACATCCCAAAGAGAAATGGATGTTTTAGTGTTCTTAAAAGAATATAAAATGTTTAAAGAATCCATACCTACTTTATCTTGGGATCTTGTAGGAATCGAATTACTTGAAACTTGAGGAGTAGGAGTAGACCTTTCCATATTTTGGCTTGATGGAGATGTAGAAGTTTTTGGAATTGTCACACTTATATCTATGTCTTGTTGCCTTGCAATAGGATTAGATGAGCCCATGGGAATTATAATGCCACCTATTATGGTATTCTTCTTTGCCCTTGTATTTTATGTGATAGAGGCTCCTTGATTTAGCACAAAAGTGTATTCAACCATAAAATTGGCGAAGATCTCTCCTTAAGGTTGCCAATCCTCATTAACTTGTGTCATCACCTCATCCTAATTTGGTAGGAGGGGAGTAACTAATCCTTGATCCATCAGAGCTTGATTTCAATTATCATTTACATACATGAATTGGTCTTGCTAATAATATTATCCCTACACCAAATTACTATGAACTAGTACTATCTCCCTTGCATTGGTGGTAGAGTTAGGAATGTATACATTGGTAGGCCTATTAGAATTAGGCTTCCATTGGCCTCTTCCTCTTCCATATTATTGATCATACTATTGTTGATAGGGGTAAGGATTATGATGGGCACCTTGTTTCATATTTGGCCTCTTCCTCTTCCATATTGTTGATCATACTATTGTTGATAGGGGTAAGGATTATGATGGGCACCTTGTTTCATATTATTTTGATTATTTTAAGCCTCAAATGCTAGGAACTTTGCTTTCTAATCAGCATTATTTTTTGCCTACCTAGGATCAACCTTAGTTTTGGTACTAGTATTATGAAGTTTGAATACATCTGGAGTATTAGAAAAAGTATGAGGTAAATGAGGCATTGGCACCTTAGGATTCAATATTCCATATTGTATGAGACTATTATCAGATTTGATAGAAAGATCATGTGCTTCAAGAAAAGTGGAATCTCTCATATATTGAAGCATGACATTAATTTTAGTCCCAATGGCTTTCAAGTAAGTAGGGAACACAAAGCTAGTAGGTGGTCTCATGGGAGGAGGAAATCTATGCCAAGTCTTCTAAAACCTTTCATTGAAGTCATGCATTGTTTCTTTGGGTCCCATTTTTATCACATTGAGTTGATGTATAAGAGAGGTATGGTCACTTTTATTTCCAAATCTAGAAGTCAACAACACTCCAAACTCATCCCATTTTGTGATGCATCCACCTTATAGAGTCCTATACCAATAAAGAGAATTCACTTTAAGGGAAATGGAAAGGAGTTTAATGGAAATTTTCTCTCAAAAAATATTATGGAAGCTAAAAAAGTTTGAAAAATATCTAATGTGCTCACTAGGTATGACATGACTCTCACCATTGAATGTGGGCACACCTCTCATGGCTTTAGGAGGAATGACATCATATGTGTAAAGTTGAATTAGATTATCAATATTAAATGTAGGGAAAACATGAGGCCTAGCCATTTATTCTTCTTTAAGTTCTTATATTTATTCAACCTCTTCCTCTTTAGCAAAATCTAATCATTCTTCAAAGGGTAGATTAGGCTATGGATATTGAACTTCTAAAGGAATTTTAGGCTGAATAGGAAAGTTAATGGGATTAAATGTTCTAGAAAAGGATGAAATAGTGAGAAACATGAATTATGAGGGAAATTTAATAATAAAATAAATGGATTTAAACCATATTTACTATGGAGTCACCAAATGTTGAGTAACAACCCAATTTACAACTAATGTTATCAAGACTAACATTCACCTTGACAAGTTGTCTTGAAGATAATAGGTCCCACCGAGAATGCCAAAACTATTGTCATAAAATATTACACCATAGAAGAGTTTTTTAAATCCTCTTCTAGATTTTGGAAACATGGGAATATTTCTAGGTATGTAGGTGTACCTATATTGGAAATGAGCCTCTAGGTTTAGGGGTTAGCTCCTTGAATGTATCTTGAAATGCTCTTATCTACGATAATTGATTACTTATGGGGAAAAGAGTTAGAAAATGCATGAATTGAACATGATTTAAAGGAATTGATGCATCAAATTTTTAAGTATCCACTCTCAATATTGAACTCATTAGTACACTAATAGACTATGAATATGACTAATGAAGTATCTATAGTGGTTTCCAATAAATAGTGTTTCACCTAGAGGTTAAATCGATGGAATTAGGCTAAAGGTAAATGAGGATAAGGATTTATTGAAATAAATTACAATAAATAATCCACTCTATACCTAAGACATAAACCTTAAGACACACTAGATGAATTGCAAGAAAGTTTATTAGCACTTAGGTTGGACTTAAACCTACAAAGGGAAGATGAAAACCACTTTTGCATATCAAAAAAATATGAAACACTAAGCATAGATTAGTAAATAATTATAAAATTATCTACTCATTACTTAAGAGGTGTAGAATATAAATTATGGTAGAGTCTAGTAATACTATCTTGAGGGATGATAATCAATATCTCAAAGGCTATATTTATAGAAGAAAGGGCCTTTAAAGAGAGAGAGAGACTTTGGTGCTCAAAGAGGAATCTGAGAGCTCAAATCCATTTGAAATATAGTTAAAAATACCTCTATAAACTATGATAATTTAGACATTTTTATTAATATAGATCATTTTATCCCATTACATAGTTAAATTATTCCCTCATTGATGTTATTTGGTAGTTATAATGGTGGGATCAAGTTGTTCTAAACTGGGTCCTAGAATTAATGCAATTAGAACAATCAGATCAATCTATTATAGCTTTGTCCTAGTGATAATTTGTATTTACTTGGTTCATCATGGCATGAAAAAATGGGGAGAAGGGTCATTTTTATACATTTGGTCATGGAGATGAAACTATTGGGGTCTGTGTATGCCTTCATGGCATTCTTTAGAATGATAGCTCTTGTTCCAACTAGATCATGCTAAAACTCATCCCCATGTTCATAAATTCAATATATATGGAAAACAAATCTTAGATTAATAGTTTTATTATATTCATCATATCTATGGGGACCTATAAACCACATGACTTCATTTTGGGCTCCCATTAGGTCCAAATAGACCCATTATGTCATTACAGGGACCAAGGATTCACCATGTACATAGATCCCTTTAAGAATCATGAACACAATTAGAGAACAAACCTTTCAATCTAAACAAGGTAAAACCAAATGTACATATTCAGCTTTAATGGCATCCCTTTATGTTCTCTATACTTCAATGCATGGTTATGTCTGCTCTTTGGCATTTGATCAAGCTCTAATGGTGAATCGATGACCCTGTAAGACCTTGTTTTATTTCATCAAAAACTAGTCCTTGGATTGAATTTGTCTGTCAAACAATGACTCTAACTAACAAAAAATCTCCCAGCTATCTTTATTCCCATTGGCCTCATATATCTCCACTAACAAATTTTAACTCTTTAACCTCCTGAATACCATTGATCTCCTTCATATGAATAAATGTGGTCCATTGATTTTCTACCATGAAGAACATGCTCATGACACTTGTTAATCATGTATTGATCTTAGGATCCTATTGTCAGTCTATCGTCTTCCATGTTTATGCCATGTGGTGACCTTTTAAATCATCTTGCACCATCAAATCAAGATGTATGATGCAATGTGGATTATCAGATTTGCCTAGGACCCACTGTTTGAACTAAAATGGATATCTCATGAGCTTAAAATTGATGTCTTTGTGAAAATATCTCATTTTTCAACCAAAATTTGAAGGCTTGGATCTATAAGCACAAAGGTCATGGAGGCACCAAATTTACAAGATATGTTCTTGATACTAAAATGATTATGCCCACTTGATCCACTAGTTCCAGGAGCTTTCTAAGTGTGTTTTTAAATTACACAAACACATTATCTAGTCTATTTCTTCATGACATCCACACACTCATCATTGGTCATTTGAACCTAAATGGTTATTTATCGAGTCTTGAATTTGATGCTTGCATAAACATCCTACTTTATAGGTCCAAATTTAGAAGCTTGTAACTTGAGCTAGAAAGCTTGCACAAATATGAAACTTTTAGGATATGATCCTGGCATGAAGGATTCTATGGTGCTATAATATTTTGGTTTACATGGTTTCTTCAGTGAAGATAATAAATTCTCAAACAAGTTGGTGTTCTCATTACCATGTGATGTGCAGGATGGCCTAGCTCCTTAGACTCAACAAGCTAAAATTTGAAAGCTTATATCTCTAGATAGAAGACTCATCAAGATATGAAACTTTTAGAGAATGATCTTGTCACTAAGGACATTGATTTTGCATGGTTTTATGGTCATGTAAGGCTTTTTGAGGTATATTTATAAAATGCACAAGTGATTTGGTCTAATCTGGTTCATTATGATGTCTTGGTGATGGTATGGATTCAAAAATCTTATTCCTAAACTTTTACAACTCTGAATGAACTCCTTAAGAACTTTGCAGACCCTTTCCATGATCTTAACTATTTAGACACCATAAAAACCTACCATTTACATAAATGACCCTAAAATGACCCCTAAGACACTAAATGACACAAGGATTAAGCTAAATGATGACCAAAGCTATGATGGCATATGAAATAACATAAAATGAACTAAAACATACCCCATGACATTTTAAAAAGATCCTATACAAGATTTTGACTATAGGATTTGACCCATTTTGTCCTAAGGTAAAAATGGTCAACTATTACCAAAGCAAAAAGTATCCCATCCCTAACCAAATCATGGATAATCAATCTTATGAAGGTAGAAGCCTGGGGACAAATCATCAAGGTAGTCTTGAGCCTACATACATAACCAAACATTAATGAACTTATAGTATTAGATTTAAACCATCCATGGGTGACCCTATGTATCTGATCCATGTTCTTACTATTGACCAAATTTGACTTTTAGGTCAATTTGGGACACCCCTAAGTAAAAACATGACTTTAGGTGTTTTAGGGGTCTAATATAGATGTCATGAGGTGTTTTATAGGTTAATTAATGTCACTTAATGTTGTATTATCCTTCATCATTAGTTATTTTAGTCCCTTTAGTCATTTTGAGTCAATTTGAGGTAAAAAAGGGGCATTTAATGACTTGTATAGATTTATTGGGAAGTGTGAAGGTTCCAAAATATGATGTCACATCCCATGTGTGATAGGATGTCTTAAGTAACTAAAACCAACTAAAAAGTGGTAGGTTCCTTAGAAAAAGGGTAGTTTTCTTAAGGAAAAGAAGAGGTTTATCACTTGTATATCTCTTTGGGATGTGTGAAAAATGAGAAAGGATCACGGTATGTCTCTTTAGCTTCCCCAATCTTAGTTTCATGTTTATTTTTCTCTAGAAGTGATATTTTTGTCCCAAAATAGTTCTACTAATTTTTCAATCCTTTTAGAAAGTAGAAGTGACCTTCAGGTTTGTGCTTAGTATGGAAAACTCAAAAGGTTTCAGCTCAAATGTGTTATGGAGGTTGTATTACACGTAGAGACATTAATTTATAGATAATTATTTCTAATAATTGTATCATATTCTTCATGAACCATCCTCATGAAGTTGATTGTACTTTTTTGATAGTAGTTTCATGTACCCTATAGGTTTTGCCTTGGTTTGAGAATTTTTTTATGAACTAGTTATTTATATTGGTTGTAGATCATATTTAGTTCCTTCTATAATAAATCAATATACTTTGTTTCATGTTTCATGGTGTTTTTATATGTCAAGTGCATCAAGGTTTCAAGATAAACATCATTTTGTGTGGTGGGTAGGTTTCTAATATTTATAGTACCTTCATGATTTGGTAATGGTTTAATAAGGTTGGGATAAGTTAACTATAATGTTATGAAATTCCTTTTAATTCCCTCAACTTTCACTCTTATCCTCCAAAGCAACATTCCATGAATTGCATTCATTGTACACACTTGCACACATTCTACCTACATACCTTTCAAGGTGCCTACAAGAGTTTTCAAGCATTAACATGTGATATAGAATATTTAATCAAGATATTCAGACCATGATATATAATTTTGGGCCCTTTATATATCATGGATATTGGTCATGAGGTCAAGACAATGCATGTTGTCCACCATATCCTTATAATTACATAGTTAGCCATTAATGGGCCTTTACATGTGTCTTCATGAGGAATTGCACATGAAAATGAGTTTTATTACTGATTTTAAGTATTTTAAGTTGAGAGGAATCCATTTTAACCCTTTTATAAGGCCTAAATTAATCACAAGAACATACATTCTTGTTGATTATCAATCTTGCATTCATTGCCTATAGATAGGAAATATGCATCTACAGGTGATAATAAAAAAGAGATGAGGCCCCATTTTTAAGTTACTAATAGGTTTTTTTAATATATAATACCTTATTTGGATTGATAAATTTACATATTGAATTTTATAATGACTTAAAAAATCAAGATGGCTATTTCAAGCCCACAATCCCTAAAAAGGGAAAATAAAGGTCTAGGGATTTTAGGAGATAGCATAAAACATAGTTTAAAAGACTTTAAATGACTAAAAATTAATTAATAATATATTAAATACATATTTATATCAATTTTAAATATATATAAATTATATTACAAAGATAAAGTGGTTGTTAGGAGGTCCAAAGTTGTTTGCAAACCACTAAAACTAGACAATAATGTCTACAAGATTTGAAGATGTGAGATGACCTTTATCACCCAAAGTTGAAATTTGAACTTACCAAAATGATATAGTGGATTTAAATTTTTAATGAGACACTTATTACCAAAAAAATATCAATACAAGATGATAAAGTATGTCATGTCCTTCAACAAGTACCTACTATCCATACACAGGCCTGATTAGCTACCTACAACCAACATAGATCTCAAATTTTAAAGAGTGTATTTTCCCTTGAAATGCATGGGTGTTTGAATATTTTTATTGTATTTAAATTATTTAAATCTTAATAATATGTTTAAAGGTACAAGTGATGACTTTCAAATCTCGTTTACACCTACAATGTACACCTATAACTAATTATAGATAACTAAGATAGGTAGAGAGATGAGAAATATGTTTAGGTGTTGTTTAGGTCACTCAAGTTGAATTAAAGAATAAATAAATGTTATGAGATCTCATTTAATTAAAATTAAATTCTTTTAATAATCATGACCAGATCTTAATGAGTTAAAGTAACATATAGCTAGACCCTTGTTCTGTAGGGACACAGTCAAGAGTGGAAACTTTGTCTGATTGAGTAAAGAGTGTAAAGTGCATGAAAAAGTTTGGATGACAAATAAAATAGTTAAACACCTCCATTAATACCATTATTATATTCATAATCAATTAATATTTTGAAACAAACTAGGATAGACCCCTTAAGCCCTTGTATATGCAACCTACCATTAGGTGTTGATTGTTATAGGTAGTATCTAAAGAAAGGTGTCTAGGTGTGAAAATGGCATGATATTGAGAAAAAGGAATCCAAGAAAGTAAAAAATGATATTTTAGGGTGGAAGGGAAACATTCAAACATAATTCCCAATTCCTAATTCATGAAAATTATCATCTACAGGTGTGATATTTTGAGGAAACACAGTCAAGAATTAGAAGGCAGCCTTAAGAGTTTAAGAGTGTGAGGAGTTCATGAAGATTTGGAGTGATTATTGAGGAATATGATTAATTAAATACAGTCATATTATCCTAAAAATAAATATATTAATGCATATACCATAGAAATGGATCTCTAAATAGGAAATATACAGTCTACGGTGAATTTCTTGCACACAGTCCTTGCCTAACAGGCCAGTCTTGGATTTTTGAAGGTTTATGAGGTTAAATAATATTTTTAGGAGATAATTTTTTTTACATAGAAAATTTATTAATTATATAACCTCCTAAAATATTCACATTGATCTAGGAAAATAAGGGAGTTCCCTCTATTTTGTTTCAAATAAAGGGCACTCCCTTATGAGGTCAAATAGCATTTTTGAGGAATGGAGGTAAATTTATGAATAAAATGAGGTTTTTAACTTTAAAATATGTTTATTAATGTGTAATAAACTTATAAAAACATTTGAAATCAATAAAATAAGGATTATTTTCAATTTTGAGGTCTAACCCTTAGGAGCTATAGTCAAGCACACTAGGCAGACTTTAGCCTATTGCCCAAATGAAGGGTCACTCATGATTTTAGACATAAATATTATTTATAATTTGTTGATAAATGTTTATTAGGACAAAATAAACATTTTAAATCTATTTTTATGTATATAAAACGTTATAAAGGTCATTTTGAGCCTTAGGTTATAGGCAGGCCTATGGAACAAGGGTTTGACCAAGGCCAAATAGGGGGTCATTCACATCTCTATCTTTATATATTATTTAAAATAAATTTTATAATATTTATGGGATAATATTAGATGTTTTTTTATCAATTTTTATATATAATAAGTCATGAAAAGTTTAATTTTGGGCTTTAATGTCATTCAAGCTTGTTGGAATGGAGGAAGGAGCTTGATAGGAGAAGTTTGAATACTCACATATTTCTTGATGATTTTCATGGGAAAAAAATAAGTTTATGGATGTTAGAAGAGGTATTTAACTATTAATTATGGAATTAGTTTAATAATTGGATGTCAGACCTTTATGAAATAACCTTAAGAGTCAAAATTGTTAGAAACCCTTGTAAAACCTGATTAAGGAATAGTCTAGAGAAATGAAGCTAGATATGAATTATAATGGAATATTTTGGACATGAAACCTATTGGAAATTTTATAGGACTCCTTAAAGATAATTCCAATGATTTTTGGTTATATGGAATTGTATAGATGGGGGAGAAATAATGTATTTTTGATGATTTTTTGTGTTTTATAGGTTTTAGAATGAGTCTAAAGATGGAAAAAACTTTGGGAGAAAGTTTAAGACTTTTGATAAATACCCATGTTATTTTAATTTTTTATAAAAACTCCTAAGTGCCTCAATAAGAGCTCTCATGTTAGCTAGATAAGCTAGTGAGAAGTGTGAAAACTCTAAGTGAAAGTGATTATAAAGTGTCCCTAATGATTTTAAGACCATGGAGGGTCTTAAAATTTTTTGTCCACTCAATTTAATGTATTTTCATCAGAAAATGAAACAAAATTTGAAGCCATGTGTGCAGGGGGAAGTAAGGAGGAGTTTTCTTGACAACAGATGATGATGGCTTTTTTCTAGGTGATTTTAGAGGACCAAGATTACAACCAATGCATGGAGAGGCATGTATGAAAGCCTTCCTCTCCATCCCAATAATTGGACATATTAGTAATCAGTTATGAGGCATTAAAATATAGCTAATCATGAAAGTAGTTTTTTTGAGACAACACAAGGAGTTTTATGCCACTTTTCATGAGGTTTATGACTTGGATTGACATTTGTACTTCTTGAACATGTATGGTTCATCATATATCCTCTTATAATGCACAATTAATTAATTTTCTCATCTTTACAAGTGTCTTTGTGACCCTTGGACTTCTCTCTTCTCTCTCTCTCTCAAGTTCTATAAGAACTATCAATTTTGGCATTGTAATGGATGCTCCACTTAAGTATGGAAAAGCCCTACTCAAATTCATACCATTTGATCAATAAGAATAATAATTTTTACCTCTTTAATGACTATTCATAGTGTGTTAAATTAAAAGATAAATCATTATTAGTGAAAACTATGGATTCCTTATCATGTTGTTTCATTCTTTCACATATTTTTAGCCTCTTCTTATAGTGCATTTTTAATTTTCTAGGAGATGTCCAGGTTTGAGTGAGTTAGTCCATTCACTAGTTCCTTTCAATTCCACTTTTTTAGTCCTCCTAGCCTAAGGCATTCATACATGACCTCATAATGTAACATTGATGTGAGAAGACATAGATTGAAGAAGTGTATTTTTAGTTTATCCTTTATTCTCATGTGTAACATGCTAATGGTTGGAAGTCAACATGTTATCTAGTGTATCACCTCCCTTATAATAGTTTAATTTCAGTTATTTCTCTCCCTTTTCACCCCCAAAGTTTAGGTGTAGTTTTAATCTAAAGTGGTACATTAAGGGAACTAGCCCTATCTAGATATTCACATCATCGTTATGCTTCCCACAAACCTAGAGGTGTTTCCATTGTGTCACTTGAATGAGGAGAGCTTTGTCATCTCCTCAAAGGGTGAATATCCAAGTGAAAATACCTACACCAACAACTAGTGAAGATGATGTTAATAATTATGTAGAGTCTAATTATAGTGTGTATGAGGACTTAGCCAATACCAATTTGTTTAAACCTCATGTCATATATACCATTACATCTATCATTTTTCCTTCCCCACTTTTACTTCATCACCCCCAACTCATAGACTGGGACCAATAATAATCCATAGTATCACTTGATGAGTTCAAAAATGATGAGGCTATTTATGACTTTTTAAAAGTATTTTATATCACATTGGATCATGCTACCTATTTTAGAGATTGGGTGAAATTCCTTATCCAAAAATAAAAATAAAATCAAACATTGAGGTCCCAAGATGAAAACCTCTTTGAGGTGATTTTGGACTAGAGTAAGAGTAAATAAAAAGGCCAGTCTCTTAGTGAAAGCCTATGTTATGAATAATTATATGGGGATGTTCACCCTTATTTGAATGAAGCTCAGGATGCCACCAATACCATAATCATATTTGGGTAAGAGATCAATGTAAAAGATCAACAATATTTTGATCAAATTATCCAAGAGTGTTCAGAGGTATTTATTACATGGCCCTTACCACTATTTGGTGATTTTAATTCATCATGTCTGGGTGAAATTAATGAATTAGTTAGACATGAAGATTATTATATTACCAATAAGATTACTTATTTGATGACTCTCCTTGAATATGATTCTATACTCCTTGTGGAGGACACTTCTAAAGTCAATATTGGAACATTAGATGATCTAAACTAGATAAAATTAGACATGTTTCTCACTTTTGAGGAACGTGAAGTTCTTATTGATCTCCTTATGGAGTTCATTAATATTTTTATATGGGCCTATTCTTATATGCAAGGTCTGGATCCTTCCTTATTTGTACATCATTTAAGCACATCATGAAGCCAAGCCAATTAAATAGAAGCTGAGGAAAATGCATTCTCATATTTCCATATTAGTCAAGAAAGAAATAGAAAAGCTCATAGAGGTAGGATGCTTTCATCCCATTAATTATTCTAAGTGGATCTCAAATATCATGCTAGTTAGTAAGAAGCTAGAGGGTATTAGATTATGTACTGATTTATGTGACATCAACAAGGCCTACCTCAAGTATGACTTTCCTCTACCAAATACTGACATGATTATGGAATCCATATCTAGGTATGAAATGCTTTCTCTCATGGGTGTTATTTTGGGTATAATCGGATCAAGATCACATCATAATACCAACACAAGACAATAGTCACCACTTTTTAGGGAATGTTTTGATATCAAGTAATGCCTTTTAGCCTAAAAAATTCTAGTGTCACATACCAATGTGAAATGACTATCATTTTTCATGGCATGATGCATGATATTATTAAGGATTATGCTTATGATATTTTGTTAAAATTAAGACTAGAGTAGGACATCTAAAGGTGTTATAAAAAATATTTGAATGCCTCTATGAGTACAAAGTGAGACTTATCCCTAAAAATTTCATCTTTGGTATCACTTCAGGTAAAGTATAGGCTTCATTATCTCTCATATGGGCATTGTAATCAATCCCACCAAATTTAAGGACACTATTGAGATGTTGCCTTTATCTACTTTAAATCAAATCCATAATTTATAGGGTATGATACAGTCCATCAAATGCTTCATTTCATAGCTAGGTGATAAATTTCATCTATTTACCAACTTATTTAAAAAGGGCACCACTTTTCATGGAATAATGATTTACAGAAAGCCTTTTAACATTATAAATAATTCTTGGCCAATCTAGATATTTTATTACCACTTATGCCATAAAATTCATTACCACTCTAATTATCTATATTTGAAAATTCCCTTGGGGAACTTTTGGCTCAACATGATGGGCAGGAAAAAGAGAATATTGTATACTATCTAAGCCACACATTGGTCACATATGAGCACAATTATACACTGATAGAGAAATCTTGTTTATCCATGGTTTTCACAACCCAAAAGTTGCATCACTACATGCTTAACAATAAGACCATCATCATAGCCAAAGTAAATCTGATCAAGTATCTACTTTCAAAAATAGATTTGAAAGGCCACAAGGTTAAATGGATCATGATTTTAAGTAAATTTGAGATTGAAAATGCTAATCAAAATTCCATCAAGAGATAGGTACTTACAAACTAATTTTTTTAAGCTCCCCTTTCTGATGCCCAACCACTCACATTTGGGTTTCTAGATGAGTTTATCATGACCATGAAAGAAACACCTCCTGAAGAATAGAACTTGACACTTTTTTTTATGGTTGTTTAATTTCTCATGGATTAAGAGCAAGACTTTTGTTCATAACATCATAAGGGGGACTTATTCCCAAGTCCTTTCATATCAATTTTCCTTGTAACAATAACATGGATGAATACAAATCACTCATTACAAGAATTAATTTAGTATTACAGTGGAATATCCAAAATTTGATAGTTCATGGATATGTCTTAGCTTATCATCAATCAAGTTATAAACCAATTTTAGACTAAATATGAGAAGCTCATGCCTTAAAAAACCTTGGTAGATAATATCAATCAATAAAGTGTTCATCTTTAGTTTAAGTAGATACCTTAAGCCAAAAATGGAATAGTAGATGTCATGGCCATCATTGGCTCTATGATCTAGATCATAGATAAGGTAAGAGATTATCAGTTTCTTATTGAACATATTTGAGAGCCTACTCATGAACTTTCAACTGTGTAGATTATTTATGATATTATTGGTCCTAATTATTCTTAGTATTATTACCTTTAGACTAGAGCATCCCACCTAACCTTTATTTTAAAACTCAAAAAGCCTTCATCCATCAAACCTCTCATTACATGTTACTAGGACCCACACTCTATCTTAGAAGCTTTGATGGAAATCTATTTTTCTATTTAACCTCAATAGAATCTAGATTAGAATTGAGGAAAGTTCACAAAGGGGTTTATGGGGCCCACACTAGTGGGGCCCTACTTGCCAAAAATTTACTATCTACTAGTTATTATTGTCGAAACATAGAATGTGATGGTGTTTCATATGTTAAAAAGTGTGTAAAATGTTAGAAGCATGTTAATCTAATACACGCTCTATCTCAAACACTCAAACCACTAACCATGCCATGGCCATTTTAATTATGGGGACTTAACCTCATAGTAAATATCAAACCTACCTCCTTAGATGGCCATAAACATATCCTTACCACCATAAATAACATCACTAAGTGGATGGAAGCCATTTCCTTAACTTACATGATCGATAAATAGATATCCAAATTTATTTTCAATCACCTTATTTATTATTATGGTATTACCTCTAACATTATATCTGATAATGGTGGATCATTAAAAAATGAGAATGTAAAATCCCTTTGTATTGAATATAATATTACCCAACATTTTTCCACTCCATACTTCTAAAAAGGCAATGGCAAAGTAGAGGCATATAACAAACCATTGTAAATATACTCAATAAGATCATCAATAACACTGGCCATAATTAGAACATGTAATGTTTTTGTTCCCTATGGGCTTATTGAACTAATTTTTTACTCCAATAAAAGCTACACCTATTCCCTAGTTTATGGTACTGAGTCCATTCTTCCTATTGAGGTCAAGTTTCTTTCTTTCCACATTTCACTAAAGTGTATTCTTGATGATGAGGATTAAAAAGGAGCTCATTTTTAGTAGCTAGAATTCATGGATGAAAAATGAATGGTAGATTTAGATAGCCTTTAAGTATATCAAAACTAGTTGCATGTTCAATACAATAGGTTCATCCATCATATATAATTTGAGCTCAATGATCTTGTAATTAAATAAAACTAGAAAAACACCAATGCCAAATATAACAAAAAGGGAAAGTTTAATCCTAATTGGCTAGGGACATAAATAATTACCTCTAACTATGGTTCTAGGTAATATGGGTTGGCTATGCTATCATGATAAGAACTTGATGATCTAGTGAACATAATTCACCTCAAGAACCTTTTCACTTAAGTGACTTAAGGTATTATTTATGAGGATTGCTTACTTTGTGTCATGACCATCCCTTTGATACTATATCATGTCATATTCCTTGCCTATTGTGCCTTTCCTATTTACCTCAAGTTATAATCTCCTATCCCTCTTTTAACCTTGGTTTTGATCTCTTGTTACTTCAAATAACATCAATGGTTAGGTTCAGACGTAGTTTTATCAAATGATACATACTTGGGACTGTCACATGTATTCTTTGAAATGGTAATCCTCTTCAAGAATTATGATAGTGAGCCTGTAAATTGGATCTTACACTTTCTATAAGATATTTACCATGATACCTTGACATAATGTTATACTTATGTCCTTTTCCTATTCAAAATCTTGTTGTTACTTAGTTAGATTCCTCATTATAGGTTAAACTATAGTGGATTGAGGTCCATTTATACTATGTAGGCAACACTCAATATTTTTTTAGGTTAATTTGACCACCATAAGCCACACTTGCACCATTTTATGAGCACCCTAAACCACACTCTCACCTTTTTTTGAGAAATGTAAGCCAATAGTCTCATCATTTAATAAGTTAACCCATTTTATATCTTATAATCCTATAGTGAGTTTAGATGCCAAAAAGCTTAAAAACTTAAAAATCCTTAAATCAATCTAAAAATTAAGTAATTTTTGTGATCACATGAATTTGAAAATAAAGAGGAGGTAAGATCAAGTGTTAGTTTCACAAAATAATGAAATCAACACACTAACATGCTAACGTATATAAGCCTATATCTTAGGTGGAGCATAATGGATAAAATACAATTCAAAACCCAACTAAAATGTAAACAATAACAATCCTTACCTTCCTTGAGAGCTTCAAATGATTTTTTTGGGCTTACTTAGTTTGTGCTCAAAGAGTCTTTGGAAATAGAGTATTCTTTGCTCCTTCTCTCCTTGACACCATTGTGGCTTGTGGCTTGATATGGCTTACTTGATGGAGCTTGGATATCTATTTTGGCATTATAACACTATGGATATGAATCATGTTATAAAAAATACATTATAACTTTACTACTTCCAAGATCTCTTTTCAAAAGGTAATGGCTTGTATTTATAGGCTTAAGAACTAACCCCAACTCAAGGTAAGTTAAATTGTAGTTTAAATATGGAATAGGTTCAAACCTAACCTAAGTGAGAAAATTAACCGTAGTAGAGTTAAAAGGTGATTATAATTAATGATTTTCAATGAATAGACATGGGTGAGATATTTTCAAAGGCTTTACAACTTGCAAAGGTAATCATGAAAATCTAGGATATTTCATATTTTTAAATTTACTTTTTTAGAAATTCATTGATTTCACATGGATGATTCAACTAGGATTTTAATTTGGTTTACATTTTTAATTAATTATATTTAGAATTTTTAGCATTTTCAAGATTGAATTTTATGTCCATGTGCCCCACTTAATAGGTCTATAAGCCATATTTCATGTTATGATGTCATTAAATGATTGGTGATGAATTTATGAGAGATTTTTGTTACTTATAGTAGGATACTCAAATTAGGGATGTCTCAATGAGATTCTAAGATTTGATGAATGATGCATAAGTAAATTTGGGATGTTCAGTGATTCTTAGTCTTACTTTGTAATGGTTGGTAATAATTGGTCTGAAGTGTGGTCTAAGGCCATTGGTGGCCAGTTTTAGGTGTCTATAATTTGCCCCTATTTTGGAAGACATTGCAAGATATAAGCATAGTAACATCTTCTCAAATAATGAAAAGGTTTTGTATGCTTACGACTTCAACAATAATGGATGAAGTATAGTTTCCCCCTCAAGGGAGTGATTGGCAATTGGTCCTTGAAAAAGAGGAAATGATTGGATGAAAAATATGAAATGGGGTAGAAGGGACTAATTTGCCCATAGGAAATTATAATTAGTGGCATATGGAGATACCCCAATTAGGGAATAAAAATAAGATGATTTTCCCATAAGCAGTTATAATCATCAACATAGGTGGGATAAAAAGGTAATGATTTTCCCAAAGGTAGTTATAATCATCAAAAAAGGTTTAGGATAACAAAATACTAATTTTTCCTAAGATAGTTAAAATTATTAAAAGTGAAATCAATGATTTTCCCATAGGTGGTTATAATCAATGGTCAGATAAAAACATGCCCCAATTAGGTGGATAGAGATAATGGTTTTCCCAAAGGTGGTTATAATCATTATCATAAGGAAAATTTTCCCTAATTGGGTAGAGGAAAGAGAATGATTTACATAAAGGTAGTTATAATCATCAACCTTCAAATGGATGAAAACTAAATGATTTACCCAGAGGAGGTTATAATAATTGGTAATTCAAGTGGGATGGTATACAATGACTTTCCTAGAGGTGATTAGAATCATTAATATATTGATAATGGTAAATATGGAATATGATGACAAATTGGGATAAAGGATAAAGATCAATTTGGGCAACCTACAAGTAGGGAGATGCTCATCCAAACTAACAAAGGTTAAAATTTTGTCATTATTTAATTACTCTATGTAGGTTATGATTTGGAGTAGATTAGGAATGTTGTTGGTGCCAAGGAGATGTATCAATGTTTCATTGATGTGTAGACTCTTGAAGCTGATTTTTACTATAACACTTGATATTAGGCATCATGATAGAATACCATGATAATGTGTCCAAAAGATGCCTAAGGACTGACACATGATCTAATAAATAGTCTAAAATAATACACCAATGATATATATCATGATGACAATGTTGATGGATGAAAATGGATGGATTTAAGAATAATGCATAAGGAATCACCCAATAAACACACATAGTCTAAATCAAGTCACAACATAAAGAAAGAAAAAATAGGCAAATAAACAAACAAAAAAAACACCCATAAAAGAAAGTAAAGAAAGAAAGAAAAATAAAATAAAATAAAAACAAATAATGGTGAATAAAAATGTTAGGACAAATGATAAGACATAAACAAGATGATGAACATTGTCCCTAGAAGATAGGAGATAACATAAAAAACAAATAAAATGGGGGAATAGAAGAAAAATAAGGGGTAGTCAAGCTATCTCCATATGCACTAGACAATTGGATTCTACCTACATAATTCCATGGATGTAAGATCTCACAAAAAAAATATGCTAAATGTAGTTCTATAAAGAAATGGGATAGAAGAAAATGATTGAAAAAAAACATGATGAATGTTATAGAAGAATATGGGAATAAACTCATAAAATGGTGAAATCATGGGATAAAGGCCAATAAGGATGGGGAAACTAAATGATAATTGGTGTCTTGTGAAGTAATGAGGGTTCCCAGAATCTTTAAGGAAAAGAAGTGGTCAATGTTTTTGCATTTTTTAAATCTCTTTTCATATGTTTTTAGAATTTTTGGAGCATCTCAACTTAATGGAGAATGATGAGATACTAAATGGTCTAATCTTGAAAAATGGTGAGAGTGTTCAAACTTAAGTATTGATCACAAAATGGTGATATCATGACTTAAGGTGACTGAGATGAGCTCAACATAAATTGAGCATTGCCTACATAGTCCTAGGATGGGACCTCAAGTCACTATAGTTCTGCCTTATAGTGGAGGAATCTGCCTAGTATAGAAGCCAATCCAAATAAAATAAGTAATGTTCAAAAATGGCACAATAAGACATATGCATGGAAAGATGGTACTTTAAGGCATGATAAATAAGTGTTACCCCTAGTTTTCCCATAATAAATTATAACTAAGAAATAATGGCATAATTCAATGATACTAATCTTCCCATAGGTAGTTATAATTAGTAGCATGATGGTAGGACACTGATTTACCCAAATACGATTATAATTAGGTATTAAAAAAATGAAGGATGCAAGTGCCAAACCACTATCATACTGCTCCAAAAATATGGCCTCTATCTAGAACACTTAAAATAATTGTTGAAACTTGTTCTAAATCTTCATGCTGAAAGTGGTCATGTAACTAATGGAATGGAACCAAGGTCAAAAGACTAGGTAGGGAGGCTGAAAATAAATCGGTGATAGAAAAGGTATGGTAGGATGGAATGGTAGAATGAAATATTGATAGAATGATATGGTACAAATAAAAAATTTGATATTATGGTATAATTAAAATAGGCCTCATAGATTATACACCAAGTCTCTCAAGCGAAGTAATAATTGAGGTGTATAATGTTCATTGGCTCATCAAGTTCATCTTCATCTAGTGTGGTGATCCTGTATGCTCCAATTCCATAGTTTACAATAATGATGAAAAGGCCTACCCAAATAGGTTTGAACTTTCCTTTGTGTTTCTTCTTGGATTTGGTATTCTTTTCATTTTCTTTAAGAACAAGATCACCAAGATAAAATTATCTATGTTTAATGTGATAATTGTAGTGGCCATGAATTTGGTTATAGTATGCTTGAATATTGTTAAATACGGCCAAAAATTTCTCATCAAGGAACTCCAATTCTTGTAGGTGAGCTACTCAATAGTCTTTATCATCCAAGACATGATTCAAAGAGATGCACAAATAAGGTAACTCAACCTCAATGGGAAGAATGGATTCAGTACCATAAACAAATGAGTATGAAGTGGATCCTATTAGAGTGTGGTGATTGGTATGGTATACCTAGAGGGCATGGAAATTTGAAGGTGCTAATCATGGTTAGCATAATCAAAAATATTTTTAAGGATGTTGATAATGGTTTTGTTAGATGTTTTTGCCTATCCATTATATTATGGGTAATATGTCATGGAAAATTGTTGTTTAATATTTTACTCATCACATGGTGGTTTGACATCCTTATTTTTGAATGATCTTCCATTATTAGATATAATGTCAGATGGGATACCATAATGGAAAATGAGATGGTTGAAGATCAATTTGGAAAATTTCTTTTTAGTCATGTAAGTGAGGGGTATAACTTCAACCCACTTAGTGAAGTATTCAATGGTGGTAAGGATATATTTATGGTCATTAGATGAGTTGGGGTTTATCTTCCCAATGAGATAGAGGCCCCATATAGAAAATGGCCATGGTGTAAGCATTCATTTCAAATTCTTAGTTAGGGCATGAATTAGACTAGCATGCCTTTGACATTTATTGTACCTCTTGACATAATTAGTTGTATTTACATCCATCATTGGCCAATAGTACCTGGTACATAAGATATTTTTAGATAAGACAACCTCTTTGGTGTGGGATTCACATAATCCTTTGTGAACTTACCATAATGCTAATGTAGATTCTACCTAAGTTAAACAATGAGTAAGAGTTCCATCAAAACTATAGTGGTATATGATTAGTTAGAGTAAGGTATAATGTGAAACATGGTGGATAAAGTATTTGTATTATTTTTTGGATAGGTCTAGTAGTAGAATGTAGTCATGAAGATAGGCATATAATTTGGAATACCAGATAGAGCTGAGACCAATAATATCATAGATCATTATGATGGTTGAAGGTTCATGAGCTATAACTAATATATTTTTAATGAGAAATTGGTATTATTTTTTGATATGTGTATGATGAATCAAAGATCCAATGGTGGCCATGACATTTATTGTTATATTACTAGCTCTCGGTCTATGTTCAAAATATACATAATCAATATATTGTTTAAGAGTGTCAACCGTGGCCTTATATGGGACTAGATTGTCATACTTGGACTAAAAATGGTTTGTAACCTTATTGATGATTAACTAAGAATCACCATAAACCTTTAGATGTTGTATGTTCTAGTTCACTACTTATCTAAGTTCTAAAATGAGTGATTCATATTTATCCATGTTATTAGTAAAATTAAAGTTGATCCAAAATGATTTAGGGATTATTTCCCCCTATGGAGTAATGAAAAAAAGGCATGCCCCTGATCCATGTGCTATTAATGATCCATCAAAAATATAACTTGTATTTATACTCCTCAAAAAGTGTTTCAATTATGATCATAATGAATTCATCTGGGAATTAGAATGTGAGTGGATCTATATCTACAATAGATGCTTCAACAAGCTCATTTGTAAGAACTTGTCCCTGGATGGCTTTCTAGTTGATGCATTCTATCTCAAACTCACTTAGAAGCATGATTCATTTGGCCATGTGGCCTTTTAAAGCTTTTTTTACATAGTTGATACTTGATTGGATCTACTTTGGAAATTACCATGGTCTTATTGTTTAACATGTAATGACATAGTTTATAAGCTATGAAGACCATAGCTAAACAAGATTTTTCAATGGGTGTATAATTATGTTCATGCGCTACTAGTGTATAGCTTAAAAAGTACACAACATGCTCTTTTCCATTGTCATCATATTCGGATAGAATTTCCCCCAGGGATTTGTTGATAGCTGATAGGTATAGGAGTAATGGATTTCCTAGAATTGGAGGCAATAAAACAAGTGAATTTTCTAGATGGTCCTTCAAATGATAAGAATATTTCTAACATTCATCAACCTAATGAATTATTACCCCTTTCTTTAGAAGGTGTGTAAATGGGTGGCACTTGTTGGCTAATTGAGATATGAAGAATTGGATAGATTATCTCTTGCCCTATAAAAATTGGAGCTACTTTAAATTGGAGTGTGGTGGCATGTTTGTAATAGCTCATACTTTAGTTGGATAAACTTCAATGCCTCTGTGAGACATAATGAATCCAAGAAATTTTCCTAAAGTAACTCCAAAAACACAATTCTTAAGGTTAAGCCTAACTTTGTATTCATGTAATTGTTCAAATATCCTCCTTAGTGTTGTTATATGATTAGACCTAGTCTTTGATTTACCTAGTATGTCATCGACATAGTCTTCAACAATATCATGCATCATATCATGAAATATGATGCTCATGGATCTTTGGTAGGTGGACATAGTATTTTTGAGACAAATAGCATAAATTGATAATAGAATTTTCCTATGGAGTGGTGAATGTTATTTTATGTTGGTATTATGGTGCAATCTAGATCTGGTTATACCTTGAAAATCCATCCATTAATGAAAGCATTTCATAATCCATTATGGATTCAATAATCATATCAATGTTTGGCAAAGTAAATTCATCCTTAGGGTAGGCTTTATTTATGTCTCTAAAATTAGTACAGATTCTAATTCCTTATGGATTTTTGTTGACTGACATAACATTGGAGATCCAATATGAGTAAGTGACTGATCGAATACATCTCATTTCCAAGAGATTTTCCAAATATTTTTTCATTAATATAGTAATGCAAAGATACATCCTTCATGATCTTTATTTTATAGGTTTGGCATCAAGATGTACCATGAGGTGGTATACAACCAAGGTGGGGTCCAAACCAATCATGCTAGAGTAGGCTTAGGTAAATATATAAACAAATTTCCTCAAAATGGCTATAAAGACTTCACATTCTTCCTCAATGAGGGATGTACCTAATTTGATCCATTTTAGGTCATCTAGACTTTTGATGTTAACTTTTGTTGTATCCTTTATAATAAGGTTTAAACCATCTTCTATAATGGTTGGTAAATATTTAAACCAATGTGTAATGGTAGAGTCCACTATCATGATTGGCTCTTCAAGTTTTCCTAGGGATGATGAATCAGAATCCGCTAATGGTAGGGATGGTAATGTGACAAATATTACTAGAAAGTATTGGTTGATTTGATCAAAATATTTTTTTTCTTTAAGATTGAACTCAAATACATAGGCAATTTCATCATTGGTGGTCTCCTAAGATATATTTTAGGAAGGTTAAAAACCACCATCTAATGGCACCTAAAATAGGTTTTCACCACTAGACTGACCTTTTTCTTTACTATTTCCTTGGTTCAAAAGTGCCTCAAAGAGGTTTTCACTTTGGGACCTCAATGTTTTAATTAATTTTTTATGGCTAAGGGTGTTCACCCATTCTTTAAAATAGGTTGCAGGATCTAAATTGATTAAGAACCCTAATTTTTAGTATCCCAATAAAACATTGTCCCTTAGGCCTAGAAAATTATAGAAGGCTTCATCATTATAAAACTCATCAACTGGCACTATTAATTCTTATTGGCCCCAATATATGAATTGAGGATAATATAATGGAATTGTATTATGGTGAATAATTATTTGAAGGGTACAAATGGTATTGGTATCAAATAAATTGGTGTTGGTTAGGTTATTAAAAGGGCTATGATCATATTATGCTTCATTGTTGTCATCATTTTCACTAGTTGTTGGTGATGGAACTCAAATAAGATATGTGGGGTCACCACTAAGAGGTTTAAATATGATTCCATTTGTTCCTTCATATTGAGTGGAAAAAATTGGGTCAAGTAGATCCTGTTGATTCAGCCTGAGGCCTCTTCCTTCATAGGCATATTTTTCCATGATTTTGTTTGAAATCAGATATTTGGCATTTAGGTAATAGTCAACCATTTTTTAATTATAAAACCAAGATTCATCATCTATATGAGGGTCCTATTCTTGGCTAGTGTTTAGTATGAAAATGACAGGTGCTGGACTATGCAATTTGCCTTTGCCCTTTCATTGCCATTTCATACAAGGTGGTTTGGATTTAGGTTTTCCATAGGACATAGGGTTCTATGGAATCTTGGAAATGTGGAATGTATCATGGGTCAAATAATATCCTAGGCCATTAGCCAAGATGGTATAATGATTAGATATCTTAGGAGGTGACATATGGGAAAGTGAATCAAGGGTATTACAATTAATACAATTAGCCTCTAGTGAATTAACAAGTATTTATTTCCCTTTGTCTTTCTTAAGAACTAGATTCAATCTAAAATGATAGTTATAGCTTTGGTACTCAACCTCCAAATTATTGCAATGTTCATATGGATACAAATATCCTTGAATGGTGACCTCCATACTTGAATATGAGAACTTGATACACTGGTGTAATGTTGAAGGGATTACATGAAATTTATGTATCCAAGGTATACCCAAAATCATATTATATGAAAAATAAAGGTCTAACACATGGCATAGTGTATCATGGGTCAAGGTACCAATGATAATTGGTAAGTTGATGGTGCCTTATGAATCACATTATTCATTATCATATGCCTTGATAGTGATCATTTTTGGCTAGAGATTAGCTATCATGTGCGTAAGAAGCTTGATGAGTTTTAGAAACATAATATTTAGACCCAATCCATTGTTTATGGGGACACTTTTCACTCTATTACATATTATGATAACTTTAATATACAATGGATTGTTATAGAGAGGGATAAGGGATGACATATCACTTTAGTCAAAGGTTAATTAAGGGCTTGGAGCTAGATGTCGAACCAAAACTTGAAATTTGTCTAGAGATATGTCATTAGGAACTTGAGATTGTCCAAGGATCTCTATCAAGATGCTTTTATGTATTTTAGACATACACAATAAATCTAAAATGAATATTTATTTGAGCATCTTCTATAATTATTCTATAATATCAATTGTATTTTATTGCCTAGTGATAAATGGCTTCTTCCTATCCTGAATGGTTGGGTAGATGGGTGAAGTGGTAGATGGTTTTGAGCTTGGTATGGTAATATTTGACCACCAAGTTGTGATTACATAATCATGATTAGATACAAGACCATTATTACTAATAAATGATAGTGGATGGGGACCAGAGAGGATAAGTCTAGGTTGTTAGTGCACTTGTGCATGATCACTGGCCAATGACTAGCTATTGATATAGGGTCCAAAAGTGGGAATCCATGCTTGTTGGTATGCTTGTATGAGTCCTAGGTAAAATAAGCATCATTAACATGGGTTTTTTGGTTGGGAATGATTAGCAATGATCTTTTTTTATTGGTATTTGGTCTTAGATTAATGGATATAGTGGAAATGTGACCTCCCCAATATGGACTACAAACTTGTTGTAGTCATGTGCAACTACATGGTAGGTCTATTTGTTGTTAACATCATTCTATCCTTATTTTTATCTATTCATTTGACATTATGGGTTTTGTTATTAATTTTGTTGGTCCTATCTTGGCTATTGATATTGTTATTTCTATTGTACTAGCCTTTATTATTATTATTTTTGGTTTTTATGTTATGGAAAGGGGTTTTGATAAATCCCAAGGTTTTGATTAGATGTGGAAGATCCATGATTTGATATGATCTCTTTATTTTCCAACATATTCTCAATCAATTATTTAATTTTCAAATAATGGTACAAATTATGGCCATTAACCCGATGATACTTGTAGAATTCATTTTTCATGTACCAGTCTAGATATTCAGTCCCCTTAGCATAGTGATTTGGAGTAGACCATTTAATTATATTAGTAGTGGTGAGCTCATGAAACATAGGTTTAATGGGTTCTCTAAGGTCACTAAAGGGGTTTTGATAAATCCCAAGGTTTTGATTAGATGTGGAAGCTCCATGATTTGATATCATCTCTTTATTTTCCAACATATTCTCAATCAATTATTTAATTTTCAAATAATGGTACAAATTATGGCCATTAACCCGATGATCTTGTAGAATTCATTTTTCATGTACCAGTCCAGATAGTCAGTCCCCTTAGCATAGTGATTTGGAGTAGACCATTTAATTATATTAGTAGTGGTGAGTTCATGAAACATAGGTTCAATGGGTTCTCTAAGGTCACTAAAGACATGATGATTAGTCACAAAAATTTCTCCTTACTACCCTTGGTAAAACATTTGACTATTTTCTTCCAAATTTGAAAACTTTTTCTTTGTGCCTTTTTTGGATAAAATAATCAATTCTCCAAGTGCCTTTTGTTTCATACCTCATGCCAATTTGATCAAGTTTATGTCTAAATTCAAGTGCCTAGTCTATGCCAAAGTGTTCCAAGTTTTTTAGATTAATTACCCATATTTTTCAAGTCTATATTTTGACATCGCATTTAGCTAAAAGTCCTAGCACATACCTTATTTGATCCTACCTTTTGACACTGTGTTGGGCCAAAAGACCTAGCAACTTTTATTTTCCTACATTAGACTTATTTGGAGCACTTTGGACCTAGAGTTTGGCATTTTGTTTTTAGTTCATCCACTTGATCATATTGGTATAAGGCATGAAACAAAAGGCACTTGGAGATAGATTATTTTCTCCCAAATAAAGGCATAAATAAATAAGTTTTGAACTGGATACAAAATTAACCTAAGTTACACAACCCAAAATAGAAAGATCAGTGTTTAAGCCCCAATTAGACAAGGCACAAACATAAATTAATAAATGTTTATTTGAACTTGTCAAGGTTTATTAAAAAATCAACTTAGGAGAAATATGGTTTTTTACCAAACAAGCTAGAAAAGGTGAATGACATAATGATACTAAACAAATATCCAAAAGGTGCATGTGGATTGGCTTAAAAATAACAACTTGGACACAAGAAAAGACAAGTGTATGAAGTAATTTGAGCATCATAATGATGTTATCACTCTAAAAATATGTATACAATGGTTTATTTCAAATACTATAAGGTATAAAACTTGAAATTATTTAATTAGAGTAATGTTACCCATTTCAATCAAGTGACACACATAACATTTTTGACACAAAAATTATAAGGTAAAATCACAGTGTCAAACAGACATCATAACACCTCCTAAAATAATGGAGTGGTGTGGATATAAGACTCATTTTGAAAAGGGAAGATAATCAAAAAATTTAGACTCAACTACTAATCAAGCAAAAGGAAAGGACCAAATACAACTAAGTAAATCATCTTATGCCCTAAACTGAAAAAGTTGCATTATATTGTTGAAATCCATATATATGTGCTCTTGAGAGGATTTTAAGTGTTAATAAAAAAATAAATTAATATGAAGTATTAGGGTGTTTACACCCTGTTCTCCAAATAGATTATACGATGATATTGACCTTTGGGCTACTCACCTTGCATCAAAAATATTTTTGTGGCAAGTGGGGTTTTTCTAAACTTAAATTTTTGACCACCTAGATGTTCCAAAGTGTGGATGTCATAAGGGATACATCACATCAATTGAGTTCATACCGATTGAATTAATATGAAAGGGTCTATTACTTTGTATAATGATTCCATCTGTGTACTACTTAATAGAATCCCTTAGTTAACCAAACTTGAATCAAGTTTTCATTATGAAAGGAGAGGTTAGCCACTCAACCCTTAGATATAACATTATGCATACCCTAATTTATATACCACACCATGGATTAGAGTTAAAATAACGCTAAGAGATGAAACCTTAGGTCAAATATTCCTTAAAGAATTCATGAGGAAGCTATGAAATCCCCTTCTCAAGCCAAATTACATGAAATAAATTACCGAGTGGAAAGAATTTAGAGGCTATTTTTAGATCACCCAAAGCATATGGGTTTTGGGGAGATCCTAGATAACATTATTTTTATGCCTTAGACTGGGCATAAATTTCAATTGAAAAGGCACTTTTGGTCATCCAAGTTCCTTATAGGGGATGGTGGGAAAGCATACATGCACTCTTCATTTTGCATAAGCAAAAAAACAAGTATGAAAAAATAATTTTAAAAATTGTCAATCTAAGTGAATGTTTATTTTATGTACCAAATAAAATGTTTGATAATGTTCCTCAGCGTTTTTGATTAAATTTGTAAATCTTGTAAGAAATTGTGCAAAAAAAACTTAACACAAATCACCTAAGTTCCTTTTAATCACTTAAAACCAAATATTCAAGACTTAGTAATTAATTATAGGCACTAAAATGAAGTGTTTGAGCATTTAAAATTGCAAATTTATGTTCTAATCCCACCTTGGTCTTACAAAAATTAAAGAGTTTCCTTCTACTTTGAAGCAAATTAATGGATGAGAAATAAAGTTATGAAATATATCTCTTAAGTTTCTCTATATTTTCACATAGAAACCAATGTTGGTCACCTGTGACTGATGTCAATTACCAGAGAACTGATGTCACTTGGTAATAACTAATACTGGTTGATAAAGACTAAGATCAGCTACCTATAAATGTAAGGGCAAAATAAAAATGATGTAAAAAATGTTATCTCAAAATATGATGAAAAATACTTAAAACCTATAACAATTTGATTAAAATGAGAGTATACAAGTCAATTACATGAACAAATAATGAATAGGAATGATAAGAATATTAAAAATCATAGTTTTGTAAGCCACATTTGACCCTTCATCTTGATCAATGATGGTTATCTATAACCAAAGTTATGAATAGATCTCTAAGTAAGCCAAGAAGAATGAAAATTATAAATGGTTCTTTTACCTTATAATTTTTCATTCTTCTTGGATTTTTCATGTTATAAGGTAAAAGTAATTCTAGCAGTAATGCTAATGAAGAAGCCAAGAACAATGAAAAAGATCTAATGGCATGGTTTCAAAAAGTAAGTGAAGAATGTGAAAGGTATATTATTGAAATTTCTTCTTTAAAAGTAAATCTTGAGAAAATAAATAAATTAATAAATGATAGAGCAATAATGATTCAAAATTTAAGAATAACACTAATATGTTGAATGATATATTAGAAAGTCAAAGATCAATGCTAGATAAAATAGGTATTAGATTTAAAAAAGAGAAAGGGGAGGCCACTATTTTCATAGAGAAGGTTAACACACAAAAAAAGGAAAGAGCTATGTTGAAAATCTTACAAAAGAGGAAATAAAAAGGAAAGAAGTTAAGAATACCGAGGACATCTCAAACAAAGAAGGATAGAAGGAACATAGCTACAAAAGGCAATCAATTCAAAGATACACAAATAGGTCCTATTTTTATGGTTACTATATGGTAATAATAAAATAGAATGTCTAAAAAGGGCTAAAAATTTCATAAATAAGGAGAAGGGAACTCATGTAGAGTCAAGCAAAATGTTTCTTATGGGTTAGTGCTAAAAAATATTTACAAAGGGTTAGTGCTCCTGTGGGTTGGTGCTCACAAATAGTTCTTATGTTGGTACTCAACAAATGGGTTAGTGTTCTTACAAGTTGGTGCTTGCAAACTTTATAATTTGAGTTGGTGCTCATTCATATACTTGATAATGTTCTCCATGGTTTTGCCTACTTTGGGTTTTCACATAAAAATCTAGTCTCTCTCTCTCTCTCTCTCTCTCTCTCTCTCTCTCTCTCTCTCTCTCGTTTGATACATGTTATTGTTTTAGTTTTATTGAATATCTTGAATATGTGATTAAGTGGTTAAATAAAATAAATCAGATTAAGTAAAAGATATATAGTATACTGATTCACCCCTCCTCTCAGTATATTTCATGCTTAACAATTGGTATCAGAGTAGGTTCCTTTTTAAAAAGTTTTACAGCTTGAAGGAAGATTGGGGAAAGCATGATGGTTGGATCACATGAAGGTTTTTATATAAATAAGGAACCTTTATTTTATGGGACAAATTATGTTTTTTGGAGCATAAGGATGATGACTTATTTGATGGATCTTTGATTTGACATTTGGCAAGCAGTGGTGGAGGAATTTGAAGATCCACATACACTTGTAAATACTCCAATGGAAAAGAAGGCAAGTGAAAATAATTCTAAAGCTAAAATGCTCTTTTATGTGATTTTTGTGAATAAAAATTTGTTAAAGTTATGCAATGTAAATCTGCTCATAAAACTTGGGTAAAGCTTGAGAAAATTTATAAATGTGATGGAAAGGTTTAACAAGATAAGCTTTAGATTTTTAGAATATATTTTGAGAGTTTAAAGATGGAAGAGGAAGAAAATATAGCAAGTTACCTTTTGCAGGTTGATCAAATAGTTAATTAGATTCAAGGTCTAGGAGAAAAGTTAGAAGAATCAATCATGGTATAATTTTTTTTGAGATCTCTACCATTGAGATATGATGTAAAAGTTTTGGTAATTAAAGATATGAAGAATCTATCTAAGCTAAATATGGATGAGCTACATGGTATTATTATGGCATATGAGATAAAAATTTATTAAAAAAAAAAAATCCCCTTAAAGAGAGAAGCTACTTTCAAGACATCAAAGAAAGAGAAGGCTAATATTTAAAAATCAAGTGATATTTATAGTGATGATGAAGATGAAAATAGATCTATATTCATTCACAAGATGAAAAAGGGCATAGGTAAATAGCAAGCAAATTTTCCTTTTAAATGTTTTAATTATGAAAATATTGGATATTTTTCAGCTAAGTGCCCATATAAGGGTAATGGTGACAATGAAGAAGGAAAGTATACATACAAGATAATTTCAAAGGAACATTTAAGAAGGTATTCAAGAAGAAGAGTTTATATTTTAAGGATCGTAGCTTAACCAAAGATAGTGGAGTCAATGATTCAGAAGAAGAAGAGATTTTATTCATGGCCATACATAAAGATGCCTCCATAAAAAAAAGTACAGATGATCAAAAATAAGAATAGGATGAAGCTAAAGTGAATATGAAAGGAGAACTCATTTGTGTCTTAGAAGAGTTAAAATCTCTTGAGAAGAAGAATCAAAGATTGAAGATCTAGATCGAGAAAAATGAAAAGGAGTCAAAGCAAACAATTGAAGATCTACAAACACACTTTGAGGAATCTAAGAAGAATGAAAATGATCTAATGGCATAGTTGTAAAAATTAAGTAAAGAATGTGAAAGGTATGTTATTGAAATTTCTTCTTTAAAAGTATATCTTGAGAAAACAAATAAAGTAATCAATGATAGAGTATCCAATGATTCAAAATATGAGAATATCACTAATATATTGAATAAGACATTAGAAAGTTAAAGATCAATGTTAGATAAGATAGGTGTTATATTTGAAAAATAGAAAGGGGAGACCACTACTTTCACATAAAAGGTTAACATATAAAAAGGAAAGAGCTATGTTGAAGCTCTTACAAAAAATGAAATAAAAAGGGAAGAAGTTAAGAATATAGAGGACATCTCAAATAAATAAGGTTGGAAGGAACAGTGCAACAAAAGGTAATTAGGTTAGAGATACACAAATAAGTCCTATTTTATGTTTATTGTTTTTATTGTAATGGATATGGTCATAAGAAAATATAATGTTGAAAAAGGGCTAACAATTTTAGAAATAAGGAAAAGGGAACTAATGCAGAGTCAAGTAGAAGCCATAACTCTTTTGCTCCTCTATCAAGATTTAATGAAGAGGCCATAATATGTTATAAGTGTAACAAATTCATACACATATCTTGGTATTATAGAAACATGTTCAATTGGGTCAAGAAAGACCAGAGTTTCAAGGCTCCATTCATTAAGAAGAAAGTTCATGGCAGAAGAAATAATCTAAAAAGTCTATATTGGTTCAGACAACTTTGCATGCAAGAAACAAAGAAAATCCATGGTTCATTGATAGTGTATGTTTGAGGTACATGATAAGAGACAAATTAAGTTCATAACTTTGAAGAATATCAATGGTCACATAGTGAAATTTAGAGATAATACTACTACTAGAATTGCCAAAAAATGTACACTAAGTTTGGATAATGGTAAAACTAAAACTAAAAATGTTTTATATGTATAAGGTCTTAAGCATAATATTTTGAGTGTAAGTAAAGTGTGTGATTAGGGATACACACTAAATTGTTATGTATAATTTTGTGAAATTAGGAGAAAATATTAAGATGTATTGGTTGTAGATGCTCAGAGAACATGTAATAATGTGTATATGTTATTAGACATTAAACGTCAAAGATGTTCTTTGAGTCAGATTGAATAAAGTTGGCTATGAAATAGGAGAATATGACACATAAATTTTTACGATCTTATCAACATAAGAAATAAGAAAGAAGTTAAAAATATTCCAAAGATTACAAAGCCATCCAACACACTTTGTGAACCTTGTCAGCATGGGAAGAAGGCCAGAAGGTGGTTCAAAACAAAAGAATACTCAACCACTCAGATGTTAGAGATTGTTCATACTAATTTTTGTGGACCTATAAGAACTAAAATCACTTAAGGTGATAATTATTTCATGTTTCTTATTGATGATTTTTCACGTATGACTTGGGTAATATTTTTAAAGAAAAAATTAGAAGCTTTCAGACATTTCAAAGTATTCAAAGCATTAGTTGAGAATGAAACTGGTTTGAAGATTAAGTGCCTAAGATCATATCAATGAGGAGAATTCATGTTAGATTAATTTATTGAGTATTATGAAGACCATGGAATAAAGAGACATTATTCAGTATCCATAACTCCACAAAAATGGAGTAGTTGAATGGAGAAAAAGAATAGTTCAAGAGATGGTGAGGATAATGCTAAATGAATCCAAGATACCAGATAAATATTAGAGAGTGGTAATTGGTAAAATAGTGCATATCCAAAATAAAAAATTATTAAGAGTCAACAATGATGAGACTCATTATGAGCTATGGAAAGACAAACCAGATACAATTGATTATTTTAGAGTTTTTGGTAGTAGATGCTTCATAAAGAGAAACGATGGAAAATTGGGTAAGTTTGAATCTAGAGAAGATGAAGCTATATTTCTTGGTTATTCTTTCAAAATTCAAGCTTATAAATTTTATAATAATATAACCAAGAAAATAGTTGAAAGTGCAAGTGTCAGGATAGAAGAAGATGGAGCACAAAGAATTAGTGATCTAGTAGACATTCCTAAAATCATTAGAGGAAGATTTTGAAGAATCATATGAAGATGAGAAGGAGAAAAAATACACCAAAATCCCATCCAAATGTGTCCAAATAAATCATAATAAAAGTGACATCATTGAGGACATAAATGAAGGAATTCACACTATAAAAATGATGGTAAGTGATTTTGAGAAAGTTAATTTCTCTTTTTTATCCAAAATTTAGTGTTGAAATTTTTTATAAGCTAGACATGATAAGCATTAGGTAAAGGCAATGTATGAAGAATTAAATTAGATAGAAAAGAATGATACTTGGGAATTAATGCTTAGACCAAAAGATCACAATGTGATAGGAACAAAATGGGTTTATAGAAATAAGTTGAATGAAAATAGAGAAGTGACCAGGAATAAAGCAAGATTATTATGTAAAGGATATGCTAAAATTGAGGGAATAGATTTTAAAGAAAATTTTACACTAGTGTCAAGGGTAGAGGTATTAGAATGTTTCTTTCATATGTAGTGATTAAAAATTTTGAAGTGTTTAAGATGGATGTCAAATCTACCTTTCTAAATGGGAATCTAGAAGAGGAGGTCTACATTGAGTAGCTCAAGGGATTTATTCTCTCATATGATAGTATCCATGTATGCATATTGAAAAAATCACTATATGCATTGAAATAAGCTCCCAGATATTAGTATGCAAGACTTGATAAATACCTATAGGATCAAGGTTTCAAGAGAGGATTTGCTAATAGTAATCTCTACATAAAAATAGAAGGTGAGAATTAGTTGATTGTTGTGGTATGTGTTGATGAAATAATATTTGGATGTAATATTGAAAAGATGACAAAAGAATTTTTTGACAATATGTAAAAATAATTTGAGATGTCTATGCTTGGAGAATTGTCATTTTTCTTAAGGTTACAAATTTTTTAGTTAGATAAATGAATTTTCATATCTCAAAGTAAATATTTCAATGAAATATTGAAAAAAATTGGTTTTGACGATTGTACACCAGCTGGTACACTGATGGGTATAGGGAACAAGGTGAGTAAGGATGAAGATTCACCCATTATAGATCAATCTTTGTATATATCTATGATTGGTAGTATTTTATATTTGATAGCATCAAGGCTAGACGTTATATATGTAGTAGGCATGGTTAGAATATATCAGGTATCCCCAAAGGAGAGTCATGTTTAGTTGGTGAAGAGAATATTCAAATATATCAAGGGGACATTAGATTATGGATTGTGGTATCCCAAAAGTAAATATTTCATTTTGTTGCTTATATAGATTCAAATTGAGTAGGTTGCTTGGATGACAAGAAGAGTACTAGTGGAGGAGCTTTATTCCTTGGTGATAGATTAGTATCATGGCTAAGCAAAAAGTAGAATTTAGTATCACTTTCTACAATTAAAGCATAATATATTGTAGAGGTATTACATTGTACTCAAGTGCTTTAGATGAATCAAACTTTGGAATATATTAAGGTAAAATATGATGAACCTATTTTTTTTTTTTTTGACAACACAAGTGTTACTAATATTTCTAGGGATCCAATTATGCATTGAAGAAAAAAAACATATTCCTATTATATATCACTTCTTGAGAGAGCAAGTTGAAGATCAACAAGTTAAGATGGAATATATCAATACTACAGAGTAGATTGCATATATTTTCATAAAGGCACTACCAAAAGACACATTTGAGTATCTATGGGAGAATTTGGGAGTAATTTATTTTACTTCATTCCATTGAGGATTAGCATCAGTTGAGTGGGAGCTAAGTTTTAGCTCCAAGATAAGCCCTTTTCCATTGATGTTAAAGGGGGAAAAGAATAGGAATAGTTATAGGTGCATAAACAAGTGCATAAATAGATACAAAGAATTGGTATAGATTACTACAGTAAAGGGGAGTTACTATATGTTTTTTAGATGATAGTATGTGTAGACTGGCATGTGTAGTGTAGGTTTTAGGATGTGGCAATTTTAGTTTGAGGTTTCCATCAATGACAAAGGGGGAGATTGTTGGAAATATTATCATTGATGTCAAAGGTCTAGCATTATTGGTGATAAAGGCCCCATAGTATTTAATGGTGTTTTTAATATTTATATCTTATTTAATGTTTATTAATATTAACAAATATATTTTTGGTTGCATAAAATTCAATAGAGGGCCCATGGAGAATTCAAAGAGTCACAGGGTAAAGACAAAAGAGGAATGGGATGTATTTTCCCATGAAGAGTCATCTTGAGGAATTTCAAGAGTCACCAAGTGAAGAAAAAAGAGGGTATATCACATTTTTCCATGAAGAGTCACCTTAAATAATTTAAAAGGTCACCAAGATAAAGACAAAATAGGAAATGATGCATTTTCTTATGAAGGGTCACCATGTGACTTTTCAAATGCAAGGATACGAAGGGTCATGCAATTTTGGTGCCATTTTCTATGAGTATTGAAGGGTCATAAAGGGTGAATTCCAAAGGTCATTTGGAAATCTATAAATAAAGGCTTGAGAAGCCATTTGTAAAATGCAAGATAGTGCATGGTTTTGTAATTATTTTATGTAAGAAAAGAGGAGAGCAAAGTAGGAGATATTGTATAGTTATATCATTTGTTGAGTAAGAAACATTGATATATAGTTGTGTTTTATACACAAAAGGGGTTGGTGCGCCTATGGGTTGGTGCTCACAAATATTTACAAAGGGTTGGTGCTCCTATGGGTTAGTGCTCACAAATAGTTGCTATGGTGGTTCTTGGAAAAGGGGTTAGTGCTTTTGTAAGCTGGTACTTGAAAAATTTGTAATTTGAGTTGGTTTTCATTCATATACTTGAGATTGTTCTCCATGGTTTTTCCCACTTTAGGTTTTCACATAAAAATCTACTCTCTCTCTCTCTCTCTCTCTCTCTCTCTCTCTCTCTCTCTCTCTCTCTCTCTCTCTCTCTCTCTCTCTCTCTCTCTCTCTCTCGTGTGGTATATGTTATTATTTCAATTTTATTGCATATATTGAATGTGTGATTAAATGGTTAAAGAAAATAAATAATATTGATTAAAAGATATTTAATATACTGATTCACCCCCCTCTCGGTATATTTCATGCTTAATAATAAGCAAACAAATAAGTATGAAAAAAATATTCTTAAAAATTGGAAATCTAAGTGAATATTTATTTTATGCACCAAATAAAATGTTTGATAATGTTCCTTGGCCTTTTGTCTTAAATTTTTAAATTTTGTAAGAAAATTTTCAAAAAAAACTTAACACAAATCACCTACTTTCCTTTTAAGCACTTAAAACCAAATTTTCAAGACTTAGCAATTCATTTTAGGCACCAAAAAGAAGTGTTCAAGCATTTAAAATTGTAAATTTATGTTCTAATCCCACCTTGATCTTACAAAAATTAGAAAATTTCCTTCTACTTTGAAGCACATTAATGGATGAGAAATAAATTTTTGAAAATATATCTCTCTAATTTCTTTATATTTTCACATAGAAACCAATGTCGGTCACCTGTGACTGATGTCAATTACCAGAGAACCAATGTCAGGTGGTAATAACTAATACTAGTTGATAAAGACCAAGAACAACTACCTGTAAACATAAGGGGAAAATAAAAATGATATAAAAAATGTTAATTAGCTCAAAATATGATGAAAACTCCTTAAAACTTGTAGCAAGGTGATTAAACAAAGACTATACAAGTCAATGAAACAAAGAAATAATTATTAAGAATGATAAGAATATTTAAAATCCTAGTTTTATAAGTTGCATTCTACCCTTCATCCTAACTAATGATAGTTATTTAGAACCAAGGTTGGTTAGGAAAAACTAATGCTAGCTAGGCAGAATTGATGTTGGTTATGCCTGATTGATGTTGTTCTCTATGTAAATATGAGTTAGCACAAAAAACATAGCAAAAATGAAGCTATAACTCTAATTTTAAATATATTCAAACATTCATTTAAAAATTTAAGATTTATATCATGGTCTCCTTGGTATGTGGGATGCCTTTACATCCTATCAGGTGTGTCATTTATGATCATAGGAATTTAACAATAGAGAGGAGGCTAGAACAAGTGTTAGTTTCACAAAATAATGAAATCAACACACTAACATGCTAATATATATAAGGCTAGATATTAGGGGGAACATAATGGACAAAATAAAATTAAAATCCCAACTAAAATATAAATAAAAATAATATTTACCTTCCTTGAGAGCTCCAAATGATTTGTTCATGGCTTGCTTGGTTTGTGCTCAAGAAGTCCTTGGCAATGGATTATTATTTGCTCCTTCTCTCCTTGACACCATTATGGATTATGGATTGATATGGATTACTCGATGGGGGTTGGCTCTCTATTTTATTATTATAACACTATGGATATGAATCATGCTACGTAACCTATATTATAACTTTATTATTGCCAAGCTCTTTTTTCAATAGGCAATGGCTTATCTTTATAGGCTTAGGAACTAGCACCAACTCAAGATGAGTTAAAGTGTAGTTTAAACATGGAATGGGTTAAAACCTAACATAAATGAGTTAATTAACACCATTATAGTTAAAGGGTGTCAACAATTAATTATTTTTAATGAATATGCATGGGTGAGATTTTTTGAGATATTTTCAAAGGCTTGACAACTTGCAAAGGTAATCATGAAAAGCTAGGATATTTCATATTTTTGAATTTCCTTTTTTAGTAATTAATTAATTTCACATGGATAGTTTAACTAGGGTTTTAATTTTTTTTATATTTTTAATTAATTCTACTTAGGCTTTTTAGCATTTTCAATACTCAATTTAATGTCCATGCGCCCCACTTAATAGGTCTATAGGCCATATTGCATGTTATGATGCCATAGGATGATTAAAGATAAATCTATGAGATATTTTTTGTATTATGTTAGGATAACATAATTAGGGAGTCTCAATAATATTTTGAGATTTGATAAATGATTCAAAAGCAAATTTGGGATGTTCAGTGATTCTTAGGCTTAATTTACAATGTTTGGTAAGAATCGATTTGAAGTTTAATCAAAGGCCATTGGTGGCCAGTTTTAGGTGTATAAAATTTAGATCAAGGCTTAAAAACCCCGTAAGATATGTTAAACCACAAAATCCCTACTTCCTTTTTCATCTTATTTTATAGTAGGTTTATTTTATTTACCAAATGGGAACCTCTTATCCAACCATGACCATTTCCATTTGCTTGTTCCCTTTCCCAATTGTGTGCCCTCCTATTTCTAGGAGAACTACATTATCTTTAGGTCTACATAGACTATGTAAATAGTGATGAGATGCATGGGGTTAGTTTGGTTAGTCTTGGTGATTGAGTTAATTTCCAAGTTTCATTCACCATCTTTTATTCTCAGTTTGTCTCAAAAACACTCTTGTTGTTTTACGATTCATCTTGTCTAAATGCCCTCATTATTTTATGAGTTAATTCTTGTTCCAATTATTAGATGTAGTGGATGCTATGAATTAACAACCTATATTGTTTGTGAACTCTCACCTTTTACCTTTCAATGTGGTTTTAGCCTAAACCACCCTCTCATAGTTTTGTGAGTTCCCATGCCTAATGCTTGTGAATACCAATTCCATTTGTTCTTATCCTCTCATAGTTTTGTGATCCCCTTAATATTTTCCTCTATAATTAATATTTATTTTAATTGTCATCATTTTTATTCTATCCCAAATCTTGGGAGAACTACATTTGGCCTAAAGTCTATGTTGGAAGTCATGTCCATGGGACTATTTAGGAAACATCCATTTTCATAATGTATTTTGATTCACCTTGGCTACCCCTTCCTTATTTCTGTATTCCCCATTTTTTTTCTCTATACCATAATATATGTGCCATTATTCCTTATATCTTAGGCAAATCCTTTTGCTAAAAATAACACTTTTGTTACACATGCACAAAATACTTAGATTACTTATATGTTTCATTTAAATTAGATTAGTTTTTTGTTTCATTTTCTCTATATTAGTTGTTTGTTTCATTTTCCTTAGATTAGTTATTTGTTTCATTTCCCTCCGATTAGTTGTTTGTTTCATTTGACTTAGATTAGTTGTTTGTTTCCTTTGTCATAGATTATTTGTTTGTTTCATTTGCCTTAGATTAGGTGTTTTCTTCATTTTCTTTAGATTAGTTGTTTGTTTCATTTGCCTTAGCTTATTTATTTGTTTCAATTTCATTAACTTGTTTTGTTTCTTACATTTGGACTTAAATTAATTTGTTTATTATATTTTTCCATAGATAGTTTTGTCTTTTGATTCCCCCTTTGGTTAGGTGTTTTATATTTGTTTGATTAATACTTATACTATTTGCCTTTTGGTTGTTTGTTTTTTAGTTCTTTACTTAGGTTTTATTGATTAGATTTATCGATTTTAATTATTTGATGACTAGCATCTATTTTTTTGTCTCCCTTATCCTAAATTTCCATAGGTTTTAAACATTATGTTGACACCTAAGTCTTGATTTTTTATATCTTTTACTTGAGTTGTGAGTATTTGTAGTAATTCCTACACTTATTTTATTGCATTATATTTACACTTGGGATATGATTGATCATATATTATGCCTAAGTTGATTATTTTTGTATTTAAATTGAATTTTTCCATACATATGAAACACATTGTTATTATGGTTTGTTTATAACTATGATGTGTAATGTAACACAGTACACTAAAAATCAGGACAAAATATTTATCAAATAATGGTGCTAGTGGAGTTTCCCCTTGTTCATAATAGGCATACCTGAATAAAAACCAAACCCATAATAACCAAATAATAATTAATATACTATGTGATAATGAGGATGTGCATCTCTAAATAATCATATATTACAAGTCATAATAGGATAAGATAACAACATTCCAACATCTCACATACATAACATGCCTACAATAAATGAAGTAGCATAGAACACATTTTCTATCATATACATGTGTGAATGGAAAAACAACATCAAACATTGACAAATAAACACAACGTAAGCATGAAATAATAAAATTGGTAAAGAGTATCATATGCATATAAAAAATATTAAGAGCCCATGCAATAATCCATAAACCAGGTATGAATGTCATATATCTTGAAAAAATGAATATACATAGTGACTATATGCATATCATAGTTCTAAAATACAAAAAAAGCTAAAGAGATATACACTATCATCTCTAGCTCTCAAAATACCTAGGTCTTATAAGAGGTGGTGGCCCTAGTGGTAGAGGAAACTTTGGAAACTAAACTAACTATTATGAGGCCATTGTATCATGTGTCCTCAATCTTGACTGAAGGACCTATTGGCATCACTCTGTGCATCCTATACTTCAAATGTATTTATCTATTGGTCCCTAGGAATCATGGTCTCATAAGATCATCGATAATAGGAGGCCTCATCCTTAGCCAGAAGGCTCTCTAGTACCATCCTATAAAATAATGTCCATGTACATGTTCCCATGCCTCATCCTACTCACATTGGATCCTTTGAGCATCTAACATGGCCTACACTCTTTTTGTTATATCCTAATCTATGGTAGCCTAAAATTGTGCCTATACCTATGTCATATACATTAACTTTACCTTTAGTGTGTCAATATATGACTAAAGGGAAATCATTTTTCCATACCTAAGTTTTACCTATGTTTATAACTAACCCACTCTCCTCTTTAGGCCCTCAATCTCACCCAATCTATGGGTGATCTCCTCCTCCAACAAGATAGTGTCTTTATCTACATGAGTCCCTAATGGTCTTGCCTAACCTAGATCTACATGTGTCCCTAATGGCCCTACCTATCTTGGATATATATTTATACCTACCTAACCAGTACATTATCCCCACCTTGATCCACATATGTATCCTCCTCACCTTGATTTACCTCTATCTCATCCCTACCTCCACCCTGTACCTTACCCTCCTCTTAATTAATGGTTGGGTACTTTTCACACTTTTAGGCCAAGTATATTTTAGGGTGTGTCCTTCCCTTTGCATGTATCCTTTCTTAGGTGTACCATCTAATTCACACTTTTAGGCCAAGCTCACAACTTTCAACCTACTAGGGCAAAATCAAAGCATGTAACTTATACCAGGATATCTTACCCCCATATGTTGTTTCTTTGCATATAGATTTGATTGGGGTGATGGTGTAAATACATTTATCATTCCATTTAGACTTAAAATCTAGGTATTGACTTGGTCAATGACATGATGCTTTCTATTGATTTTATTTTTAGGCTTTGCATGTGTTTATTTGCTTATTTATTTATTTATTTGTTTGTTTGCCTATTTATTTGTTATCATTATTGTGCATTGAATCAATGTATATTCATTCATTGGGTGATTCCTTACACTTATACTTGAATCCATACATATTAATAAATCAAAATTATCATCATGGTATTTAACATTAGTGTTTTGTTTTCATTTGTCTATTGGATCAAAAGTTAGTCCTTATGTTTATTACATCTAATGTTATCATGGTTCATTTATAATTATGGTGCATAATGTCACATGCCAAATTAAATAAGGGACAAATAGTCTAAAAATAAATGGTTTTTTGATAATTCCCCTTGTTCACTTTATAAATTATCCCCTTTTCCTTGATCAAATCAGAACCAATTGAATGATTTGATTATATTAATGATAATCAAGATGTGAATATCTATATTAGTGGGGATAATTGGATCATACACATTTATAAGTTATTATTAACATTATTATTCATCTATTTATTCATTCCTCATACCATTTTCTCCCACTTTTGGGAGAACTACATTAGCTTGAGGTCTATTTTGACTATGTAGGTAGCTCTTGGATACATGGAGTATCTTGGGTTCACTTGGCCATCATTATCACTATTTTATTCCAATCATCTCTTTCATAATTTTTCACATCCTTTTGTGCTTGGATTTTTATGGATTATTTATTATTGGAAAAGTCAATTTACCATCATACCTATGTTTATGCTCACTCATATTTAAATTGTGTAACATGTTATATCCTTGAGTTATGATTGCCAATCCTCCCTACTATATCATAATCGGTTTATCATGATCAAATCCACCCTACTAGGGGAAAACTCATTATTCAATCTAGAATTCCCTTTGGGTAATGAACCTATACCTATTGGCTTGTAACAACCTACAATTGTAAACACATTATTTATATTCTCATCATTAGAAATCAACACATGTAAGCATTAGTTCTGTTGGATTAATCTTATCCATGGATTAATTTAATTATTATTCTTGATTTTTTTTGAGGGACCATCCATAAATCTTATGTTTTAGACACTCCCTTGAGGAGGCATCATAGTCATCTCAAACTTTGTTTTGAGCATCATTCCTCAATCATTATATTCATTTTATTCTTAATGAATTTTTCATTTTTTGAAAATATTTTATTGTGCATGTGTCCTAAAATGCCTTCTCAAATAAGGGAGAAATGTAGACACTCATTTTTGGCCACTTCCATGTCTAAATGAACTTCAGATTAATTTCTAGCAAATAATGCAAATTAAGCATATAAATCACTAAATATCCTGATTTCATCCACACATTGGAATTAAATGACCTAAATCACATTAAGTCTTTCCTATTTTATGAAATACCTTATATTCAATGATAAACTCTCATGGATTCATCCCTAGTCAAGTTTCAACTTAAAAAATTGACATTTTTGACTAATTGAGTGGGGGACTTAATCAAATTCTTGAAATGACCAAAATCCTAATCAAATTCACTTAGATAATTAAATCTAATAAAATACTTAAGTGTAAAATACATGTTAAATTAATGAATATCTAATTTATAAAAATTGATTTTCAATAAATATCAAGGAATATGATGTCATCAGCCTAAAAGTCAAAAATTTCAAAATATCAACATAAATGCCATAAAAATAGAATGTTGATCCATGCCTCCATAAATACATTTTTAATCCCAACCTTAACCCTAGCTGAACCACACATGGGTTAGAGTTAGTTGGAAAACTATAAATAAAAGTGCCATGACCATTCTTCAACAAGCTTTTAGGTGTAAAGAAATAATGCCAAATTATTGATAGAGAGATTCATATCTAACATATGCTATGATCCAATTGTCAAGTGAATAAGAGGATATTCTTCCCACAAATCACTAGCATTGTCAAAGATCATTTGTTTACAAGCTGAGCACAAGCATTCTCTAATGCTGATTATAATATAAATTCATTATAAGAAGGCAAATGGTTTTTTTATCTTCAATTTGTTGATTTACTTATTTTGTTATCATTTTTCTCCATAGTACTCAAGATTATAATGTTGGTTTTATTTGATTTATTTTAGTTTATCTCATATCAAGAGAAGTTGATCATCACATTTATAATCCTACATTACACTTTCAACACCAAAAAAAATGCTATTTAGTCTAAGAGATAATTTTTCAATCACATAGAACCAAATGAACCAAGAAGCATACCAAAACTATAGAGAGAGAAATTTTGAAGTGTAAAATTGGGTATTTTTGAGCATACAACCATAAAATTGAATTTCCTTGAAGAAGAAAATGATAACAAAATTTATCCTAAGTATTAAGGTCCTTATTAGATCTTACATAAAATTTATATTATTTCATACAAGTTAAGACTACCTTAGTCAACACACATACATCTATTATTCCATGTATCCTACTTAAATAAGGTAATGGGGTAGCAAGTATCCATTTACACTGACTTACTAGATTTGGACAAGGAAGGCATAATCATTTATTAACCTAATGATGTCATTCAAAATTACACTTAAATGTTATGAACAATAGATATTATGAAGTATTTGATCAAGTGGAATAATATTAATAATGAGGATGAAACATGAGAGGATGAAACATTATTGCAGTGTCATCCAAATTTATTCAATGTTGAGATATTTTTTTATGTGAAGGGGCATGCTACATCCTTAACCTATAGTTTTATTAGTGATATGTGTGGATAATATGTGGCCTACATTACCCTTTATCTTATATTGTTACATTTATCTATGTTCTCATATTTTTAGTAGGGTTGGCCTATGGTGTAACCATATCCTAACTTACACACACACACACACACACACACACACACACACACACACACACACACACACACACACACACACACACACACACACGAATTAGTGGCTAGTAATTGAGGATAATATTATGAATTATGTCATTATTTCATGGGTTTAGAGGTTCCTCCTCAAAGTGGACGAGTATTATTTATCAATTATTCTAATTTGATGCCAATTATTTATGTGTATATAGTTATTTTGTTCTCATTATTAGGGTATATGTTTTTTAATCTATTCATGGTATTTTCATTTACTATATAATTAATTCATTACTTATTTTAACCTATGATACCATCAATGGGATGATCATGTGTATGAAATGGATAAATCAACATGTATTTCACATGATATGGGTGAGGTGTAGCATATATATCATTTCTAGATCATAAAATTGATCAAACATTGTAAAATATCCATCATCATCATCATCATCATCATCATATTCAAAATGATCATGTGTATTATATGTAGCTTTAGTTTATAGAGTAAAATATGGACTTCATTATATTATATGATAATTTGTTAGTGTTCACTATAGAACATGCACACAATATTTATATGGAATTATCTTAAGACATGATGGAATAGGTAACATCTACTAAAATTGAATAGTTCATTGATGTAATGAATGTTAGATAAATAGTATTTGAGGAAGATTAATTATCTATATAAATTTTTAACTTGTGGGATATACATGTATAGGTTGTACAATAGGTAGTTGTGGAGGTGGTGGAGTAAATGTCTCAAAATAAATGGGGTAATTATTTAGAGTACATAGAACTATAACCACTCAAATTATATAGATATACATCAAATGTCAATGCATAGAATACTAGATCACACATGTATTATATTTCCATGGACATCCTAATAACATGTTGAAAGCACCAATATTAGGTAAAAATATAAAATAAGTAGTGATATTTTTATCACTACCATAAATGGTAACATAATTACCTCAAAATTATTTTTTAATTTTTCCATTGAATCATTTTGTTGTAATAGTTTTATCAATCAAATTTCTATGTGTTTATCTAAGAACAGTGAGTTATGTAATAGTGCATATGTTTCCACTTGACCCATTATACACCATAAAATTTTATAAAGGATTTATGTTAATAAAATCATATACAAATAAAGGAATATTTTTATAATAATAATCAATAATCTCATGGTCATCAAATGTGACTTATGTCATTTTACTTGTGTATATTTAAGTGTACCAATAATACCATCTATAAGATGATCCTACTTAGTTATAGAATCATAATAATTTAGAAGAGGACGTGAATTTTAAGTCATATTTTCCCAAATATTATCCTTGGTTTCATTATGTTGACTATTTTCAAAATGAATATAAAAATATCTTAAGTATTGAATTTGATTGTCAAAACTATTCATTTGTAGGTGTATTAGCATCAATGATATTAATAATGTTGTTATAATTAAATATTGTATATTATGTATCAAACCATAACATATATTGGTTGATTTTTCATCTATTCTAATAACATATGCATTGATATCAAACCATTTAGTTTGTGCCTATATCATATCAACCTCCATTTTCATAAGGACAGATATGAGATTGCATCTAAGTAGATTTTATAAGACCTTATGAGGAGGTTTAATAATTATTTAAATTAAATATTTTATGTTGGAAGCATAATTACTAAGAGGGGGGATAAATCAGTCTTCAAAACCTTTCTCATTCAATTACACTTAAGAAATCATGAACCATTCAAACAAACATATAGATCTAACAAGCATAAGCAACTATCGACATAAGCATGAAACACAAGAACACATCACATATATAGGAAAACATAAATGGGAATAAAAACCATTGATTTATTCAAATTTAATATATTATTATAATACAAAAACAAAATTTATTGAAGCACCAACTCCACATGGAACACCCACCCCAACTAGCCAAGCACCCACTTCACTAAGCTTTAACAAGCACCCACTTACAAGGAGGCACCAACCCCCTAGATGATTTATCACAAAATCAACCAATTTATTTATTTTATCACCTTAATAAAAAAAATTTTATCACATAATATATTATTATCACCTTATTTATCTCTTCACACTCTTCAACCCTCTCAAATTGCCTGTTAGGCTTCTTGACTCAACTAGGTCTCTTCAAGACTAATTAGGTCATATGATCTCAATTTTCATACTTATACATCATAATATATATTAATTAATGTTCCTATAATATAATATTATGGTTTATAATACATCCTATTATTCAATCTTATTTTTCATTTTCTTCCTCTAAGCTTGCTCAAATAGGCCTAAAATTGTCTTATATATACCATTCTTTGTTCATATACCCATTAATCAATCACATGCCCTTGTATAATTATATTTTCAACAAAATATTAATTATTAAATGTTAAAATTAATAATAAATCATTACATTATGTTATAAAAAACTCAAATAGACCAAATCCTTCTTTAAGCCTTATAGAGACCTAATAGGCCTTCTTTAGACACACGCTACACTTTGTCTTCCTTGAAACACTTAAAAAATACACACATAGAAGTAAAATATAATATAAAAATCAAATATATCCTATTAATCATCCTAATATCACCATGACACCTTTTAGGTCCAACCACCACTTGAAACACTCCATTAGCACTATTCACATTAGGCCTTTAAACACACAGAAAAGTCAGTCTGGAATACCTAAAGATAAAACATAATTTATCCATTAAAAATGATAATAAATATCTTATAAATAACCTAAATTACCTCAAAAATATCACCATATTAATAATACACTTCAACTCAAGGCATAGAGACTCAAACTCATTATTGTAACTTGCTTACTCAAAACTGCCAAGACTATCAAAAACATAGTCATGAAACATTGACCTTAAATAATTGTATATGGAATTTAAAATAATTAAAATGAATTAAAATAATATTATTAAATCTCCAAAAAATATAAACATCATATGGTCTAGTGGAAACTATTGGTCTTACAAACTAATTTTTTAACCTCACTACACACAGACCTTACTTAGCCAGACAAGCCATTTTGGATTCATCATTTTTACCACTTAAAATATATTTAAAACTATTAAAAGACATGTAAATGAATTATAAGTCATTAAAAACAACTCTATTCACTTTAATCCATATATCTACCCTTAAAACGTAATTAGAACTAACTTTCATTCCTGCTTGGGTTTTGCATAATTTACTCTATTAGGCCTATGTAAATTCAAAAAATTATCTTAAAAGAATGAATATAAAAAACACTAAATCCAATGAAATATTATAAAAATATGCATATACCAATTTTAAATTAACTTAGGGTCATCATCATATTCATTATACACTTCCAATCAGAAAATAAGGCTTCAAGAACACCTCTACAACTCACTCACTCAGAACTGCCAAATTACCTTACAACATATCATGGTGACTTTGAAGTCTAAAACATATGTATACACATTAAAATAATTTTTATGAATTTAAAATATTATATGAAATATTAATAACATTATCAAACACAAAAATCATATGGTTTAATAAAAAATAATTGGTCTTTTAGACCAATATCATGACCTTATATCATATCATCTTCTCTGAAGCAAACAAATTAACTTGTGAGCAACTTTTTCACCATATTCACTGACACCCAAAACTTATACCAAAAATTAATATGTCTTAAAATTATTTAAAAACATATTTATGAACTTGGTTTCATAATCTTATCATGAAAACACATTCCAATTTATCTTCTCACTACCGCTTGGGCTTTTCACTCTTTACACCATTAGACCTATTAGCAACAAGCTAACTTGGATGACTAGTTTAGAAAACATGAATGATATAACCTATCCATAAACCTTAATTTAAATTAAATACAAGTCTCTACTTTATCCATCTAATCATTTTCAAAAAAATTCCAATACAACTTTTGACAACTACAATAAATTTTTCAAAAACAAGCCTTTATCTTCACATTTTCTCTCTCATCTCTCTAAACACCACCAAATCAAGGTACTGGGAGATTAGAATAAAATATTAAAACAATTAAATATTCATATCAATCCATTCTAGACACATTTTATCAACATCTTCAACACCAGGTCCTTATTAGGGTTTTAAGAGGGTTTAAACTTATCTATAGTGTTAATAATTGTTCATAAAGCATAGCCTCTCACTTAAAAAACTAATGCATGTAAATTCACCTATGACCATTAAACATATATAATTAATATATTAAGTCCATATGAATTTTTTTTATGATCTAATGATCATAATAAAATCTTTCTTGGGTTGAGAACCCTTCATTTTGAGCACTTGGGAGACCTCCAAACAACTTTTCATGCCTTGTCCTTAAAACTAAAACCTAAAAATTTATAAAAAAACTTGAAAAATTATATTTAACCTATTAAAATTATTACATGATCTCAAACACCTTTAAATATGATCATGACCTTTTGTTAGGCCACATTCTCTCTCCTTGATCTCTAGACCTTGACCTATAAACACATTAGGCCTTAAAATTGACTATCATGCCTCTTTCCATGCACTCTCCACCTAAATTTCATGATAAAATCTCAATCTCATTACATACAACCTATATCATGCTTAAAAACTACCATCATCCTTCACATTCCTTGAAAATATATCATGGTACCTCATTAGGCTAGACAAAGTTTAAGAGAGGTCTAGATTCAGACCTAGAATAAAGGTCCTACCCATATAGGATCAATTTAAAACACTTATTAGTGCATCCAAACCTCACTAAAATTTTCATATAATTCCAAACAACTTATCACTTTATTCATCAAACTTACTTCACCATGTTACCTTCACATACCTTCTCACAAGGTTTAGACTAGGATTCACAAGCCACCTTGACTATGCTCAAACATACTAACCTCAATCATATCAATAAATTTGATATAATAAAACTCATAACACATTGATATCATACATCAACACTCTTCCAAGCTTCTTGACACAACTCACTTCCAACTAACCTTACCATTACCAACTGACCTTGTTCTTAATAACACTCTTGAATACCTACTTGTTATCATACCTTTACAAGAACCTTAAATAATAACATTGAAAAATTCATGCTTAATTGAACCTTTATATAAACCTTTAAATCAACTAATATAGAAGATAATTTTCAATAATATCACCTTGTCATATCATACACATACCTTAATGACCACTCATCATATATCTTCACCAGATGCACCTTGACATCAATGACATCAACCTTGACATCAATGGCATCAACCTTGACATCAATTATAACACTTATCAAAATTTTAAATAGATAAAAGGAAAAACCTATTATTATGTTTTAAAATCCATTTAATTATTTTTTTTAGCCTCATTAGTAATATCATTAGCCCTAGATTTTAAAGTTGGTTTGCTTTAAAACATGAAATTATAATATGTGGGAGGGTTAGACCCTTAATTTATTTATTTTCATGGAAATTATATCAACCTTTTGTTTTTTAATTGTATGGATTATGTCATCAAAATATTGGAAATTAATTAACATAATAGACTGTAGAGAGGAGCAAGATTTGATTGAATGTCTTGAAAAGCACTATCAATTATATGATTTTTAATTTTTAAAAGTATATTGTTATAATAAATAACATATTCACTAAATAGGTCATTAGGTCATTGGTTCAATTTGAGTTTAATAGACCTTATCACTAATATTGATATAAAATTTAGCTATAAATTAGGTAGCCAAAGGATTGAAAAAATATATTGATTAAAGAGGAAGATAGTCAAACCATTTCAAGGCATATTTCTTAAGGATCCCAGTAAAAATATTTCTGAGAAAAATACTGTTATAAGAATAATCTAAGCATGTTACATGTAATACTCTAAAATTTTTTTGGATTAATTTATTATTATATGATGTAAAATTAGGTGCAATGAATCCTACATGTAAGGATAAATGTAAATATATGGGGCTAAATGGTTGTGCAATAATGCTTGATAATTTTTTGAATGACCTAATACATAATAAATTTATGTGTGTGGATAAAGATGATAAAAATTATGATCCTCTTTATCTCTATATAATGGGATATAAATAAGAGATCAAACTAAAACTTATGTACATTCAAATATGCTAATGCAAACTATAGATTTAGATCTAGTGGATGTGAATCCACACTCAATATCAATGGTAGAGGGTTATAAATATTAGTCCTAATATATGAGATATGGGGTTTAACAATTTCCCAAGATATAATTGATTATGTAAATAAAAGGTTTTAAAAAGAGTGTCAAATATATAACAAGGAAGCAACATTCAAAGAATTGGTGAAAAGAGGGACCTAGATCCAAGATAGAAGATGAACAAAACTAAACAAGGTATAAATTCCAAATGGTTAATTGTAATTATAGTTCACAAAAATGTATCCTATACTATTATTATAATTACAAGCCTAATCATCATATACTATGCTATATTTTAGCATAAATGTAACCTAGGCAAGGAAAAAACATATATGTTACTCTAATAATAAGTAGAACATATCTATCGACTAAGTAAATAAAAGGAAAGATAATAGGGATATAAATAATTGACTTGGGTTAAATTTTAATTGCATCACTCTCCCCCTTGGATATAATGGACCTTTTAAATATATGTTTTAGGTTAAGGCCTCAAATTTTAAGGATGAATACCTAAATGTACTTAATTTGGTTCTCTAATTTTGAAGGGCACTGCCCTGGTTCAAATCCTCCTATTGATCTTTAATGACCATGAGAAAGACTTGACCTCCAAAATAATAAGCCTTTATTCACTAACTCCTCATTTTAATATTTAAAATAATAAATTCATGTTAAGTCATATTATATGAGTGATTTGTTTTTTTTTGGAATGATATTTATAACCCTTATATACATATCCAAACCTAGACATCAACTGTAACTTAAAACTGATGGTAGCGGTCTAGATTAATACAATATTATAGTATCAACCAACACAATATTATATCATCAATTGTGATATATTATACAAGATGAAAAAATATTAAAAAAATGCATTAGAATTTTTAATATAGTATAGGGATAAACATGTAGAAAAAAATTGTATCAACAATGTTGATATAGTAGGAAATATATGGAGGTTGAAAAACTAAACATAAGGATATTTTGATATAATTTTAAATTAATGTGTTTATTAGTCCTTAATTATATAAAAGTAATATAATAAATAAAATTATTTCAAATATAATTTTAAATAACAAACTAAAGATAAATGACCAAAATAGATAGCAAAAAAGGAACAAGGTTAAACTATGAAAAAGATAGATGAACTTATCTTTTTGAGTCATTAGTTGACTAGACATGAAAACAAAATGTAGGAACAAATAAAATTTATAAAACCTAGGAACCTTCTAGTAGTTGAGCCTGAGTGCCCTTAAAAAATAGGAATGCCTATTAGAAGATAAAAGTGACGATCGTTAGTGTCCCTATTGGTTGATCTTGTCTATTTACATTAAACTAGAACTTATACAATAATCGAGTGAGATAATGAAAATAAGGCCTCTTGTGGTGATTTAATCTTTGAAAAATGTGTAAAGACATGTATGTGTTTTCATGAAGTTTAAAACCCTAGTTTTGTGTCACAAGGAGATAAACATATGTAAAGGAGTAAATAGGGGGTTGTGGTTGGAGTTATACTAGACCTCAACACCCCACTATGTTAAGTGTTGCATACATACCAATACTCTGAAGAGGTATAAAACATCCATGTCATTATCCCAAGTAATTGATTTTTGAAATTGATCTCTTTTGACTATATTAATGCATTTATATTTGGCTTGAATACTTGATTGTTCTTAGATAGGGATGCATAAAATTGAATTTAGACTTGGCTCATGACTATTTTAAGTTCTTGTAAACTAATTTGGAATAATGTATAACTTTTTATTAATGTTAAATTATTTTAATAGTATATTTTAGAAGAATTGATAATATTGAGAGGATTTTATGAAATGAATGGATTAAATGTGATTTTGTAGTGGTTCAAGAGGGGGAAAGACCCATTAGAGAGTTTATAAATCTAAAGGTGGAACCTAAGGATAATTTAATTTTAAAAATTATGACTATTTTGACATAAGGACAAAAATGATAGATAAGGACATGAATGTTAGGTGTTTTTGTCATGTTGGATGTTATTATCCCTTCAAGAAAGGTATTGAGTTTGGGGTTTGACTTAGAGAATACATGTGCATAAATGTGTTTTAAGGAGTAGGATAATTTATTCAGGTGACAATAGGTGACCTTGTGATGAAATTAGGTTCCATATTATGCTTATGATAGGCTAAATTGATTAAATAAGTGTCAGTTAATTATAAATTTCAATTAATGATAAAAAGGGATAAAATAGGCATAATCAAGTGTTCAAAAAAAAAAGGTTACTACAAGGGGACATAAAAGTAAAATTGCAAAGATAAATATATTATTCCAAGATAATAATAATAATAATAATGTTATGATTGGATAGTATGTAAACATTTCTCATAAATTACCACAAGCTGACCCCACCCCTTTCCTAGTGCATTCCTTATGAGTTCCAATAATGGATATTTATGTGCCAATGAATCATTTGAGAGACATCTTATATACAAAATAAATATTAAATATACATATGTGTTCATATGTCCCATCCAAAACTCATCACATGTCATAATAGTGTAATTTGGGATAGTGGTTTGGTAAAGATGCATAGGAACACGAAAGGATAAAAAGACATGCTAAAGTAAATATTAATAAATTAATAACTAAAAACAACATATAAATACCTTGAATTATCTTTTCCATTTATATGATTTCATGCCAATGTCATATTATTGATCATGTTAGGTACAAAAGCTTTATTTGGTAAGTAACCATAAATATATGAGGCTAAAATTGGAATAAAATCAAGAGGCACATACACAAGATAACCAATGAATGTAAGTAAATGAAAATATATTAGAAAAGGATTATTAAACCTAGAAAATTTATCAAATAGAGAATGATAAGACTAATACAAAACCAAAATATTTAATTAATAATATAAAAATAAGATAAAATAAGCAATACATCATGTTAGAGCTTTAACAAAACCAAATAACCCGAGAAAATAAATAATAACAAGGAAAATTTGGCAAGCCGTCATACTAAGGATAAAATAGAACCCAAGAACCTAAGAAAATAATTAACTAAGCATGAAAAGTAGAAACATGATTAAATGGCCTAAAAATAAATAAGAGAAAAATCAAGGTCCTATACATAACTAAGATAAAACCTATAAAGATAAGGAAATGACCATTAACATGTCTTGTAACAACTCAAAGATGTAACTTATATTCAAAAATGAAAAATCCAAAAAGTAACCTTTGAATGATAAATCTATCATAATGCTAGCATGTTTGAAATATATGAACAATGTGAAATGTAGAAGATGGGAGAGATTTAAAAAAAAAAATGTTTTCAAGTAGGATAATGGAGGGATGGAAAAGAGAGAATCACCAAGGTAAAAAATTATCTTTATCTAAAACAAAACACTCTCGTTAATTTGTAAAAACTAAGAGTTATTAGTAATAATGTCCCTAAAAAATCCCATATATAAATTATAAAGCTTTTGATAGTTAGTTAAGTTTAAATATCATCCCATAAAGGCTATTATAAGTGAAAAATAAAAGGATCCTACCTTCCCAAGATGTGTTCCCCATTCCTTAGGATCTCGTATGGATCTATCAGTCTACTACAAGGATTAGGTATTTATGATATATATGACACCTTATACACTAGTGTAATAGCTTATCACACCCCAATAGACCTAAAATCTATCATGAGGCCAACTATGGAGTTTGATGTTCAATTAATATAGGGGTTGTGCTAATGATATTATCACGTAATTTGGTGTGAATTTAATTTTTATATTTATATATTTCTTATAATAATATGGATTTTGGCACTTTTTTATTTTATTATTTTCCTCCCTATGGATTTTGAAGACCAAAATTGGGTGTTAAATATGACTAACATAAGGTATATTATCCCTGTGTGCTAAAGAGGAGAACCTAGAGACCAAGGTGCTTACATACTCATAGTATTATACCTTATAAAAGAGTGTGATCTTGAAACTAATCTTAGTGAGTCAAAAATAAGTTGTAAAATAGGAAATATAGAGATGATCATAGATGATTGGGATACACCAATTGAAAAAAATGCATAAATAAGAATGTTACAACTATATATAAGTTGAGAGGTCATCATAAGAGACGTTAAAATGTGGATGAGAACATGTAGATAGACTATAATAGTTTTAACATAAGATAATATAACTAATTCCAAGTGAAAAAACCACTCTCTACCATTGTCTTAACTTTCTAAGAGAACACCTAGCTATGGTTATGACTGGGAGGAAGATAAAAAAATTTAACAAAAGTATGGGATTTTTTAAGGAGGGCCTAGTTGAATTCCGCAAGGTCTTATCATGAAACTCAAAAATGAAAAAAACTAAGTCTATACATAAGTAGGGTAAATATATAAAGTGTAAAAAATATATCAAAACCCAAAAGGGTGTAGTGAGGATAATATACACCGAGAAACCATAAAATAAATAGCGATGAATAAAATGAATAGGTGGAATAAATAGGTACTAAATAAAAAATAATAGGTACTAAGGTTTATGATAAAATTACCAAAGGTATAGGTAAATGAAGATAAATTATAACACATTATAATCAAAGAAAAACATGCAATAAATGTTAGTTTAAAATAAAATAAACTAACTATACTTGATAAAGTGATATGTACATAAAATGGAAAATCCGAGATAAAAATAACCTCAAAAAAATATATGTCAATAAAAATAATTCTTCAATAACTAAGCATTCTTTGGTTCTTTTAAAGATGTTCCCTTCATTAGTTTATAGCTAATATATAGTAGGACTAAGGATGTCTTTTATAAGGTAATGACCCCACCACTTTTAGTAATATTTATGTTAGTTCTTGGGTGTAATTCATATCGATTCTAAATATCCAACATAAAATATATGCACTTTTAATTTAATATTTGTTTTCATAGTGATACAATTTTTGTATTGATGATTGTTCTAGATAGTACTCATGCATTGTACATCCAATAGGTATAAGACATGAATGTGGGATTCAGAGAGCTATTCATCAAGAATAATTTTATGAATAGAGATTCACAATGTGGGTAAATACACTTATATTTTTAATAGAAATTCATAATCATAGACTAGAGGGAATGGAATTGCCTCGATGACAATGTGAAAATTACAGGATGAAACTTGAGATGCAAATATGAATATGATTTTTTAATTGTATTTTGAAAAATATTGTTAAGTATATTTTTGGTCACTTTATCTTGAACATTTAAGTAAAGATGATAAGGTTTGGAATAATTGTGCATAATTTTTATATTTGTGCAAAGTTACTTCATGTATTTATTTTTGAAATTCCCACCATTGTCAAATATCATGGTGTGAGGAAATAAAAATAATAATAGATGATGTAATTGAGGATGAATTGGGATACAATGACCATAATAAAATTATCAAGGAGATATAATTCCACACACTTGGTAAATTAATCAATGTTATTCATAATGAAAACATGGCCAATTTATGATCAATTGAACTAGCCTATGAGATATAATCCCCATATAAAGAAGGGCCAAGGAGATGAAAGGGTATAAATAATATCTAAAGAAGAATGAATAATATCATTATATATCTATCAAAGATTACACTTCTTATTAAATTTTATTAATAAAATTTAAACCCTTTAGAAGGTAGTTCAATCCTTCCAAATTTTATGTAACATGGAAACAACTCAAGGTTATGTGTACCCTATTTGAGAGGTAAATCTCTAGGTTAAAGGGATATCTTCACTTGATTAATCACTTAAGATCAAACACTAATATACCACTTTTTAGGAAAATGGATATAAAACTATTCTAATGGGGGTGATGCACCAAATATTTGGTCCTAAAATTATATATCATACACTAAAGACATGAACTACAACATGAATCAATTTCACTGCTCAAATAGGAAGGTCTTTGGGCATGACTATTTTAGATAGAGGCTAGTGCATAGAATAGGAATTTGATCCATAGTTCTCTAAAGACACTAATAAATATTTCTTCACTTGTGAAACACATAAGTTGTTATTCACACTATGTGACCTAAAAATATGACTACTACTTGCATAAATATAACTAACAAAGGATAAATGAAAGGAAACAATTGCTATCACTAGTCATTAATTGACCAACTAAGCACATTTACTAGACATAATTCATGAGGAGGTAAAAATCAATATTATTCAATTCCAAAGGGAAAATAAAAGTTTTTCTCTAAGCAAGGCTTCTCCATAAGGATACAAACATATACTATCAAGGTTGAATATATGGAGAAATGTGAGAGAAGAAGGAGAAAGGCATATGAGAGAGAGAAATAATAAGTGTCTCATGAGTTAAAAGTAAGAATATAGGTATTAAATTTCCCCATAAAGTCTTCAAGGATAAGTGTTAGTCTCCTAAAGATGCTCTTCTAATCCAAGTGGTGTGGAAGTTTCAAACCTTGTTTGACACCTTGCCTTCCTCTTTAAAATTACCCTTTGCCTTAGCTTGTGAATGGATAAGTGGCACTCTTCAAGATCAGATCATGTTTAGTTAAATTATATCTTTTACTTGACACCTTTCATTAATTTTAAAATCTTTCCAATTGACATCTCAGTAGAAATCATCATCTATCTCCTTAGGTGTCTTGAAACCCCTTCATCAAACTAGGTCAATCTTGCTTACAAGTGTCAAAACTTGGCCTCATATTATCTCTCCATGTAAGTAATTTAAATATCATATTACACCTAAAAATATTCACTTGGATTTATTAGACTCTCTGCAAGATTCTATTTTACACCTTTAGCTCTTAATTGGCCTCATTCCTTGTAGCCTTAAAAAATAGGTAAACCTCCTTGTGTATAATAATGTAAAAAGGTTATTGAAAAAATTAGAACATATTTAAGGACATAGTATGGATTTATATACCCATGCCAAATTTCATGTCTTGACTCTAAGTGGAAGTGTCATTTTCTCCCTTTCTCTCTCTTCAATTAGGTTTCTATTGGCCCTCTAGACCTATAGACTGAGTTTTAGGTCTATAGGATTCTGACATGTTTGAAACATAAAAAAATGTTTTATTAAATTTAAGGACCTCTTGAGGATATTTCATGTGAAATTTGGGTTCCTGACATCTTGTATGGACCTCCCAATCATGCTTGTGATAGCCTTCTCTATCCCTATTCCATACACTGTACCTACACATGTGCCAAACAATGGAATGGGAAGGTAATTTGGGGAGTTTTTTATTTAATACATGTTGTTTCAAGCCTTATTCAATTCATCTAGAGGCATTAAAATCATCTTCTCTCTCACTGACTTAAAATTGGTCTCTTTGTCAGCCTATGAGTGCCTTGCACTCTTAAGGATTATTCATAAAGCCTAGGGCATAAATAAAATAACCAATGACACAAATTTAAAATAAACAAGGTATAATTTCATTCAAAATTATATTTGGTTACCATTAAAACCCTCCATATCATATTGAGCAAGAGAAAGTGCATCTTAGGCTAATAAGACTATGTTTTATGAGGTCAAGGAGAGTTGAGGTTTGAAAGAGTACTTTTGGTGTTTGGTTTGAGTTAACAATGACATATTCAGGTATGTGACATACACCTTTACATGATCTCATGATTATCTTTTCATATTTATTCTCCAACCTTGTTATATCCTTCATCAACTCATAGTAGGGTTTAAGAACAAGTTAATGTTAATGACCCTAGATGACTGTGTTTGAGACTTTTATTCTATATTATAGGATATATAAGCTCATATAATTATTTTATAAGATATTTATCACCTCATTAATTATATCAAGGTTCTAATATTGAATCCAACTAGCCACCCTTCTCTTGACTATCCTTGTAGGTATGTGTATGGTCTTAGGCTTGTTTGGATTAAACGACACTTATCAATATCAGATCCACTCTTTCTTACTAAGTCTAAAAATATTATGGACTTATTATATTACCATGAATAATATAAAATTATTTACCTCTCTACATACCTCTTTTATTCACTCTAGATAAGCAAATTTCACCTAACAAGGTAGGTAGACCTGTAGGTGGTAAATTGGTTGTGTATAGAGACTTGAAGTGAGACTTGTAGACAATAAATCTTATTCATGACCTATATTTTGGATGTTTTGACTTAAAATAAATCCATAAAATATATATCACCTCACTCAAACTCCCATATCATTTGAGGTGGCACTCTTCTTAGGTTTTGAAAATGGTTTGTTCTTTCTAGTAAATTATAGGTGGTCATTAGGTGCTTGAGTACATTTTGATTCTCAAGGTATTCAATAGAAACCACTAAGAAAATTTTAGACTTTGTCATAGTCTGAAGGTTTATAAATTTTCTTAAATTTTAAAAAATCCTTCACTTTATATATTTTATCATTCAATAATGTAGGCATCTTACCACTATATGGTTGAGTAGAATGTAGATGTCAATGGAATGTACATACAAGGTTTAGAGAGTCCTTGGTTACTAAGATAGTTAAGTGATATTTATCATTATATTATAAGTTAATAAACTTATTTATATAAATTTATTAATTCCTCAAGGACTCACATCTCCAAAACATACCCACACTATCATATGTCCTATTTGTAGGTGAATACGCTGGTGTGTGGGTGTATATTGGGTATTTTAAGCACATTTTGAAGGTATACCTTCAATCTATAAACTTTGGAAGCTTAGATATTATTGAAAAATATTGAGACATATTCAAACATCTTTACCTTCTCTTCCTACCAATTTAAACTTATCTTTAATGCATATCTTTTCAATGGTCCCACAAGGCTTCATACTGCTCAAACTAGCATTCTACCTATTGGTATAATTATTGATTTTCTTGAACACTAGGTGGTGAGTTCATCCTTATTTATGAGTTTAAAATTATTTAAATGTGAAAACACAACACTTATATGGTATATCAATTAAACCTTTTGGTGAGAATGGGGACTTATAGGTTTAGGACCTGTATGTCTGCCTTTTACTTGTATAGAATTGTAAGAACAACCTCCTTGAGTCTTTGGACATAGAGATTATATTGAATCTTATCAATTCATTATGTGATCTATCTAAATGGTCCTATAGACTTAAATTCATCCTATTTAATCATAAATTTACTTATTCACATGTATAGACTATGAATAAAATCATCTTGTATGCAAATTTTGTGCATAGAGATTAGGGTCTCTTCATTCATGTTTTTTGGTGATGGCAGTGAAGCCTATCAAGGTGAAATTAATATTTTAAATGGAGTACCATATCTTATTCACTAATTGAACATATTAAATATGGATCTTATACCCCATGAATTTTTACTTATATGTGTCAGATTGGCTATGATCTTGGATCCTTACACAAAATATTGAGCAAATCTATGTATGGAACAATGAAATCACAAATAAATTGCAAAGGAGGAAGAAGTTTGTCTTCACACAACAATATTGAAAAAAATGCCCTGATTGTATAAAATTGCATTAACCTATCTTTCTAACCTTCCAAAGTGTAAAAGTGGGATAAATATAGGGAAAATTAGGGCAATATGAGGAAGCCTCTAATTTTCTTAATTAGCTAATTACATTAGAATATAATTAGCCTATGTGACCCCTTTATGACTAACCTAAGGAAGATTAATTGACATAGAATGGCCATAATTTCATGTAGGCAAAACTCAATGGGAAAAATCACTAAACTAACACCCCCCATTAAGTGTAGCTTAGGTGAGATGAGAATTGGGTCTCGACATTAAAAACCTGATGAGGTACCCAAGTACATAGTGAAGAACCTCCATAGGAGGAAAAATAAGGTGGAAGAAGCCTAACCCAAATGAGAGCTCACAGATGAAAAAATTTACTCTCTATGAATGTCTTGGTCAGAATATATATAATCTCTCTGATGTTGGATAGTACCAAAGATCAATGACTTGCTTATTGATAAGCTCCCCGATGAAGTGCATATGAATCTCTATGTGTTTGGTCCTTTGATGGAGAACTATATTCCTACAAATTTGGATAGTGCTTTGGTTGTCATAGTAGATGATTTTTGGCTTATAAAACTAGATACCAAACTTAGTGAGAATACCTTGAATCTAGATTATCTTAGTGGTGGAATTGATAGCCCCTATGTATTCTGCCTCTATAGATGATAAAGCAATTGCATTTTACTTCTTTATTGACCAACTTATTGTAATTGAACCAAGTGAAAAACTATATATTTAAGTATAATTTTGACTCTAAATATCTCCAACCCAATCTAAATTTGATTATCTTATCAAATCAACCTCTATTCCTACTCCATTGTGTATCCCATAGTTATGTGAACCCTAAATGTAGTGCAAAATCCACTTAGCTCCTTTCTAATGCAATTCATGTGGATCCTACATAAAATGAGATACCATGCCAATTAAACATGATATTCCAAGTCTAGTTTGTGTGAGATAGATAATATTTCCCTCAAGTTGCCAATATGGAGTTACATCAACTAATGGTGTAGGACAATCAACCTCAAGCTTTACACTAGACAATAAGGGAGTAGGATCTATCTTAAAATAAACCATGTTAAACCTTGCAAGTAAATCAAGAGAATACTTGAATTGTGATAAATTTATCCTATAATCTAACTTAATGATTTTAATCCTAATAAAGTAATGTAGCAATCCCATGTCTATCATTGAAAATTTATCTAGAAGTGTAATTTTCACTATTGAGATGGATGATTGTGAGCTCCTTGTAATCAACAAGTAATCCACATAGAGAAATAAGATAAACAAAAAATAATCATGCCACAAGATGTAGACATTTAGATCTAAGTGGCATCTAGTGAACCTAACCATGAGGAGAAATGAGTCGATCATGGCATACCATGCTTGAGGGGCATGTTTGACTCTGTAGATAGATTTCTTAAGTCTGAAAACTAAGGAGGAATCTTCCATAAATCCTTTTGGTTGCTCCATGTTGAAATTTTCTTTGAGGTCACCATGTAAAAAATCACTCTTGACATCTATTTGGTGAACATCCCATCGATATGTGGCTATGATGGCTAGAGTGAGTCTGATAGACATCATCTTATCTACAAGAGCAAATGTTTCAGTATAGTCTATGCCAGATACCTAAGAAAACCCCTTTGAAACTAGATGATCTTTATACTTATCAATAAACCCATATGCACCATACTTAGTTCAATAAACCCATTTTCAAAGAACCAATTTTCTTCCTTTAGGAAGAGGGACCAATTCCCATGCTTTGTTTTAATTAGGGAACTATACTCCTCCTGCATAGTAGAATCCCATTAAGGAATTTTAGATGCCTCATGAAATATTTGTAGATATAAGGTAATGGATAGGTAGGCATGTAAAGTCCCCTAAAATTATGAATGTATTTGCCTTGTATCTGATGGATTTCTAACCCATTTCCCAACACTTTGAAGTGTCTGTCTGGCCCAAGTGGGACCAAAATTGTATGAGATTGGAGAATAAAGAGGTGATTCATCATCATATATGGTGTGAGTATGAGTTGAAATAGGATAATTCTCATCACTACTCTTATCACTTAAACTTGAAGAAGAAGAAGAAGAAGAGTCATCCTGATCATCAAGAGGATTTTGAGGTGGATCCAAGTCACTATCTGAGGTGGAATCAATGTCTAGTGAGACTCTTGAAGAATATGGAGTGTTAGTAGTGAGTTAAAGTGGGCCCATATCAAAACTTGACACTCATTTTAATGAAAAAATCATAATTTTTTAGGATTTAGAAACATGTATCCCTTAGTACCCTCTACATACCTCACAAAGATACAAGACTGATTCTAAGGGTCCACTACATTACATTTTTTACTGGGAACATGGGCCATTACTAGTGATCCAAACACTCGAAAGTGATACACTATGGGCTTATGACCATCCCGTGATTCAAAAGGATTGATTCCTTTCAAATCATGATGTGGAACATAGTTTTGAATGCAACATGTATAGTTAATTACTTCAGCCCAAAATTGAGGAACAAGAGACTTTGATTGAAACATGTAGTTGGCCATTTCCTTCAAGGTATAATTCTTATATTTAGCCACACCATTTTTTTGAGGACTATATGTAACTATGTGTTGAATATAAATCCCCTTTGATGTATAAAATTTCTCAAACCTATTTTTGACATACTCCCCACCATTGTCAGTCCTTAATACTTTGATGAAATAATTTGACTACTTCTCCACAATTGCCTTGAAGTCCTTAAAGTGATCAAAACCTTAGACATATATTTGATAAAACACCCAAGTGTACCTCAAAAATTCATCAATGAATGTGATCATGTATTCAATCCTATTGAATAAATATTTTGGAAATAAACATGTTATGTCACTATTGACAATTTCTAGCTTTTGGTCAGCTCTCCTTGCTTTTCCCTTATCATATTTCTCTTCTGGATGCTTATCAAGAATGTATCCATTGAATAGGCCATCCATGAATTTTACTTTAGGAAACTATAAAAACATGTCCTAATGACTTAGTTTCTCCATGTAATGGTAGTTTAAATTGCTAAACTATTCATGCCATAGTTTGTTCACTCCATCTGCATGAGTAAGCAGTGTAGCTGAGGGTTCATCTAGGGTAAATTGTGAGAAGGTATATAACCTATAATAATGATTGGACTTACCATAATCCACTACAGTTTCACTATGTAGCTACTTGATAACCATTGAATTAAGTGTGAACTCAACTCACTTTCTTGCACCTATGTGAGTGATTTGGTACACCAATAGAAGATTGGTGGATAGTTAAGGAGCACATAGAACATCATTGAAGGTCTCATCACTTACTTCAGCTGATCCTTTACACTTGAATTATATAGAAGTATTATCATCCATGAGAATTAATGTCATGAAACATGACTCTATTTATAAAAATATATCCTTTGAGGAGGCCATGTGATAGGAAACACCCAAGTCAATAACTAAAGTAGAAGGCTAAGAACATACTACAAAAAGTTCCTTGTCCTTGTTTTTACCCTTTTTGTTGTCTTTATCCTTTGTATAATATTGTGTGGACATGTTCTAAGTTGATGATTTAGGAACATTGATGTTATTCTCTTCAAGCATCTTAGTCAAGGTGTCAATCTTATTTTTCATGCACTAAGATTCATCATGCCCAAGTTTCTTACAAAATTTTCATTTTAGTTTATCCTTCTTAGGTTTCCCACTTGAGGAGGACTCATTTGATGATGCCTTAAGCTTGGAATATAATTTTTGATTATTATTGTGCTCATTATCTAGTTTAGATTATTTCTTCTCTTGTTTGCCACTACTAGAAGGCTTCTTCTTATCTTGATTGACAATCAAGTCATGTGATTTTGAAGACATCAATGCACCCATTTGAACTAACATATCTTTTTATTGAGTTATATTGGAAACAAAATCATCGAATGATGGAATTTTCTAAGTGGATCTAAGTACACATTTGATATCATGAAATGTAGAGACAAAAACTGAATAATCATGACCCAAGTTTTCAAGCATGGATAGAATCAACTGATCATCTATTTTCTCAATGCCACATTGTTTCAACTATAGTCTCAGTAATTTAAAATTTGTAAACAAGTCTTGTAGGGTTTGATAGTCACCTAGGCTCAATGTGATGAGCTCATTATCTGGCTCAAGACCCCTCATGATGTCTTACACTCTAAAAAGCTTGTCTAGGATGGTCAAGACTTTGTTGGGAGTTTTTATAGATTCAATATGAAATGAGAGGTCAGGAGACATTGACAGGCATAGGAACCCATAAGTATCATCACATATATGATACCACTTAACATTTTTTTCATCTATAGATGGTTCAATTTCATCATCCATAGTGATCTGATAGAGTCATTTACCTATCAAGGTGAGTTGCATTTTAGACTTCTAATCGAGATAGTTAAATGGTGTGAGTGGTTCAATGTTTAGATCCATTAGTGAAAATTAGATTAAGACAATCTAAATAATTGAGATGAAATCAAAGAATAGATTACACACAATACAAGTACCCCATTGAACTATCAATAATATCCCCCCTTAAGTTATAATGTAACACACACTCAATATTGGATGTCAGGCACCACCAAGAATGCATCTCTGAGCAATTAGTGTGAAAGAATATGAGAGAGACATCAAGAACAATTGATAATATGTCTAAGAAAGGTATAATGAGTTTAAAGCCATTATAACATAAAGAAAATGAATGTTGAAAAAAGCCTAAAATAGTATCACCAATGCGTAGAGCTTGAAAAATATGCACTTTAAAAAAAATAGTACCCAAAATAGAGCTATGGATTAAAAGTTATAACACCTACAAGTTATTAATTCTACACATTCTTGGAACCTTTCCAAAGATGGAAATTTTTTTCTAGACTTTGTGATTTTTTTTTGAAAAAGATAGAAATGGAAAAAAAAATAGGGATACCTCACAAACTTGAGTAAGTCAGTAATGACCCTTCAAAAGTCTGAGTCGGTCTCAACAGAGTAATCTAGAGTTTTGAGACTACTTTACTTCTAACTCTGAGCAGTAATGTCCCTTTGAAAACTTGAGTAAGGTAGTAATGACCCTTCAAAAACCTAAGTTGGTCTACAGTAGATTAAACTAAGTTTTTAGACTTGATTTACTTAACTTCATGGATTTACAAGTAAAGTAACACCACAAGTTTAAGTTGGTCTGTAGTAGAGTAAATTGGGTTTTTGGACTTGCTTTACTTAACTTCATAGATTTGTAAGTAAAGAAACTCCATAAGTTTGAGTTAGTTTAAAATAAAATAAACTAGGTTTTTGGACCTAATTTACTTAACTTCATGAATTTGTAAGTAAATCAACTCCATAACTCTTATTTGGTCTATAGGCAAGTAAGCAAAGTTATCAAACAACTCAACTTCGAAAAGTGATGTTACTCATCACTGAAAGTCCAATTTGGTCTATCAGTTAAGTAATAACCCTTTGAAAGCCTAGAGTGGTCAGTAGACTCTCCAATGCATGAAACACTAAGTAGATCAACTATAGAGCTGAGGTAATGACCACTTGTAGATCCAAGTAACATAGAGGTTTGATAGCACATAAATCAAGGTAAGCCGAAAACATCCAAAATACTTAAAAAATGGAAATTAAGAGATCGATTTGATATTTTGACCTGAGGAAGAATACATATAAGGCATTTTTTCACAATAGTATAGGAAGTAATTTTTTTTAAAAAAATAAAAAATCGGGCCTTGGGATGCCAAAAAGAAAGGAAAAAATTAATTGTTCTAGAACTAGGTCATGCTTACAGTTGATCTAAGGGTTTTGGTACCTTTTAAAACCAATGGCACAATAATTTTTGAGATATGAAGCTCCAGTATTAATTTTTTCATGAATTCTCCAAGGAATCCCACCAAACCCTTATTTTTATTGGAATATTGAATGTAGCAAGATTTCACCACAAAGATTGCTACAATACTAATAAAAATGGCTTTGATACCATGTCAGATTGGCCATGATCTTGGATCTTTGCATAAAATATTGAGAAAATATAGTTATGGAGAAATGAAATCATAGATAAATTTCAAAGGAGGAAGAAGCTTGTTTTCATACAATAATAATGCAAAAAATGACTTGCTTGCATAAAATCACATTACCTTGTCTTTCTAATCTTCCAAAGTGGAAACATGGGGTACATATAGGGAAAATTAGGGTAATATGAGAAAACCTCTAATTTTCATAATGAAATAATTACATTAAAATATAATTAACATATGTGATCCCTTTATGACTAAACTAAGGAAGACTAATTGACATAGAATGGCCATAAGATTGTGTAGGCAAAACCCAATGGAAAAAACTTGTTTATAGACATGTGAGTGAATGGAACACCTTATAGCCATGTTTGAGGGTAAAATTTGATCCTTTTTATCATTACCTTTGATCTTTAATGGTCTAGTAATGTCTATTTATTCTACCATGTTTTCTCATTGACACTTGAGAAAATATTGAAAGTTACACCTGTAGATAATCATTGATGGATAGACCATGCTTCCAAAGATTGAAAAACATGATGTTTCTTGAAAGGATATGTGCAAAGAGATACTTATCAATAGATAACACATGAATCATGGGAGAGTGAGGATATATTCTATGAAAAATGAATTAATTTAAACCTCTGTAAAAACATTCCAAAAAAGTAGTCTACTTCATTGAATTATGGCATGAAGAAATAGGAGCAAAATTAGACCCTACTTGGATGAACAAGACATAATGACCTATTGTAAATCTTAGTGATTATTCATAAAATAGGATCCATGACTATACAAATCAATGACACTAAATTGAATCTCATTAGTACCCCTAAAAATGGTCAAATTTTTAGCTTCCAATTTTCTCTCTCCTAGTTGTACCATGCATTTGTTTTTTACCTTTTTGAAATTGTGAAGGTAGTGATGGAGTATAAAGAGTGTCTAATGAATATTTTGGAATTAAAATTTGATCCTAATCTTAAAACTAACTAGTGTAAGCCCAATGGACACCTCTACAATGTTTTTTACCTAAAAGTAAGATCTTCAAGTCTATACAAGTGAGTAAAATTCCTTTAGCATTAAAATCTAAGATTATAACTTATTTATAACATCCTGACATAGATGAAAGTTATAAAAATGATTTAAGGACCTTATAAATATCATTGTATGAATTATTCACTTTGGTGGGCTTTGGCATACATGATAGTTAGTAAAAATCACCTTTTTCCTTATACAAAAGAACTTTAATCTTTCCAAATCAACATGAAATATTTTTGAAAGGTGATTAAGGCATGAAATGAATGTAATTGACACCCAAGGACCTATGAAACCTCTTTACTAACTCTCATTGCTTCATGACATGACTAGACCACTACAAGACCAAAATAAGACATTGCCTTAATTTCTCTAAATTTACCTTAAACAATGCTAATAAGACCTTATAAAGACCATTTGAAGACCACTAATGCATTTAAATGACTATGAACAAGTTTATTAATACATTAAAATAAATTGTTTGCCTATAGTGTTGACATTTTGACCTTGGGGGTTAAAATTAGTCAATAGATTGGCAATTCATGGTGGTAAAATGTTTGTTGTGCTATATAGACTAGTATTATTGTCCTTATATTAGGAAATGGAGTCATTTGCACTCAAATTTAGACCTATCTAGACCTTGACCATGACAAAACAATCTGATTTATCCTCCAACACACACAAATAAAAGCAAACACACACACCACACTTATGCTACAAGACACTTAGGGAAAATAACAATACGAAAGCAACTAACCATATACAATTGACCTAAAAACAACTTCTTCCTCTTGGATCAAAAGTGAATCTTGTTCTATCTCGTGTTTCATGAGGTGGAAAATAGCATGAGGCAAGTTGCCTATGAAAAATCGTTCTTATTTTCTTCATAGTTTTCATAAATGCAAATCCTCTTGGAATGTTCCCAAATGGAGTGATAACTATAAACCAATCACCTATGAAGGTGAAATCATATTTTACCTCAACAACCCTCTCATAATGTTTCTTTATTATTGTGTCAATCTCAAACATGAATACTTCTTTATTCATAGGAGTATCCTCAAACATGGTACCTTGGATATTATCACCTTATCCTTCAAGAAGTAAGGAATCCTTAAGAACATATTCAATCTAACTAGCAGGAGGTATAGGCCCTTGAAGAGCCTCAAATTTATTTAAAACTTCCCAATACTTATGCCATAAGTCATATTGGTCCATGAATGCATCAACATCCTTATCCTCTATTGGCTTTTCCAATACAATATCTTACTTGTATTGAAGAATGTTTTCATTATAGATTAATTTATTATGGACTAGAAAACATATTGGCTCACTAATAACCTCTAATTGTTCATCATAAATCTACCCTTGTTCTCCTAGAGGTGTCAACTTATCAATACCTTCATATTATTTGAACATATGCACATAGGTCTTCCACATGTCATTCAAATCTTATTGAGCCTACTCATTTGACTCAACAAAGTTAGTCAACATGATGCTCTTTTCAATAGCCTTTTATATCATATCTTCACCAACTTCTTCATTATCCAAGGTAGTAATTTTCACATCCTTCTCATAGGCAACTACAACATCATCAAGATCATTCTTTTATTCATTTATGAAGATTGATTTCTATCTATCTTCACCAAGTGGAGTATAAATGGGGAATTCCTAATCATATACACTTGCATTGTATTCTTCATGTTCTCTTTGAACCAAAATTGTATTTGCAATCTCTTCTTCATTTAATACCCATATTATATGTCCCTCTTTAAAAGGGAGATGGTGGGAGAGTGATGAACATGCTCATGAGTTGGAGATGAAGTATGAGGTATGGTGGATTACTCATGAATTAGATTGGTAATGGAGGGAAAAATCCTACAACTTGGGGTCTTGGATATGGTGGGTTATTTAATGAATTTTGAATGGAAATCAAATTGAGTTGGGAAAATGACACTTCATTCTCTTCAACAAACACTACATCCTTCTCATAGCCTTCTTGAGGCTCTTTAATAGCTGCAGCTACAACTTTATTTTCAACCTTCTCAATTAGGACCCCCATCTTGTTTTGAAAACCTTCTTGGATATACCTCCAAGATGGAAAAGATAGAGGTTCTTGGGAAGATTAAAATGAAGCTTGAATGGATACAAGGCTTTCTTTGACTTCAACCTCTTGATCTTATCTCTCTTATTCCTTCTTCATTTTGAGCTCCAACTCTTTGATTTGATTATCTATACTCTCTTAGAATAACTTCTCTTAAAGGTGATTAGTGGCCTCATCAAAGTAAGGAACATAAAAATGTTTATATGAGATATAATAAGACTCTTGAGGAGGGATAGGGGGACTTATATATATTTAGATTCTTCCCTAGCTTTAACTCCCGAATGTATGCTTGCCTCACCTTGATTACTCCATTATTTTTCCACTTGATTCTAGCTTGGGGTCTTGAAATAATTCTTGGGGTTTATTGAATAAGATAAGTATAATCTTGGTTCTCCACAATAGGTTACATAATAATAATCTCCTCCTTTTGAAAGATCTCTTGGATTTATTTCCAAGAAGTGAAAGTTTGAGAAACATATGAAGACCTTGGAACACTTTTATACTCACTTATAAAAGTTTATTGGAGAAGAATTGATGACACATATGAGGGCTCAGGTGGTGTGTATGAAGACATATGGGACTGATGGAGTTAGACCTAATGTTCTTCATGAACTCTTAGCATATCTTCTACATTTTGAATGAGACCCCTTATATCCAACATTTCTTTTGAGAGGCTTTGCTAATTTGATCTCTTAATAGGTGCCCATTCTTATTTCACAAGTTGTAATGAGTCTCTCACATAATGAATGATATGAATGGGTGTATCTTGACCATATTCCCTTTGTGTTTTAAGCCTTATAATTTAACTCTCATATCCCAAGAGAGTTTTATTCAAACTTGAAATGGACTAATTTGAGAAGTGACTATGTTGGCTAGGGACATCTTGAACTTGAGAAGGCTGAATATAAGATTGATATGACTCATTATAAGGATGATAAGGATCATAGTGAGGCTGATAGAGAATACCATAGGCTTGATATGACTCATCACTTGCATGAAATTAAAATTCATATCAAACTCATCCATAACAACTTCATCAAGATAATTAATTAAGAACACACTTAATTTGAACAAATGACTAGGATAATATAACTAGATGATTATGAATAAAGTCACCATTAATGTTTTGAATGCCTCTAAAGGCTGATATGTAGAAGAAAAACACAAAGAATCCTTCTATAAATTTGGACCTTAGTCCCACTAAGTGTGCCAAAACTATTATTAATGAAATGTTCACTCTTTGGAAGGTAGTTCAAGCCTTCAAAATTTGATGTGATATGGAAAATTTAAAGGTTATGGGTACCCTATTATAGATTTGAATCTTTATGTTAAAGGGATAGATCCCCTTGATGAATCACTTAGGCTCAAAAACTAATCTACCACTTGTTAGTAAAATGGAGAGAAACCTATTCTAATGGGGGTGATGAACTAAATATGTGCTCCTACACCTATATATCATACACTAAAGACATTAACTACAACATGAATTAAATTACACTACTTAAATAAGAAGTTCTCTAGTCATGAGTGTTTCACATAGAGGCTAGTGCATGGTGCATAGACTAGGAACTTGATCCACAAGTCTCTAAAGATACTAAGAAAGATTTATTCACTTGTTAAATACATAATATATTATTTAAATTATGTCACCTAAAAATATTACTACTTCTTTCATAGAGATAACTAATAAAGGATAAATGAAAGGAAATAATTACTATCACTAGTGATTCATCAACATACTAAGCACATATACTAGACACAAGTCATGAGGAGGCAAAAATTAATTTTATTCAAGTAAAAAGGGAAAATATAAGTGTTTATCTGAGTAGGGATTCACCATACCTAGGTGGAGGATATAAACATAGCTTACCAAGGCTAAATATATAGAGAAATGTGAGAGAATAAGGTGAAGGGCATAAGAGAGGGAAATGACAAGTGTATCATGAATTAAAAACAAGAAGAGAGGTATAAAAATACCCCATTAGGTCTTTAAGTACAAGTTTTGGTCTCCTAAATATTCTCATCTACTCCAAGTGGTGTAGAAGTTTCAAACCTTGCTTGACACCTTACCTTGCTTTTCAAAACTACCTTTTATCTTGGATTGTGAATGAACAAGTGGAACTCTTTAGCATTAGACCATGTTGAGTTACATTCTAAATTTTTTGATTAACACCTTTCATCAAGTTTATAATCTCTTTAATATAAATCATCATTGATCTCCTTAGGTGTCTTGAAACCCCTTCATCTCACTAGGCCAATATTGCTTACAAGTGTCAAAACTTGTGTTTTTCTTCACCAATGTGTTATCTATCCATTTAATGAATCTAAATATCATATTAGATCTGTAAAAACTCACTTGGAGTCATCAAAATCTCCCCAAGATTCCATTTTTCACCTTTAGCTCTCAATTAGCCTCATTCCTTATAGTCCTAAAAAATAGGTAAACCTCCTTTTGTAGAATATTGTACTAAGTTTATATATAAATTGAGAACATATTTGAGGACCTAGTATGGATTTATATATCCATTACTAATTTCATGTCTTGGCTCTAAGTGGAAGTGTCCTTTTCTCCCTTCTTCTCTCTTGAATTAGGTCTTTATTATCCCTCTAGATCTAGAGAATAAGTTATAGATCTATAAGATTCCCACATGTTTAAAACATAAAAAAATATGTGATTCAATTAAAGTACCTCCTAAATATCCTCATTTCAAATTTGGTCTCATGACACCTTCTATGGACCTCCTAAGCATGTTTATGACAACCTTTTTTAGACCTTTTTTATATAATGTACCTACACATGTGCCAACCAATGGTAAGATAAGGTGCTTAGGGGATTTGTGAAGTTATTAAATTTTTTTAAAGGATCATTAAATTCATCTATAGGAATTAATATCATCTTCTCTCTCATCAAGTTAAAATTAGTCTCTTTGGTAGCCTGTGAGTGCCTTACACTCTTAAGGATGATTCATAAATTCTAAGGCATAAATAAAATAACCAATGACAAAATTTTAAATTAAACAAGGTTTAATATAATAAAAAATTATATTAGTTCCCCATGAAAACACTCCATCTAATACTGAGTAAAATAAAGTTCATCTTGGGCTGATAAGACTATGTTCTATGAGGTTGAGGAGAGTTTAGGTCTAAAAGATCACTTTTTATGTTTGGGTTTGAGCTTAAAATTACCTATTAAATTATATGACATCCAAATTTACCTTATTACATGATTATATTGTCATATTTATTCTCTAACCCTGTTATAGCCTTCATGAAGTCATGTTAGGGTTTAAGAACAACACAATGCTAGTAACCCTAGTTAACTATGTTTGAGACTTTTTTTCTCTATTAAAGGATATAATACCTAATATAATTATTTTATAAGGTATTTATAACCTAATTATGTCACTTAAGTCTCTCATATTGACTCCAAATAAACACCCTTCTCATGACTATCCTTATAGGTTTGTGTATGGTCTTAGTCTTGTTTGGCCTAAATAGGGCATATCAACATTAGATTCACTCTTTCTTATTGACTTTTAGGATATTATGGAGTTATTATGTTTTAATGAACCATGTAAAAGTATTAAAACCTCCTAAAACCTCTTCTCTTCACTCTATACAATCAACTTTAACCTAACAAGGTAGGCAGACTTGTAGGTGGTAAACTAGCTATGTATAGAGAGTTGAAGTGAGTCCTATAGATAGTCAATATTCTCCCTAAAATATATTTTGGATAATTTTACTTAAAATTAATCCATAATTTATATATAAATATACATAAACTCCCATATCATTTATTATATGTGTCACTCTTCTCAAGTTTTGAAAATGGCATGTTCTTTTTACCAAACTGTAGGTGGTCATTAGGTGCTTGAGAGCATTTTGAGTCTCAAGGTCTTCAATATAAACCAATGATAAAATTAAATAATTTATCATAGTATTATGGTTTAAATTTTTTATTAAATTTCCAAATAATCCTTCACTTTATATATTTTTCCCTTCAAAAATGTAGGTATCTCACCACTGTATGGTTGAGTAGACTGTAGGTGTCCATGGACTATATATATAGGATTTATAGAGTCATTCTTGGTTACTAAGATAGTTAAATGATATTTATCACTATATTAAAGGTTTATAAACTCATTTATATAAAATTTATACTTATTTAAGGACTCACACCTCTAAAACATACCCATTTTATCTTGTGTCCTCCCTGTAAGTGAATAGGTTGGCTTGTGGGTGCATATTGGGTGTCTTGAGCACATTTTTAAGGTATACCTTCACTATATAATTTTTTTAAATTTAGATATAATTTATAACTATTAATACATATTAAAATACCTTTACCTTCTCATCCTACCAATTCACACTTATCTTAAATACATATCTTTTCAATGCTCCCACAAGGCTTCATACTACTCAAACTAGCATTCTGCCTATTGGTCTGATTATTAAGTGTAGTGAACACTAGGTTGGTGAATTAATCATTCTCTATGAATTTTAAAATCCATAAATATGAAAACACCACAATTCTCTATTATATTAATTAACCCTTTTAGTCAGAATAGGGACCTATAGGTTTAAGACCTGTAGGTATGCCTTTTACTTATATAGACTTATAAGAACAACCTCCTTGAGTCTTTGGACCTAGAGATTGTATCAAATATTTAAAATTCCTTATGTGATTTTTATAATTATTTTTTTATACTTCATTTCATCATATGTAATCCCAACTTTTCTTATTCACATGTATAGATTATGCATACATTCATCTTGTGTGTAAAGTTTTTGCATAGAGATTAGGGTCTCTTCATTCACATTTGTTGGTGATAGAAGTGAAGAATTTCAAGGTGAAATTATTTTTTTAAATGGAATATCATATCTTATCCACTAATTTAATATATTCAATATGTATTTTATACCCCATGAATGTTCACTTACAAGTTTGTAGACTTGTAAGTGACTAGAACACCTTATAACCCTATTTGAGAGTACACTTTTATCTCTTTTCTCATTACCTTAGACATATAATGGTATAGTAATTACACTTCATGATATCATGGTTTCTCATTGGCACTTGATAAAAGATTAATAGTTAGACCTATAGATAACCTTTGATGGACAGACCATGCTTTCAAAGAGTGTAAAGCATGATGTTACTTGAAAGACTATTTGTAAATAGCTACTTCTCAAGAGTGTACACATGAATCATGGGAGAGTGAATATATTTTAAATGAATAATTAATTATGTAAACCTCTCTAAAAACATCCCATGAAACCATTCTCCTCCATCAAATTCTAGCATGAATAAATAAGAGCAAAATTAGACCTTGATTGGATGAACAAGACATAGTGACTTGCTACCACTCTTAGTGATTATTAATAAAGGAGGGTCAATGAATCTAAAAAAAATTATACTAAATTTAATCTCATTAGGAACCTTAATAATTTAGAAAAAAATAGCTTCTAACTTTCTCTCTCTTGGTCATGTCATGTATTTTATTTTTGCCTTTCTGAGCTTGTGAAGGTAGTGATGGAGGAGTGAGTGTGTCTAATGAATATTTTTGACATAAAACTTGATAAAAAATCTTTAAAATAAATTGTGTAATCCCAATGGACACCTCTAGAATGTTTTTGCCTAAAAGTGAGCTCTTCAAGTTCATACAAGTGAGTGAAACTCCTTTAACATTGAAATCCAAGATTCTAATTTTTTTCTAACATCCTAACATATAGGGAAGTTATTAAAATTCTATAAGGACATTATAAATATTATTTTAAGTATTATTCACTTTGGTGGGTTTTGGTATACATGAAAGTTAGCAAAAATCACCTTTTTCCTTATAAAACATTACCTTAAAGTCCATAAAAGTGTTAGGAACCCCATGGAAGCACCATTGATTACCATATACAAGCAACTTAAGATGCGGAATTAAACCAGAGGTAACAAGTAACTAGAAACTAGAAACAACACAGAATATGAGAGACAATACACAACTTGTATTAATACTCATCCAAAAAAGAATACAATAAAGAAGATGCCACTTCTTCTTCACACCTCTCAGAGGCTTCCCACACCTCAAGTGTATAGTAATTCTTTCCTCAAAGCTCTCTCTCTTACAGTCCCAACACATAACTCAAACACAAAGTTGGTGTTCACCTCCAACCAGTCAGTATCCACTACTGCCAGTACACCAGTGCTCCACGCACTCCAAGTACTCAACGTACTCCAAGTAGATCTCCCCTGAACTTGCAACAACCTACAACTCAAATGATCTTACTTATGGAAAGAACTACCTTGCCTTCCTCTTTGCTCTCTGATGTGTTTTTGTCACCTTTGATCTTCCTACCACCTGCTGATCTCCTTTGACCTTGCACACACACTTGTTACCATGTAGATCTCTCTACACCTTGAAGAACCCTTGTCCTTGCCTTACCAAGTCCTTATGATTTTCCAAACCAGTACCCCGGTGGATCTTCTCCCTGATCTAGCAAACTTGTAGACCAATCTAATCATACACACTCAGCACCCCTATGGAACTAGGAGGAACACCCTTGCTCTCTTCACACATAGAAGGAGCTAACCTTGCTCAACTCAAACTAGAAAAAATTACAATACAGCCCATGAGTCTATTATATAGATCTCATGTAAACAATAATTAGACATCTAATTAAAATAATTAGATCCACAGCTTTAAGTCTAAAATTGGCTCTTAACATGCAAACACTCAGTTCGTTAACAAACTATTCATGTAACTGATAGTTTCAAAACTGCACAGGTGATCAACGTCGATCCCTGTCTGCCTGGAGGTGACCGATGTTGATAGAATCCTGCTGATGTTAGTTACATTCTTGTCCACCACTGGCTGATGTCAGTTGGCCTAACTGACGCTGGTGACTATGACACTCAGCAACCTCCTTCCCTATTTGCATCAGTGAATATTTTAGCTCCATAACCTAACAATCTCCCACTTGGAGATAAATAGTTGCACTGTACCTATACCTGTACCCCATCTAATCTATTTCCTAGCTTGTATCCCTCTTCAAGCTCAAACCTGAAGACCAACCACCACACAACCTATGGTGCACCTCCTGTCATCCAAGTAACCTACCACATCCAAACCTACAAACCCATGTAGTGAAGTCCTGACCCTGCATAACATGAATCCCTACTACTGGTCCCTCTTAGATACCTGAGAACCCACTTCCCTGAATTGGCTCCTAACTCTCTAACAACACCCACTGCTAAGCTCAGGTCTATACTAGACCTCATGTGATTTTGGACACTGAACTGTCTAGCCCTTAGTGTGCTCTGGTTTTGCATCCTACGCATTGAATCTTGCCAATACCTAATTCACATCAGCTCCCACTGGAGACAAAATCAACCTATGATCTTTGATGTCTCTCATGCCAAAGAATTTTGCTGCTCCAAATTCCTCATGACATGCCACTGAACTAACCTTACCCTTAGCTTAGCAAAACCCTATATGTACAAACCTACTAGCTAGCATACCATCCACATACATTAATAGGATAATTTTGCAATCATCATCCACCTGGTAAGACAAACACAATGGTTACACTGACATTAACTAAATCCCTACTTTGTCATCCACCTGTCAAAACCTGTACCACTATCCTGGAGCTTCCTCAAGACCATATGACCTAGCCTTCCATCTCATGTGTCCATTATCTCTATTCTTTAACCAAGGTATCCATTCATCTCAGTGTTTTCATACCAGCTAGCAACCCTACCAAATCTCTTATTTGGTTCTACATCCTATTCATGCCATGCTCCCACTGTTTCCTGGATCCTTCCTACTCTGTAATAAGCAACAAGTATAAAGAAGAGGAACAATGAATTTGAGGCTTACTTACACTTTTAGTCCTCCCCATGGGTGTTTGAGACTCCTTGACAGCATGTTGTCCACCCAAAATCTATCTCAGTGACCGACCTCAGTCACTACACAGTCTGCATCCAATCGACGTCAATTCCATGCAACTATCTAGGTCATCGATGCCGGTTATCCTACTGACGTTGGTATCCACCTACCTGACACCACCAACTTCTTTGGTTTGCACATGACCGACATCGACACCTATTTGTTCGATGTCGGTTACCCTTGACTGACGCCGGTACCTGTGTATGCCTGTGAGTGATGACTTTTTACCTGCGAGCTTACTTTGAATCAAACCCATGTCCAAATTTCCATACTCAGAGGTATCTAGCCCCATCCACTAATCTCTATCCATCATCTCCTCCAAGAACACCAAGGATTTCCAGTTCTTAAGTTTATCAATTACATCAGTCTTCCTTTTCTTGTAATAAACACAATCCTTTCTTGTAGCATCCCACCGCTCACAGAAATCTTGGTCTATGCTCTTCGAAGCTGATCTCTTACCATCTGACTTAAGAACATCCATTCCCTTCTCACTTATGTGACCAAGCCTACAAAGCCACACCTGTGAAACAAAAGTGGAATCAGTAATACAAGCAAGTAGATAAAGAGTACCTACTTTATTACCACATTCTAATTCAAGTGCATCTACTATGAGAGTTCTTGTGCATCTCTCATCACCCAAATTTCCTGAAGTAATTAGCCGCATCTCCAAGATTGGGACCTGCATGACCTTCTTCAACACCCATGTGTTGGCCACCTACAATTTCAGAAACACTTCCCCTTTGCCAATACTATGACAAGGCTCACCAACCCCTCTACTTGGGGCTGCATGGAAAGAGGCAACAAAATCTATTAACCAAGATTCAACTTTATCCAAGAAACATCCCAGAGCATCCTGTGTAACAACACTTGAAACATCTACTTCTTCAATTCCTTCATGCTAATCTTCTGCCAACCAACAATATTTCTTTACTTGCTCTTTCTTTCCATAACACTGTAATTGATCATTCATGCTATTCAATTCCTCCATTCGTAGCTTACTTTCTTCTGCCGTTGCTATACTCCCACTCAATCAGAAACCCCTGAGAGTGACCTGTAACCAAACACAAACCTACTCCCTACAACCTTAGCTCTGATACCAACTGTTAGGAACCCCATGGAAGCACCATTGATTACCATATACAAGCAACTTAAGATGTGGAATTAAACCAGAAGTAACAAGTAACTAGAAACCAAAAACAACACAGAATATGAGAGACAATACATAACTTGTATTAATACTCATCCATAAAAGAATACAATAAAGAAGATGCCACTTCTTCTTCACACCTCTCAAAGGCTTCCCACACCTCAAGTGTATAGTAATTCTTTCCTCAAATCTCTCTCTCTTACGATCCAAACACACAACTCAAACACAGAGTTGGTGTTTACCTCCAACTAGTCAGTATCGACTACTACCAGTACACAAGTGCTCCACGCACTCCACAAGTGATCCACGCACTCTAAGTACTCAATGTACTCCAAGTAGATATCCCCTAAACTTGCAATAACTTGCAACTCAAATTATCTTACTTATGGAAGGAATTACCTTGCCTTCCTCTTTGCTCTCTGATGTGTTGCTGTCACCTTTGATCCTGCTGCCACCTACTAATCTCCTTTAACCTCGCACACACACCTATTACCATGTAGATCTCTCTACACCCTGAAGAACCCTTGTCCTTACCTCATCAAGTCCTTATGATTCTCCAAACCAGTACCCTGGTGGATCTTCTCCCTGATCTAGCACACCTACAGACCAATCTGATCATACACACTCGGCACCCCTATGGAACTAGGAGGAACACCCTTGCTCTCTTCACACACAGAAGGAGCTAACCTTGCTCAACTCAAACTAGAACACATTATAATACAGCCCATGAGTCTATTATATAGATATCATGCTAACAATAATTAGAAATCTAATTACAATAATTAGATCCACAGCTTCAATTCTAAAATTGGCTCTTAACATGCAAACACTTGGTTCGTTAACAAACTGTTCATGCAACTGATAGTTTTGAAATTGCACAAGTGACCGACATCAGTCCCTATCTGCTTGGAGGTGACCAATGTCAGCTAACTCCTACCGATTTTGGTGGCATTCTTATCCACCACTGGCCGACGTCGGTCGGCCTAACCGATGCCGGTGAATGTGACACTCAGCAACCTCCTTCCCTATTTGTATCAATGAAGCTTTTAGCTCCACAACCTAACAAAAAGAACCTTAAACTTTCCAAATCAACATGAAATGTTTATGAAAGGTGATTAAGGCATGAAATGACTTAAATAAATACCTAAATAATTATTACATATATTAACCAACTCTCATTGCTTCATGACATGACTATACCACTACAAGACTAAAATAAGACATTACCTTAATTTCTCCAAATTCACCTTGAAAAATTCTAATAATACCTTATAAAGACCATTTTAAGACCACTAAGGGATTGAAATGACTATTAAAAAGTTTAAGAAGGGTTGAAATTTTGACCTTGGAGGTTAGAATTAGTCAATAGTAAAAATAATGGAATGTTTTTGAAGGGTAGGCCAATAGTGGCCCATACATACAAACTTATGGGTTATAGCATTTCATTACAATTACATTATAAATTATCCTATGTTATTTATAAATAATATATGGAAATTATTTCTTAGCAACATAAGAGAGTAGGTTTCATTTCATGTTAATATTTTACAAGATTTTTTTAAGGAGATATATGAAGGCTTTCTTATAGAGCCTGGTGTTTTCACAAGAGTTATCTTTGAGAGGATATGTTTGGTTTTAAATTAAGTGGATGATGTATTTATATCACAAGATTTCTAAATTAGTCACAATTTATATTTAGAAGATAAGATAATATTCCTTATTTGTTAAGGTGATTTTTTGTCACATGGATGAGGAACTATTTATAATGCCTTATGTGGGTGAAAAAGGGAAGTTGAGGAAGAAATGGAGTCCATGACATCATTTTTATCTTGTGGGATTGCATTGATAGTGAAATATGTAAACTATTTAGTAAGAGTGGTAGAAATATCAAGATATGCAATAAGGTTTTCACTCTTTCATTCATAGATGCCATTGATTTGGTTACATACAAGCTATGAATCACCTAAAGCATGAAGGGAAGAGATTTAGAAATTAATTGTTGATTTCATTCTAAGATTAATAATCCATATTATCCATGGTATTGGTAACATCAATGTTTATTTTAAAGTATAAAGGGTTAATATTTTTTATGGTTTTGGAGATGTTTCCAAAATTCCTTGAAGGTAGTTAGCTATGTCGAAATGCAGTAAATAAGTATCCTTGTGCAATTCAATTATCACTTCAGGTAATTCTTCATATATGGTATTTTTAGAGGTTTTAATATTATATACATTAATTTCAATATCTTAGAAGGTTTTATCATTGATGTTAGATGTGTAATTTTATTATTAGTAGTTGAGAGAGAAGGCTTGATCAATGCATTTGGTTAATAGGACATATTCATCTAGAAGAGTATCATGGATGTGTTGTTAAGCTAGTATAGGTGTGGAAGTTAATTTATTGATAATCACCTTCCTCTTGATAAATTTTAGGTAATTATTTTAAGGTAAAAATCCCTCAATATAGTCAACCAATTTCCAACCCAATCTCTAGGCAAAAATGCCTTAGAGAGTAAATGGTATAGAGGTTACACTTGGACTATGACATACGTAGTATGATAAAACATATAGTTTCAAAGATATTCATTGGTAAATTATATTATGTGTTATTCCTACTATAAATTAGTTTATAGGGTCTAATAATTAATAAAATCATGGATAATTTAATATATATCATAATATTTTCTAGACTCATCTTGTTATGTAAGCATTTCCACAATAGATATGGGCATAAAATACATATATAAAATGAGAGATCAAATTCTTGAAAATGGTTGTAGGGTAGGAGGTTGAAGAAAATATTTATTAATGTTATCAAAGGAGGTATGAAAATCATATATAAACTCAAGAGTAACACCTTTCTTTAAAATAGAGTTTATCAAAGGAGTTTTATTCAAGAAAAGATCTCCAAATTTCCCCAAGCTTTTAAATGTAGGTGTGAATATGATGAATGGAATGAAGTTATGGCATGCCAATAATAACTTTTATTTTATAATTATACATTTCAATCCATCATTTTGAGACCAATAAACCTAAAAACAATTATGGAAGTAACACCAAACACACACATGTTTTAAGATTAAGCTTGATATTATACTTGGTTAAATGTTCAATAATGATACTTAAGTCATGAGAATGATTTTATTAAAATTTGGATTTAGTTAAGAGATCATCAATATAAAATAGATAGTATTGTTAATAATATCATGAAAAATGTGGGTTATGGTATGTTTCTAATTTATCTCAATGTTTTAAGGCTAAAAGGCATCTTAATGTATAAATATGTGCCACACTTGGTAGTAAATGTAGTTTTATGTTGATATTTTGGGGCAATGTGAATCTAATATTACCTAAAAAAATAATCCATGAGGTAAAACATATCATTTTCATTTATATAATCAATAATAACATATATGGAAGGTAAAGGAGTATTTTCCTTAGGGCATGCTAATATGAGAATGTGAAAGTTGATACAAATGAAATTGACCATTGTGACTTTGTTATGAATGGGAACTATGTTAGTGACCCAATTCAAGTAATCTAAAGGTTTTATGAATTAACATCTAAGATATTAATGAATTTTTTATTACAAAATGTAGAAACATTTTTGGGAAACTTTCATTTATTATATTGAAGGGGTTTCACATTAGTATATGTGACAATGTTATGGAAAATAATGCTAGGTAAAATGTTTAGCATGTCCTCATAAAATATATAATATATATATATATATATATAATTGGAATTAAATAGAATCGCACTAATCTTTTTTTTTCCTCTAGGTAATTTTCATTAGAGATACATATAGTTCAAGGATCTTCAATTATTTTGAAGCTGACTTCCCTAGTGTTTTTAGTGAGAATTTTATTTCTATTTTTTAAATGATATGGTGTATGAGGAAGATTATAAAGGGGATATTATTTAAGATATACACTAGAAATATAGTTTTGAAATTAATGATTTATCTCCTAAAAATGGCCAAGCATGTGATGTTGGCAAGGAAGTTGAATCTCCCTTGCATGAAGGAGTTTTAATATAGATTCATCACTCTACATAGTGGGTAATATATCATGGTACTCAATATCTACCTCAAGTTTGACTAGATTATTACCTTTTTTTATCATATTATAAGTGTATATATCACATAAATATACCTTGGGCATCTATTGCAATTTTCTAATTTTTAGGAGGTGTTTTAAAAGTTTTTTGTATAGTATTGGGCAAGCCAATTATGTCTAATATGAAAAAACTAGGTTTAAATATAATGAGTTTATCAATACAATATGTATTTTATAGAATGATTGTGGTTGCATCATCATGATTTATAAAATTGGATGTGATATAGATATGTTAATTAATACAATTATGATCACTTGAATATTTAAGTATTGCATCAACATTTTATAGGTTTTGATTAATATAATTAGAATTATTAAGAAGTATTTTTAGGAATTTATAATCTATCTAAATTTTGGTTGATATGTTGAGTTATGATAGAGATATGTTTATTAACATAGTTATGATTAGAGGAATATTTTAGAATTAAATTAAAACTTTCTAGGTTTTGGTTGATATAGTTAAATAACTCTAGGTTGGATTGATGTGCATGAACTATATTAGCCTAATAAATAGAGTTAGATAGGTTTGGAGGATTATGAACTATATTGGTAGTGCTAATATAAATATAAGGAGGTGAATGCATAAAAATTAGTTTTTAAATAGTTATTTTATTAGGTTTTTAGGAAAAATCAAATATTTTCTAAATAACTAAGCATTCTTTTAAGGCTGGATTAGTGGGAGGGACATATCCTTCAAGTTATACCTCATCCTCTTTTTAACTTAAATAAAAGTGAGTGGAATGGTAGAATAATTAAATATCTCAATTAAAATTATTTATTCTAGTAAGAACCTTTTGATAATGAATTATATCCAAGTTTCATGATTGGGCTTGGGAAATGACAAAATTGACATCATAAGATGGGGCATATTACATTTATATGTAAATTATTGAGAGTTTTCATTGAAAATATCCTTAGTGTACATGAAAAGTTGGAAATGTTTTCTCATATAAACTAATAATGAGCCCTGGGAAATCTTATCCACCCTAAGTTCATTGCATTCATAATACCCTTTTGTATAGGAAACTTCATTAGGATTGCAAGAGGGTAGGATTTCACTATTATCTTAAAGAATTTAAGGGTCTTATCTCATGGTGAAAGAGATGGAATAATACATTACTCTATATAAGGTGGTATTAAAAAAATTAAGTTTATTAGGATCATCATCATTGGATTCAACAAGAGTGGCTTGTTATGAGGATGCATGTTGATGAACACAAGTAGATGGGTATTATTGATATATTAAATAGTAGGAATATGAGATTTTGATTTATGGTTGGGTAATTTAATATTCCATATATTAGGATTAACTTCATACTTGTAACACTAACCATCATGATTTAAATTTTTTTATTGTCTACTATAAGAAGTGATATCTCTCATGGAGTGATTTCAAGGATAGCCTAGGAGGAGATTGTAAGATAGTGGAAGATTCAATCCCATGATCTTGGTGTGTATTATTTTGGGTTTTATATTAAGATGGATTCATATGAAACTAAAAATATTTTGTTTATTATTGTAAAATCCATGGAAATTAAGTTATATTTTTTTATTATCATCTTTAGATACTCTTAGTAGTTGTATCATCCATAGATATGTGACATTAGTTTTAAAACATTCATTATCATAATAAAGAGAGGTACATCACCATCTCAGTAGATAACTTCAAAATTAATCATTTCATCATTAATAAAATCTATAGAGAGTTTATTATAAGGTTTAGGATGAGATATGGTTTTAATGTCATGCATTTTTTTAAGTGTTAGACCTTCAAATGGTTGAGTAGATGGGTTATTTTCACTTGTTGTTGGTGATTCCTCAATGCCATACATTTTTTTTTAAATTAAATTTTTGATGATATGGTGATGTTTGAATGAGTTCCATTAAGTGAATATTTCAAGTCATAGTGTTAAGCTCATCTAAGAAGTTCCATTGGGATGATTTTTTGTAATAACCATAAACATATTTAGGTTGATTTGATGAATTGACTTTAGAAGATATGGTAATAGAAAGGGATAATTTTGAATAATTTGGACTCATTACTAGTCCAAATCTAAACAAAACTATTATAAAAACATCTAAATTATTCAAATTTCCCAAAATTAAAAATTTTCTACCATAAAATAAATGGGGAATAGATCCAAAGTATTACCACAATCCTAGTCAAATATATTTGGAATATATTAAAATAAATCTTTTTATAATATTATCTCTACTCCAGATTAGGGAGCATAAGTCTAGATTATCTAAAATCATCCTTAGAAGGATTTTGAGCACTAGGTTGAAACTTTAGTGATGGATTAGACTCATCAGTATGTATAAAATTGGTATAATTTTTCATATCCTTAAGACACATTTTATCTAGAGATGGATCTTATGTTTAATAATGGGCTCTTTATGAATGAGCTTTCAATGGTAGTTAACCTTGGTCATGTTCATGTATTGAGAGTTGGTATAGTAATGGTTGTAATTAGTGTCAATTATACATTATTTTTTTATAATGTTGTTGATTAAGATTAGATATTTTAAATGGTTTATTTTTAGATTTATTATTTTGGTTTTGATATTTAGATTGGTTGTATTGATGTTTTTTTATTGGAATTATTGGATTAGTTGGTAAGAGGAGGATTATTGGGTGGTTGTATAGCACTGGTGCTAATTATTGTAATATTATCATTAATTTCAAAGGGAAATATCAATTAAAATGACTAATAGGAATGAAAGTGTCAAAGGAAACTAATATAGAAGTGTTTTCGAAGGTAAAAAAAATTCTTGATGGAAGTAACTAGATCCATCAAAAAGTAATAGAAATATTGGATGGAAATTTTTCATAACAAGGTTATCATTTTTGAAATATAAATTTGATCCATATGAGGATAAAATACATATATTCTAGTGCTCAAATTTTGAAGGGACCAACATTTATGAAAGGACAATTTTTTAAAAGGCACATAAATAGCTACATTTTTAATTAAAGACCATCATTAATGAAAAACTCATGGAAGCCCATGTGAAAATGTGTCTCTTGAGGAAGGACACCTCCTTTGGAAAGTTTTTAAGGCTAAAATAGTCTCCAACCTTGGCTGACCTATTGGGAGGAGTTATGACCATTCGAATGGACCTTTTCATTTGAAGAGTCATGACCTTAATTTGTGGCTTTCCATGGATTATAAATAATTTTATAACGAGTGGAAAATTTGTAGATTCAAAAGTGGAAGATATAAGGGAAGAGAACAAATATTTGAAGGAATATTTTTTTGAGAATATTAAAAGAAAAAACTAGGAAGTATAAGGCAGAGAATAGCAGTGAAAACACTCTAGTAGATCAAATCAAAAGGAAAAAAATTAGTGTTCTATCATCCATTGTGTTAGCAACAAATCAAAGATAGAAGAGTGTTTTTTTTGAGAAGGTTGGTGCCTTTATTTTGAAGAGATTGGTGTCTCTTTTTGATTTGGTACTCGGTGAAAAGGGTTGGTGCTCTTGTAGGTTGGTGCCTACAAAATTTTATTTCAAGTTGGTACTTCAGTAGGTTGGTGCCTACGAATATTTATATTGAGAAATGTTCTCTAAGGTTTTATCCCTAAAGGGTTTCCGGGTATACCTGGTATCACTTTGCATTATGTTATCTTATGTTATTATTTGATTGGTTTGAATATATTAATTGGAATAAGTTATTAAGTGTTAGAAAAGAAAAAAATATATAATACTGATTTGATCAATAATTGTTATTAGAGTAGTTCCTTCAAGATCAGTTTAGCCACTAGAAAGTAGATCCTAAAATCACACATGACCAGTCATCAAGTTTAGGAAGGTTTATCCACAAAGAAGGCTCCATTACTCAATGGAACAAATTATGCATTATAGAGTATAAGAATGATGACTTATCTAATGGCCTTAGGGTTTGATATATGGAAAGATATTATGAATGGATACATAGCACCGTAGAATCCACCAATAGATATGGCTAAGAAAAAGGTCAGTGAAAATAATATAGAAGACATGAATGCTATTTTTATGGCTTATCAGAATTTGAGTTCATAAAAGTAATGAAGTGAGACTCAGCTAAAGAGTTCTGGGATAAACTTAAGACCATCTATGAGGGAGATAACAAAGTAAATATGGCCAAGATTAAATCTCACAAGAGACAATTTAAAATCTTGAAAATGAAAGAGGATGAAAACATTGTGGCTTGTTTACTTCATATAGATGAAATTATTAATATCATCAAAGGACTTGGTGAGAAGGTTAAAGAATCCATAATTGTCTAAAAATTACTCATATCTCTACTTCTAAAATTTGATGCAAAAATATTAGTGATCGATGAAATGAAGGAGTTGGACAAAATCACAATGGATGAATTACATGGTATTCTCATGTCATATGAGATGTGGAATAAAAAAGAAAAGCTATAAAAAAGGGAAGCAGTATTCAAAGCCTTGAAGAAGGTGAAGAATAAGGAATTTGAATCAAGTGATGATACCCATGATGAACTAGATGAAAAGGAGGAACTATTTGTTAGGAAGCTAAAAAGGGGGTCCAAGAAATACAAAGGTAAGTTACCTTTAAAATTCTTTAATTATGGTAAGATAGGTCATTTTTATACCAAGTGTCCTCATAAGGATGAAAGTGAATATGAGGAAAATACTAATGATGAAAGGAAAAATAAGGAAAGCAATCCTTAATTCAAGAAGAACTTCAAACAATGTAGATATAAGAAAAACTCTAGTAAATATAAGAAAAGTTTCTATTCCAAAAGGGATAGTAGCTCAGCCAAGGAAAGTTATGAAGAAATATCAGATAGTGATAGGGAGGAAACCTTGTTTATTAAAATTAAAGTGAAAACTAAATATTCTAATACAAACACCTTGGAAGAAGAGGATGAAATAAAAAATGATGGAGAGGTAAATATAGAAGAAGAATTAGTTTTTCCTTGGGTCAAATAAAGTTTCTAAGGAAAAATAATTTGAAACAAAAGGTCTAAGTTCAAAAATATAAAGAGGAAAACACTAATATGAAATCAAAGATAACTCAGATGGATGAAGAGTTAGATAATATTATAAAAGGCTTAAAGACACAAATAAAGGAGATGAAAAGAATTGAGAATGAGATAAGAGCCAAATTGAAAATAATAGAGGATGAATGCATTGCCTTGAAATCAGAATTGGAGAGAACAAACAATGAGTTGAAAAACATATCAAAATTTGAAAAGAGTACCGAAGTATTGGGTAAAATTATAAAAAATCATAGATCATCATCCATTAAGTTTGATATTGGATATGATGAGAACTAAAAGAACACTAAAAAAGGGTAATGTTTAATACTTATAGAATTAATAAAAGGGGCAGATGTAGAGAAACCTAAGACCTATGCTGATGTACTAAAAAATTTAATGAGCATAAGTGATAAGAAATTAGATCATTTAAAAAAGGAGCATGTCAATCCTCATCATAAATAAAATAGAAGGAAGAACATTCTAGTTAAATATTTTAGAGGATCATTTCCATCAAGGCAAAACTATGTGAAAAGGTACACAAACTCATTCTATTGTTATTTTTACTCTTGCAATTATTTTGGGAATTGAGCAATAGAATTTAAGACTCGCGTAAGGAATGAGTATTCATGGAACTATGGAAATACTACTCATGGAGGTTTTAATAGGAGATATAATCATTTTCCCCACTCTAAGATTATAATGAGAATAATACCATATGCTATAATTACAACTATGGACACATATCTCGATTCTATAGAAGTGTGTTTATAGAAAATTCAAAATAGAATAAGAAAGTGAATAATATTGATGTAAATAAAAAATAATCTACAAAAATATGGAAAGAGAAGCAAGAAGAAGTTAGTCAAGAAAAATAAAAATCAATGCTCATGCAAACAGTGTTCCATGCATAAGATGAAACACAATAGTGGTATATTGAAAGTGGATGTTCAAGCCACATGATAGGAGATAAAGGTAAGTTTCTTACTTTGAGCAAAATAAATGAAGGTACAATGAAGTTTGGGGATAATGTTATGGCAAGGATTGCCAAAAAAGGTACCCTCAACCTTGATAATGGAAGGATGAAAATATAAAATGTTTTGTATGTTGAAGGGTTGAATCATAACTTATTGAGAATCAGTCAAATGTGTGATCACAATCACATGCTCAAATTTTATTCTCAAGGTTGTGATATTAGGAGAGTAGACACAAGGAATCTAGTTGTTGATGTAAACAAAACATCAAATAATTTGTACATAGTGAAGTAAAAAGAGAAAAATGCTACATAAGCCAAATTGATGAAACTTGGATATGGCATCAAAGAATGGACCACATGAACTTAGACAATCTTGTGAATATCATCAATAAGCAAGCTGTTAGAGACATGCTAAAAATTACAAAACCATAGGACACCCTATGTAAATAATGTTAGCATGGAAAGCAAACAAGGGTGGATTTCAAGTCAAAAGAATACTCAATGACCAAGCCTCTGGAGCTTATTCGTATATACCTCTATGGACCAACAAGAGTAAAAATCTTTCAAGGTGAGATCCACTTCATGTTTCTCATTGATTACTATTCTAGAATGACATGGGTCACTTTCTTAAAAGAAAAATATAAAACATTAGAAAAATTTAAAGATTTTAAAGTTATGGTGGAAAATGAAAAGGAGTTAAAGATCAAATGCTTAAGGTCAGATTGAGGAGGAGAGTTCATCTCAAATGAATTCAATGATTTCTATGAAGAGAATGGAATAAAAAGACATTTCTCAACTACTAGGACTCCATAGAAAAATGGTGTTGTAGAGAGAAAGAATCAAATGGTGCAATAAATGGAAAGGACAATGCTAAATAAACCCAAGCTTTTAGATAGATATTGGAGAGAAGTAATCAATATCATAGTTTACATCTTAAACAGAGGATAAATCAAGGTTAACAATAATTAAATGCCCTATGAACTATGGAAGGGTAGACAAACTTCAGGGAAATACTTCAAAATTTTTGGAAACAAATGCTACATTAAGAGGGATGATGAGGACTTGGGGAAATTAAACTGAAGATCAAACAAAGGTATTTTTTTGGATACTCCTCAAGGATTAAAGCTTACATATTATATAATAAAATATTACAAAAAATAGTTGAAAGTGCTAACATTAGAATAAATGACACTAAGCCTAAACAAGTGAGTATACCAATAAATGTTCAATCAGAAGAATCCATCTTCAAGGAATAAGAAAAGGAAGAAGAAAAAGTTGAAGAATAAATTCAAGAAGAAGAACAAAAAGATACAAGGGCACCTTCCATATTTTTTTAGAAGAATCATTTTGAAAATAAAATCATTGGGGATCTTGATACTGGGGTGAAAACAAGGAGAAGGTTTGTAAATACATCATAAAGTATAAAATTTTCTCTATTATCTAAGATAGAACCTAAAAGTTTCTTATAATCCATTAATGATGAGCATTGGATCAATGCCATAGAAGAATAATTAAGTCAAATAGGGAGTAATGAGACATGGGAGCTTGTCCCTAGGCCAAAGGATAAAAATGTGATAGGTACTAAGTGGGTGTTTAGGAACAAACTATATGAAGATGGCCAAGTAAATAGGAACAAAGAAATATTACTATGTAAAATATATTCTCAATTTGAAGGCATCAATTTTGAAGAAACCTCTACTCCCATTGTAAGATTGGAAGCAATCAGATTGTTTTTAGCATATGTGGGTCTTAAGAACATCATAGTCTATCAAATGGATGTGAAGTATGAATTCTTAAATGTAAATTTAGAAGAATAGGTTTACATTAAACAACCAAAAGTTTTCTATTTGTCAAAAAACAAAGATTATGTCTGTAGATTGAATAAATCACTATATGGGCTAAAGCAAGCCCCTAGAGCCTAGTATGCCAGACTTGAAAAATATATAATTAAACAAGGATTCAAAACAAGAGTTGATGGCAACAATCTCTACATCAAAATTGAAGGTGAGAATTAATTGATTGTGGTGGTATATGTTGATGACATTATTTTTGGAGGAGATAGTGAGAAAATGCCCCAATAGTTTGAAAGACATATGCAAAAGGAATTTGAAATGTCCATGTTGTGTGAGTTATCATTTTTCATTGGTTTGAAAATTTACAAATCAAGTAAAGGAATATTCATCTCTCAAAGTAAATATATAAATAAATGTTAAAAAAATTTAGAATGAAAGATTGTACTCCCATTGGCATACCCATGGTTACATGATGCAAGTTAAGTAAGGATGATAAGTCTCCAGAAGAAAATCAAAATTTTTATAGATCCATGATTGGTAGTTTTTTATACACAACAACATCATGACTAGATATCATGCAAGTTGTAGTCTTGGTAGCTTAGTTTCAAGCAACTCCAAAGGAAACACATGCAAGTGGTTAAAAGAATGTTCATGTACTGCAAAGGCACTATGGACTATGGGTTATGGTATCCACAGGGTTAATATTTCACATTAAAAGTATAAACAAATTAAAATTGGGTAGGAATTATGGATGATCGGAAGAGTACAAGTAGAGGAGTATTTTCCCTTGGTAAGAACCTAGTTTCCTAGTTAAGCAAAAAACAACAGTCAATCTCCTTATCCACAGCTGAAGCAAAAAATATAGAAGTAGTATCTTATTATACTCAAGTAATTTAGATGAAACACATACTAAAATATTTCAAGATATAAAATGATGATCCAATCATCATTCTATGTGATAACACAAGTGCTATTAACATTTAAAAAAATCTTGTGATGCACTCAAGGACAAATCATATTCTAATCAAGTATCACTTCTTGAGAGAATAGGTGGAAAAATGTCATGTGAAGTTGGAGTATGTTACTACAAAATAATATATTACAGACGTCTTTACAAAGCCCCTCCTAAAATAAATGTTTGAGTTTCTAAGGTAGAAATTGGGAGTGATTCATTCTTCATCTAGCCATTAATCAACTAAGAGAAGCATATGTTGAGGGGAAGATAATAATTGCATTATTCAACTCCATTATTGGTAAGAGACATTTTTGGTACATTCCTTTGTCATTGATGGCAAAGGGGAGAATTTATTCATGGGGAGTAAAGGAGGAGAACTATAGCAAGGAAGATTAGATTGCCATCAATGAAAAAGGGGGAGAGTATTGGAATATTATCATTGACGTCAAAGGGAAACATCGATGAAAATGTCTAATAGGAACAAAAGTGTCAAAGGAAACTATTACAAAAGTGTTTTCAAAGGTAAACAAAATTCTTGATGAAAGTAACTGAATCTTTCAAAAACTAATGTAATTATTAGATGAATTTTTTTCATAACAAGGTTATAATTTTAAAATTTTAAATCCAACCTATATTAGGATAAAATAAATATATTCTAGTGATCAAATTTTTAAGGGACCAACATTCATGAAAGGATAATTTTTGAAAAGGCATATAAACAACTATGTTTTTAATTAAAGCCCATCATTAATCAAAAAATCAAGGCAACCCATGTGAAAAGGTGCCTCTTGAGGAAGGATGCCCCCTTTGTAAAGTTTTTAAGACTAAATTAGTCCCTAACATTGATTGACCTATTGGGAGGAATTGTGACCATTCGAATGGACCTTTTCATTTGAAGAGTCACAACCTTAATTTATGGCTTTTTGTGAGTTATAAATAAGTTCATAATGAGTGGTAAATTTATAGATTGGAAAGTGGAAGATATAAAAGAAGAGTATAAATATTTGAAGGTATAATTTTGTGATAATATAAAAAATAAAAACTAGCAAGTATAAGGCAGAGCATAGCAACAAAAACACTTAAGTGTAGATCTAATCAAAAGGAAATAAAGAAGTGGTATATCATCTATTATCTTAACAAAAAATCAGAGATAGATGAGTGTTTCTTGTGAGAAGGTTGGTGCCTTAATTTTGAAGAGATTGGTGTCTCTTGTTGAGTTGGTGCTTGGTGAAAGGGGTTGGTACTCTTGTAGGTTGGTGCCTACAAAATTGTATTTGGGGTTGGTGCTCCAGTAAGTTGGTTCCTATGAATATTTATATTGAAAAATTTTCTTCATGGTTTTCTCCCTAAAGGGTTTCCACGTATACCTGGTGTCATTTTACATTATGTTATCTTATGTTGTGATTTGATTGCTTTGAATATCCTAATTGGAACAAGTGATTAAGTGTTAGAAAAGAAAAGAATATATAATACTGATTCACCTCCCTCTCGGTATTAGCCTATGCTTAACAATGAAGGGACCATTATTGGTTTTTTAGATACAGTAGTAGATGGATTGATGATACTAAAAATCTAATTTTTGTTTGGGGTATCAATTATTTTATTGTCAAGATTTTAGATAAATTGATTGGGATCTACTAGGTCATGATTTTGATTGATTTAAACCATAATAAACTTGGTGGATCTAGGTTGATATTCAATGATATACAAAGAAGGGAATAAAGAGTAGCCAATATATAATCAAAATGAGTTGAAGTTAATTATAAACATCCTAAGTGGATGCATTATGATGATAAAACTAAAAATCATAAAATTAATAATTTTTAAAAGAGGTGATTGTAAAATTTAGAGCTCTAAGAAGATAGATATGGGAAATTTAATAAAATTCAACCAATGGTGAGATAGGATTCCTATCAAGTTCAATATAATGTATGTGAGATAATATGATCAATGTAGTAATCATATTTATTTTTATGGACTAGTATATAAGTAAGAGATCAAACTAGATCCTTCATTCATACATATATATCAAAGTGAAATATAAATCTAGATATGATAAAATAAAAAAGATAATGCATAGGATCTAGAAGATGAATTGATAGAAAAGCATAAGGTAATAAATGAACATAAATAAATATATAGAATAAAGGAATCGACCATGGGAAAACCTCAAAGAGGTAAAAACCCCACTAATGATGAATATTCAAATAATTGAGAAACTTATCTCTATACCCAATCCAATTTTTTAACCTCTCACTTCTTCTCAAACAAAATTTCACAAAACTCTTCGATATTAAATATGATTAATATTTCATATTCATGGGTTAGTTTCAAAATAGGGGTAAAACCCTATTTATAATGAAAAACAAAGGGAGATGATTATTGTAAAAGTAACAAGTCCATCTATCTTGATAAATCAATTTAATTAAAATTTGGCAATAATTAAATAATTATAACTCTATTATTTATTATCATGAGGTTTCCACCTAGTGTTAATACATAATATATTATTGTTTATTTAATTAATAAAAAAACTAAGGATTAATTAATCCCACTTAGAGTTAAATGTTCTAACACTCCCCCTTAATGCTAAGAGGGGATAATTGTCATAGTCACCTCAAAAAGAGGAATTATACTCTGTACACAATTGAAAGATTTCAAAACCTTCTATAGATATGGATTATAAAGATAGTTAGATAAATCATTAGTCATGAAAAATCAATAAAATGCATAAAAACATAACTATCCAAGCCAACTCTTTCGATGGGGTTTGGTTAATGGTAATTAAGATCTAATGAAAGAAAGCATACACAATACCTACCCAAGAGCACACCATCACCCAAATTCAAATCAAAATGTGTTTTTTCCCTTGATTTACTTCTCAATTCTTTGACATTGATGCAAGATAAAACTCTTCCATCATCTCTTTCTCACCAAAGAAAATAGGCTCATGGTATGAAATCAATTGTATTCCTATAAATGAATCTATCCTATTACAAATTAAGCATAATAAACACCACACAAAGAAAGGTTATAGAGATAATTCTACATAATAATTTTACACAAATGAAGCTTAAAATGGTGGTCTTGTCCCCCTTATTTATAGATTTTTGAATTTGATCTGGATGAACCATAACCATCCATCTTGAGATAAAGATGTTTGGCCATGAATTAATCCAATTTTGTATAATTAATCCTTAAATATTCTCATAAATATTTTGGATGAAGATGAATTAAAGAGGCATGGGAGGCCTTAAACTTGATATTTATTGTAGTTATGGCTTATAGATGTCACCCCATAAATGATGTCATTTGATAATGCTGATATTAAGAATAAATTTCCAATAAAATATATTCAATAACTTCCATTGATTTTACACTTACTATATTTATTTTGATTAATTTTCCTAAGTGACATTAATCAATTTTAAGCAATTCTTTGGAAATTGGTTGCACACAATTAATCAAACTAGTCAGAATGTCATATTATTGGGTCATAATTTAATTGGAGTGGAATTAGAGGATGGTGTTAGTTACTATGGACAAATATCCCATTTAGGATGTTGTCAACACAAAATAACACATGCACATGTCATTAGCTTCCAAATTTGGAGAAAAGAGAAATCCAAATCACCAAAATGCATTTTTGTCATTTTAACTTGAGATGAATTGAGAAAAGTTAATAATTACATAAAATGCATTCCCCTATTTAGGGATACATTAGCCTAAATCAGTACTTGTATAGGATAAACTCGAACCATTTAGTATGTTTATCTATTTTTATAAATTTTGAGTAAGATTGATAATTTCAACACAAATGGTGTTAGGAATTGGATGTCTACATTTTCTCCCTATTTGAGAAGGTGTAGTGGGACATTCAAGTAAAGAAAAATATTTTCAAAGAAAAGAGTTGTCCAGAAGAAGTTAGAAGGAAATGACCCATGATTCCCCCTTGAGAGAACATTTAAGGATGAAAGATAAGGATAAACTCTTGAAAAGAGAGGGAAAGTGAGATTAACCCATGTGACAGATTAAATCTAAATGAGCTAATGCTTGTATTTATTGATTTCTCAATGATCAAAATATAACTAGAATATAATGGGCCCCAAAGATGGGGGGAAAGGGAAGGATGCAATCCAAAAATATAAGTGACACACTTTAAACACACCCCAAATCTAAGTGTAAGAAATGGTTCTGGTTATTTTTGTCAATAATTTTATAATGTTTTTGTGTTTTTTGGAATAAGTAATAGAAATAAAACGTTTATAAAATGTCCAAGGAACTACCTAGCTAAGTAGATGCACATCCATAGGGAAGAGTTCAAATAATAGCTAAACCAGCTTCAACAATCAATCATGGATATAAATAATGTAATATGAAACTAACTAATCAAATAGATGTTCATCCAAGAGTAAAAGTTCCAATGATAGATCTAGTTGTAATGGTACATGCTCATAAATCAGTGAGATCAAGATCCTACCAAGGCAAAAATGACTAAAAAATAGTGGTAAAATAGAACAGTATATAGCCATACTCATCTAAAGTATCATCACACAAGAAAAAATCATGCACTAATGTACCCATGTTCACTTATCTATTTAAAAAGTTGAAAAATACTATCCTGACTAAACTTATTTGTAAAACTAGCATTGAATTTGTCCATAGTGCCTATTAGTCATAATCAAGATCATAATTAGTCAAGGGATAAAAGATGTTTAGGTTTTAATGGCTCAAGACATGAAAATAATGTGGTTTTGAAAGAGAATGGTCTAGAATGAATAGGGTCAAAAGGAGGATGGTATAAAGTGGGATAAAATGAGTCAAGACGGAATATAAATGATTCATATTGCCAATGGTTCAAAGCTTCAACTATCTAAATTCATAAAAATAATTTGGTTCTTGTAAGAATGGTCTAGGTAGGTCAAAATAAAAAGAATATGGTCTAACATGGGATGGTGTAGGATATAATGGTATGATAAAATAAGATCAACATAAGTTACCCTTAAGTAAGTGGTCTTATAGACAATGGTTTAAAAGGATCTCAAGTGTAGAATCTTTTAAAATGCAAAATGTTCATGGGATATGGAATTTTTTCACCATTTGGAGTATCCAGTTGATATGACCCTGATACATGATTTTTTATGATAACATATGGTCCCAACCAATTAGGCTAGAACTTACCTTTTTTGCATTCAACATTTATGTTCTTATGGTTTTTTTTCAAGACCAAATCACAAATCTCAAACTCTTAAGGGAGAATGCACTTGTTATAGCTTATTTGTAATCCATTCTAATAGGCTTACAAGTTTTATATGGAAACCAAATGCTTACCATCAAGGATTTCTAGTTCTTTCAACCTTTAGACTCAATAATCTTTGCCATCTTCAATATCTTCCAAAGATACTCACAATGAAGACAACTCAATCTCAATTGGGATAATAACTTTTATACCATAAATAATGGAGTATGGAGTGGCTCTCATAGGGGTTTGATGATTGGTTTCATAATCCCAAAGGGTAGGAAAAATATTCAAGTGCCAATTATAGTGAACATCATTGATAATATCCTTTAAAAAGGCTATAATGGTTTTGTTTATTGCCTTAGCTTGTCCATTACCTTATAGGTTAAATGGTGTGGATTTCTTGTGCTTAATTTTGAATTTTTCACAAAAGTAATTTACATATCTATTTACAAAGTATCTATCATTATCGAATATAATTCAAGTTGGGATGCCATATCGACAAATGATATGGTAATGAATGAATTTATAAATCAGCTTCCTAGTGATGTAAGTGAGATGAATGGCCTCAATCCACTCAGTAAAATACTTGATTGTATTCAAAATATGTTTGTGGCCATCAAAATATGTTGGGTTTATTTTCTTAATGAGATTGAGACCCCATGTAGAAAATTACCATGGTGTAGTGATCGACTGTAGTGGTAAAGAAGGTGTAAGTATCAAATTTCCATTTATTAATAAGGAACACACTTCCTCACATAATTTCAAGCATCTATCTTCATTTTGGGACACTAGTAACCTATTCTAAGGAGATTTTTAGCTAAGAATACACCTTGGTGTGGTCTCCACACATTCCTTTGTGAACCTCCTAAAGCGCTAGCTTGGATTCTCTCAAAGATAAATAATGAAGTAGTATTCCATCATAGTCTTTGTAATAAAATGTGTTTCTAAGGTGGGTATAATGGGATATGCATTGAATGAAAAGTTTTTGATGATTATTAGAAAGATCAAGTGGAAAAGCATGATTATATAAATAATTATAAAATTCTTAAAACTAGGGTAGTTCAGGCGGGGGATTATGACCAACAATGGTGCATACCCTTTTTAAATCTAGCAAGACATGTGTAGGCTATAGAATATTTTTAATGAGAAAATAATACTCTTTAACACTAATATCAATCTGTATCATGGACCCAATTGCTGTCATTTCATTAGCAAATCTATTTTTAGCCATTGGTACTTATTCAAACTATAAAGATTTAAAATGAGGCTTCAGATTAACCATAATATGCTTGTAAGTAAAACCTTGTCATCTATATTTTGATACTAATTAATGGTATTATTGATAATCAATTAGGAATCACCATAGATCATTAAGTGTTGGATATTCCACTGTATCATAATATGAAGTCCTATAATAAGTGCCTCATACTCAACCATATTATTATTATAATTAAATTAGATGTGAAACACTTTAGGAGTTAGATCCCCTTGCAATGTAACCAACAAAATGTTGGCTCTAGATCTATGGGATATAAAGGAGGCATCAAAATATATATTTCACTATTCAAGATCTTATAGTCCTTCTATCATCATGATAGAATCATCTGTAAAGTTTAATCTAAGTGTTTGAGTGTCTATAATATGGGCTTCTACAAGTTGATCAATAATAACCCACCCTTTGATAGCTTTCTAATTCTGATACTTAACATCAAACTCACTTAAGATCATGACCATTTTATCCATGTAGACTGTAAGATCTACTTTGTATAATAAAAATTTGAGAGGATCCACCTTAGCAATAATAATTATTTTGGTGTTCAACATATAATGTCATAACTTTTGGGATGTGAACACCATAGCCAAACATGTATTTTATATAGGCATATAATTATGTTCATAATACACTATTGTGTGGCTTAAATAATAGACTACATGCACTTTATCTTGATCATCATGTTGGGCCAAAAGTTCCCCTAGTGCATGCTCAATTACTAAAATGTAAAGAAGCAATGGTTGTCCAAGTGTTGGTGATCTCAAAATTGGCAGGTTGCCAAATATGTTTTGAGATTCATAAATGATAATTGAAAATATTTATCCCATTTAAATGTGACCCCTTTATTTAAGAGATTTGTAAATGGGTGGAACTTATCTGCTAGTTTTGAAATGAATCTGTGTATAGATTGCATCCTTCCTTCCAGGCTTCAAAGTTGTTTAAGATTTGAAGGTGGAGGATTTTCTAAAATGGCTTTAACCTTAGTAGGGTTGAATTCAATCCCTCTTTTTTATATAATGAACCCTATCAATTTCCTTGAAGTGACTCTAAATACACACTTATTAATATTCAAGTGGAATTTATATTCATGAAGCATCTCAAATATTCTCTATAGAATATCAAGATGTCCAAAATGTGTTCTTAATTTAGATAAGATATCATTAACATAGTCATCTATGATATCATGCATCATATCATGGAATATGATATTTATGGCATGTTGATAAGTGGGTCCAATGTTATTCAAGCCAAATGACATGACTTGATAATAGTGTGTTCCCCAAAAAGTGGTGAATGTAGTCTTGTGCTGATCTTCTTGGGCTATCTTGATCTAATTGTATCTAGAACATCTATCCATGAGGGATAACATCTCATACCCAGTATTAGAATCAATAATCATGTCAATGTTGGGTAGAGGAACATCATCTTGGGGAACACTTTGTTGATATCTCAAAAATCAATAAAAATCCATATACCTTGTGGGTTTTAGCTAATTAAAACTATGTTAGATATCCATTTAGAATATTCTAGTGGTTTAATAAAGCCTACTCCTAACAGATTCTCTACTTATAATTTTTACCAAAAGAATAATGCATGGATGCATCTTCCTCAATTTATGTTTTACTATCTTGGCATCTAGATGAATACCAAGTTAATGCACAACTAATTCCGGGTCTAATCCTAGCATATTAGAGTAATCCCATGCAAATATGTCAATAAAATACATCAAAATGTATATAATCTATTCTCTTTTTTTCTTTAAAAAAGGAAGCTCCAAGGTAAACAATTTTGGGATCATCATATGTTCTCAAGTTCACTTCTTTAGTGTTTTCTACAAGAAGTGTAGAACCATCTTCAAGAATAGTAGGCAATCTATGATCATGATCATCATGTTCTACTACAACATCTTGTCATTCCTCCCAAAGTTTTGGATAATGTGATGAATCTAAATTTGCCATCTCAGTTAATGACCAAGTAGAAAAAATCTCTAAAAACTCAAGAGCAAGACACTCAAAAATTTATTGTTGTTCTAAAGTGATGCTTGTACTAGCTATAGAGCTAAGACTTGTTGGAATTTGAGCATCCTTTGGGGATGAGAAAAATTTCCCATTTGGGAGTGCCTAAAATAGATTTTCACCCAAGGGCTTGTCTTTTTATTTACTTTTTCCTTGATCAATGAGCACCTCAAAGAGGTTTTCACCCAAATATCTCAATGTTTTATCTTTTTTATGACCAATAAAGTGTACCTACTCTCCAAAGTAAATAGAAACATCTAATGAAAAATCAAAGCCTTATTTATGGTCACCAATTGGCAATACATATCTAAGGCCCATATACTCTATAATTGATTCTTTATTTTGGAATTCATCAAGGTGTACGACCAAATTTTGTAGGTCCAAATCAATGAATTCAAGATGATAAAGTCATAGGAAATAATGGGGTGTTAAGTTCATAATGGAATTTGAATGAAATAAATTTGAATCAACAAGCTCATCAAAAAATTTATAATGGGACATTATGTCAATGTTAGGAGTCTCATCACTAGTTAATTCAAAATAATCACTATCAAAAGTCATGAGGTCACTCCCAAGTGGTATAAATCCAAGACCATGATTCATATTAGGTATTCTAACTGATAAAGGTTCTAGGATTCCTTGAACTCATGTGCCAAGGCCTTTTCCTATATAAAAAAATTATCCATGATGCTATTAGGGATAAGATATTTTAGATTATAAAAATAATCAACAATGATATCAAAATATAACTAGTCTCCATCAGTGAGATCCTCTCAATCTTGTTTTGGTGAAGTAGCAGGTATAACTACCATAGGTGATTTCTATGTATATTTCTTTTGTTGCCAAATTAAGTTAGGTTTGTTATGGATTTTAGAAGGTTTAGGTTTACCAAATATTTTAGGAGACTTTGGAAACTTAGTAACATGGAAGGCTTTATTTAAATGGTACATGAAAATGCTCATGTCTTCTATAACAACCTATTTTGTAAGAGTTATAAGAAATGGATCAGCCAAAGTAGATGCAAGGTCACTAGGGTTGATATAATTGGATGTTTGTGAATGTTAAACTATTTCCTTATTCTTATTCACAACAAATTCAAAACTAGGACAATAGTTATAATTATGGAACTCAACTTCTAGATGTTTGCAATATTGATAATGATGTAGATTGGAAGGAATACTAACCTTGATCCCATTGTGGGAAAACTTAAGGCACTAATGCAAGGTGGATGGAATGACTTGTAATTCATGGATCCAAGGATGACCAAGAAGTATGTTATAAGGTAAATTAATATCCACAATATGTAATAATGTGTGATGGGAAATGGACCCAATAATTATTGGCAAAAATATGGTACTGAAATATTCTCTCTCAACATTGTCATAAGACTTTATGTTGATTGTATCTAGTTGAATGTCCTTCAAAATGTAGGCCAGTCTATGTACCAATTTGAGGGACACTATGTTCATCCCCAAACCATTATCTATAAGAACCCACTTGATATTATTGTTCTCAATGATGACCTCAATATACAATGGGTTATTATGTCTAGGACCAAGAGTGGATATGTTTTTTGATAAGACTTGACCTATCAAAATGAATACAAATATCCCACTAGTGTTTAGAACTGTTCAAGATTGATATCATTGGGAATAGTGGATTGATGAAGGTTTTTAAAAATAGTTTTATGGAATTCATATGTACACAAGAGATCTATAATAGAGATATGTGTAATATTTTTACTTAGTTGGTCTGATAGACTATAAATTTTCTCAATAGTAGGATGAGACAGATTAGCCTTAATTGGCATAGTATTAGGCTTTAGATCTAAAGGCATATTTTTCATGTTGGATTTAAGAATAGAAAAAGAGGGAAAAGGGTCCTAAAGATTAATTCATGTGCATCTAGTTGTGATTATGTAATATAGAGGTAGTAAGGAGCCATTATAATTATAAGATGAAGGTAAAGGGCTTTGGAGGGTGACTCATGAGTGTCTAGATGCATTAGAGCAATTTTGAGTTAGAAATGAGCCATTGTAATTAGAGGAAGGATGAGGTCTAGAAATAATAACCCATGCAAATGGAGGTGCAATAAAATTATGTGTACTTAATGTGGCATTACTAGAGGGAAAGGGTGTGACCTTATAATAATGGGTCCCATATATGAGGAGCATGAGATAGTTCACATGTTTTGAAAGTAACAATGATAATGTGGGTTGTATAAATTCATACCATGATATTTTTGTAGTCAAAAGGCACGTTATTATAACCCAAGTTATTAGCATGGGTATTATGATCCTAATTATGATCACTCTAGTTACAATTTTGACCCTGATTTTGATTCTATCACTGATTATGTCCTTGGTTCTGATTGTTCCTTAGTTATTGTTGATTATGTCAAAGAAATGGATCTTTATAGATTACCATATTTTGATTAGTCTCCTATGGATCTAGTCTGATGTCAAGTTCACCACTTTTGATTAGATCTTCAATGAAGTGCCAAAATTGAATGCATTTATAAGCAGCATGACTAACAACATGATGGAAGTTATAAAATTCATTTTCCCAATACCATTCGAGTTTGGGTTGATATGTAAGAAATTTCCTTGGTATAGGCCATATAATTAGGTTAGCTACTATGAGATTTTGAAACACTACCTCAACATGCTCTCCTAATTTACTTAAGACTCTGAAATTATTGTTAAATACCCTTCATGGAGGGAATATTTGAAAATTAGCTTATGGATTAAGGGGAGATAATTACACATTTGGAATTGGTAGATCATGTACCATTTTTAAATGTCTTGATTTAGTTACTCCATTCCATATCATGTTTATGTTCTTATTGAACCCCTTGGGTTTATCTTGCATAATCATTTGAATCAGTGATTGGGTCTAATTTCATGTTTGACCCCGCATGTAAATATTTACAAGGACTTTAGTAATAATTGCCTTCTCAATATGCAAACCCTTATCTATGATATCTTCAAATGTGTTCATGCAAGCAAGCCATAGATTGTGTGCCACTTGAGGGTGTAAATTATGTGAAAATATGTCTTGCAAATATTTATCTGGGAAATTATGTTGAAAGTGACCAATTAATTCTCTCCACCACTATAGATATGTTGTGAAGCTTTTCTCATCCTATTTTTTGGATTTGCATGAGTTAATAATAATAAATTCATGCTCAATGTTGTAAGATAAGTGATTAACAAATTTTTTAGATAGGTCATTCCAATCCATAAGTGATCCCTTGGGTAATTTAGGTATCCAATCTAAAGTTTGTCCCACTAAAATTTGTGGAAATAAGCAAAGAAAATAAATGATATTGTATGATACCTCTTGACATAATACAAAAAATGCCTAAATGTGTTCACGAGGCTCACCCTTCCATTTATATTTATCAAATTTATGTGACTTAAAATGATATGGAAAAGGGACTTGGATAATAATCAAATCAAATGGATATGGACACATCTTATTAAATTTGTAGTTCTTAAATCTATTACCTATCTCTAATCATGTAATAATATCCTTCATAGAATTCCAATCTTGCATGTTTGGTGCATTCATGGGTGGAACATAATTTTGCTGGGGTGGTATGTGCTCCTATTGCATGGAATTTTTAAGGATATACACCCTATAATCTACCACTTTGTTTTGATTCACTCTTTGGGTTAAGTAAGTGATCTAGTGATTCCTATGTTGATAAACATTCCCTAAAATATGTTTCCTTAAATTATAAGTGTTCTATTGATTTTAGGGATTCTATGGTCTATTTACCAAAGTATGTGTTGGTTGGGAAGAACTACCCAATTTTTTTTAAATAATCTCTTCAATACACAAAGAATGTTTTGGTCTTTAGTTCTATGAAGGAGCAAGAGGTTCTTAATGATTGAAAAATGAATAGTCTATCTCTAGTGAATCACATTAAGTAACCTCTTGTGTCTTAGTTTGTTCAATTGAGACAACTTGATCCATCATAGTTGTGTTATCAATTAAAATTTATTATGTAGGTTCAACTACATTTCCTTGTTCTTTATAAGCATCATTATGGATTGAAGTGGAAACTAAAGAGTCAATTAAGTCTATGATAATTTTTTTTTCATATCATTGACTTATCTTTTAAATCTTGGTGACAAGATCTTGATCGTTAGGTTTTGACTCTATAAGCACTTCCTTTCCTTTTTTATAAGTAGGGATGTTTATTTTTGAAATATGCACGATGGATTATTCTCATTGTTGCTCTCATTATCTAACCAAGGTGTGTAATTTTTCTATAGGAAATTTTGAGGGTAATCTAGCACCATATTCAATCAAACTTAGGAGTGCTTCATCCTTCCCCTCTTGGGGTTAATATTCAAGATAGTCTTCCTTAGATTCTATAGTCATGGGAATGTCTTCAAAGACCATAGAATTGTCTTGTCAATCATAAAATTGATATTACTCATAGCTAAGGTGATAAGAGACCCAATTATGAGTGTACCTTTGAGTCATGCTTGTAAAATTCTATTTTTTACATTTGGCAAGATTTCAAAAATGTTTTGTAAATGTTTAAACAAGGTGTTTTTTAATTTTCTCCAAATAAGTGACAAGGCAAAAAAGACTATAATAAAACAAAGGTTGCATATTACCACATAATTAGAATAAATGTTCATGAAATTAATTAGCCTAAGGTAGGGTTGAAATTATATAAATTAGAAGAGGGTATGATAACTCAAAAACCTATAATGTAAACTAGTACACCAAACATAGATTAAAGATAAGTCAATATTGAAAAATTTAGTTCAAATTTGATGAGTTGATACTATAAAATTAGAAGAAGGCCCTTTATATTAGGAAGGTGATAATGCAAACTAAAAAATTCAATATGTGAAAACATGCAAGAATTCCTACATATAGAACTAGAACCAAACGGACAGTACAATGTCAACACATGGTAATAGGAGGTAAAATAAAATGTGTTCTATAACTTAGAGTGTAAGAGACACACAAGATAATTTAATTTCAAAATGAATATATGATCATTAATATATAAATATATTTCAACCTAAATGGGGAATCATACCCAGGTTAACTCAAGTCAAGTGTAAATGAAAAACTTGATTAACACATTAACCTAGAACTTAGAAAGGTGAGATTTTGAATTTGAATTAAAAAGTGAAGGACTTGGAGATCTTTTGAAAAATAGTCTAAACTCAAATGGGTAGCATAAAAAATTTTCTTAGACAAGACAAACATAATATTTAAGATGAGGTTTTAGACAAGTTAAAATATGATTTAGAATTGACCAGTGTAACACCTACTTATTCAAGAAATGGTGGATAAAAAATGTGTTTGGTTATGACATGTTTTTATTCAAAAATAAGTTTTAGACTCAAATCAAGACCAAAAAAGTGAAAGAAAAATATAAAAACACAACTAAGTAAATCATCCTAAGCCTTAAACTATCAAGATTACATCATATTATTGAAATCTATCTGTATATGTGCTCTTGGGAAGATTTTAAGCATTAGTCCAAAAATAAAAGAACATGAAGTAGTAGGGGTTTTACACCCCCTTATGCCAAGAGATTGTATGGTGACATGGACCTTTGATCTACTTTCCCTGTATTAATAATATGTCTTTGGCAAGTGGAGTTATTCTAGAACTTAAATTTTTGACCATATAGATGGTCCCAAGTATAGTTAATGTTAAAGATGCCTCACATCAATTGAGTTCATATCAATTAACTTACTATGTAAGGGTCTATTCCTTTACATATTGATTCCATCCATGTACTATTTCATGGAATCCCTTGGTTAACCAAACTTGACTTAGGATTTCATTACAAAAGGAGAGGTTAGCCTCTCAACTCTTAGCTCTCATAATATATGTGACCTGATTTATATACCCCACCATGGAGAAGGGTTGAAACAATTATGGGAGATGAAATCCTGATCAAAGCCTCCCTAAATAACTCATTAACAAGGTATGCAATGCCATTCATAATCCAAGTTACATAAAATAAAACTAAGTTAAAAGACTTTAGAGGTTGTTTTTAGATCACCTAAACCACATGGGTTTTGGGGAGATCCTTCACAACATTATTTTCACACCTTGGATAAAGGAACAATCACAATTAAAAGTCACTTTTGGTCACCCAAGTTCCCTAAAGGGGATGGGGGAGAGTATGCACACACTCTTTACTTTACACCAAAAATAAACAAGAAATAATTAATCTAGCATAAAATAACACACTTTTGAATTTTTTGTAATTTTAAGTGAGTGTTAGTTTTAAGCACCAAATTTACATGTTTAATGAAGTTCTTGTCACATTGGCCTTAGTTTGAAAAAACTTTGAAATTTTTTTCACAAAATAATCAAACAAATCATCTAACTTCATTTTAAACACCAAATGGAAATCTTCAAGATTTTAAACATGTTTAAATTTGGCTCGTTTCCATGTGAGACCTACAAATGTTAGAGATTTTCCTTCTACTTTTAATCACTTTTATCAATGAAACAATAAATACTTGGAATCTTGTTCTTGGGTTCTCTATTTTTTACACAAAGACTGATGTTGATCAATAATAACCAACACTAGTTATAGTAAGACCTATGTCAGTCATAAATAAACCAATGTCAATCAATAAGGACTGATATCGATCACCTATGAGCCCTTAGGCAAAAAAAAAATTCACAAAAAAAATTGTTATCCCAAGTTAGGATAAATCATATAGCAAAGCTTTGGATCATGCAATATAATATTCAAACATAGACTTTAAAACTCAATATGACAATTTGTAATTTTGAATAAAGCTCTAAAAATGCAATTTTTCTTCATCTTATGCCTTGTAATAGAACTGATGTTAGTTAGATATGATTTATTCTCGTTACATAGAACTGATATCAGTCATTATGTGACCTATGTATTAACAACAAAATCAAAAACATGGAAAAATAATGAGACAAATTTGAATTTTAAGGTTTTTGATGACTTTTTAAGAAATATAATATTGACAAAGTGTCTTCCTTGCTTTAATGGGATGCATTGTCCCACTAGGCATGCCAAGATGTAGAGATGTATTTCAAAGATAGTTAGATCAAGCATTGGTCATGAAAACTCAAGAAAATGCATAAAAACATAACTCACTAAGACAACACTTTCAATGGGGTTTGACAAATTTCAATTAAGAGATAATGAAATAAGTCATACACAATACCTTTGTAAGATCATCCCATCACCCACATGTGGCTCAAAGTGTGATTTTACCCTTGATTTGGTGCTCAAGTCTTTGGTAATGATACAAGGTAAATCTCCTCCATCATCTCTTTCTCTCCAATGAAACTAGGCTTATGATATGAAATCAAATGTATGCCTATAAATGAATCTATTGTATTATAAATTAGGCATAATAAATACCACACAAATAAAGGTTGTGGAGAGAATTCTACTTAATAAGTTTAGACAAATGAAGCTTAGAAATGGTGGTCTTGGCCTTCCTAGTTATATATTTTTGAATTTGATCAGGATCAACCATGACCATACATCTTGAGATCAAGATGTGTGGCCATGAATTATTTCAATTTTATATAATTAATATATAAATATCCTCATAAATATTTGGGATGAAGAGGCATTAAAGAGATATAGGAGGCCTTACACTTGATATTTGTTACATTTATGGCTTATGGATGCCACCCTAAAAATGATGTCATTTGATGATTCATATATTAAGAATCAATTTATAATAAAATATATTAAATAACTTATATGGATTTTTGACTTTAGTTCTTGATTTGGATTAATTTGCATAAGTGAGATTAATCAAATTTTTAGTGATTCTTTAGAAACTAATTGCACACAATTAATCAAACTTCTCAAAATGCCAGATTACTAAATTGTAATTTGGTTGGAATAGATTTAGAGGATGTTTTTAGTTAAATATAGACCAATATCCCATTTAGGATGTTAGCATAAAATAACACATGCACATTTCATGTGCCTCTGAATTCGGAGAAAAGAGTAATCCAAAGCACTAAAATGCACTTTTATCATTTTCACTTGAAATGATTTGATAAAAGTTAATAATCACGTAAAATTTATTTCCCTATTTAAGGATACATTATCCTAAATCATCACTTATATAGGACAAGATCAAACCATTTAGCATGTTTAAGTGATTTTAGCCTAATTTGTGCATTTTCACAAATTTTGAGTAAGATTGACAATTTCAACATAAATGGTGATAGGAATTGGATGTCTACACCTTCATCATGCCAAAAATTACCTTTTGAAAGTAATTTTAGGCTAGCATGATCATGAGATTACATCTCATAGTTTCTCATGAATAATCGCTAAGCATATTTGGAACCTTTTATAACATAAGGAAATCCATTACAAAGTATGATTTTAATGTATTAAAGTAAAAAATTAAAGCTTCCACATGAACTTCACTTACATCACACACTTCTACATGAATTTTATAATGCTTTACAATGAGAAGTATAGAGAAAAAGAAGAAACACATGGCCATCAAGAAGTGGCATTGTTATGCACACTTCCCCTCTATGGTAACTCTGAGAGGCCTAATATTACATAAAAATGATAAAATTTTGTAGTTCCAAGTTTTTTTTGAAGATATCTTCCAATTTTTTATTTATAAAATATAACTACAAATCAATATCACCATTGAGGACTTTCTCTTAGATAAAATACATGTGAACTTTAATATATTTAAATTATTGGTGTTGTGCACCTACATAAAATGTAAACACATATCTAAAAATAGATTCATGATAACATAAAATATTTAGCATCATAATAACCACATACATAAAATTATGGCATATGTTTTTTATATTTTAAAATAATCATGTCTTATTTTAGGCAAAAAAGTTCACTACTCTAATTACAAAGTTAGTGAAATAACATAAATCATTGTATGCAATTCATTATTGGACATATCTAATATTTACAAGATGAGCATCCCCAACTATCATATGATGCACAAATAATGATTTACTAATAATAGGATACTAAGTTTAACCAAACATTAAATATTCTATTATCAAAAAATATATCATTTTATCATTTGAGTTTTATCAAAACTTTATAAGTTTAATATGCTTCAACAAAATATTGAGCTATAAACCTTCATATATCAAGTATGTATAATTTTAGCATGAAATTAAATCATCCAATCAAATAGATATGAGACTAAAACAAATAAGTTTAGAGATGTAAGAATAGAATGCTTAGTAAAGTAAATGATGAAAAGCCGATAATACAAACTCTATTTACACTTTGTATTTTATAAGATATCATAATATCAAACAAAGCATATAAGGACAATAGCATAAACAATCAAATGATAAAAAAATTAAATGATATTATCTAATAAATTATAACAAAAAGGATCCAAACTCACTAAGCATGATCTTCTTACGAAATGCAATAACTAAAATATGATCATTTTGTCAAATTAAACATGACGTTATGCATATAATATATTTAAATAATAACTAAATTAAAAATAATCATAATATCTATATATATTCTTTGAATTATCATCTAATACAAATATCTATTGCAATATGTTATTTTTAAGAATCAATACTAAATCATTTTACTAACAAATATAATGTAGATGAGACATTATCAATATAGTTAGTATCTCTAAAGTAACAACAAAATAGTTTTATCAACACAAATGAAATGTTATGTGCATATATGTCTTTTTGATGTAGAAAAATGAAAAGACTAAGAAGGGATTATATTCTGAATATGCATAATATTATTCATGGCTTTAGCCCATAAAAATTTAAGAATATTTTCAAATTACAACATTGTTCTAGCCATTCTATGATGGTGCAGTTTTTCCTTTCAATAATACCATTTTGCTAAGGGGAATAGGGAGTTGTTAATTTTCTTTGAATATTGTAACTAGTGAAAAAATAATAAAACTCTTTACTAACATATTCACCACCATTAGTAGTTCTTAATCTCTTAATATAAAATTTAGATGCATTTTCAACACTAATTTTAAATTTCTTGATTTTAGACAACACGTCAGATTTTTTTAATGAAAAAGGACCATATCATTATAGTGTAATCATTAATAAAAGTAACATAATAGATATAATAATTAATAGATACAAATTCAAGAGATCCTACAACATCACTATGAATCAATTCTAAAGGATGAGATGAATTCACATCATGATTCTTAGTATGTTGCTTACCACATATGCAACCCTCACAAGTTTTATGATGAAAGGGGATAAAATGAAGTCCAACAATAATATTAATCATATACATATAATTTAAACTTTTAAAATTAACATATCCTAATATTTCATGTCATAATTGAGATTCATTCTTACTATATGATGAAAGGAACCATGTAGAAGAATGAGAGAATATATATAAACCATTCTTTTGAACACCTTCAAAAATCAAAGAACCAGATTGATTTTTAATAGACGAGCTATATTTAATTAATATTACAATCAAATTATCATTTTTAAGTTGAGAACAAGATAGTAAATTCTATTTAATCTTAGGTACATAAAAAACACCATTTATAGTAACAACATTTGAAAACTTTGCTTTTCTGTATTTAGTTGTTTGTAAAAATGAATTATATCCTATGCAAATTATTTTAGAGATATCTATGAAATTACATAGAATATTAGATAAGCAAGTCATATGGTGCAATACACTGCTATCTAAAATCCACTTATTTTTTTTTAAAACAAATAAAATAGCATATAAAGTAATAACATTCTAATCTTGATTATTATTTGATTAAGGTTTGATTCTTCTACTTATTTTGATTAAATTTATTCCTTTTTTTATTTTTATAAGATTTATTGTTATTATATCTTTACTTTTATAATAGGTTTTTCTTATATGATCAAATTTACAATATAGATTGTTATTTCCATTTAAGAATTAGGGTTAGATTTATAGTTCCTATTATTATTAGAAATATTATTTAAGGTGAGAAGTGCCTGAGTGACATTATTTTTAGAATTAAAATTATTCATAACTTGTTCTTCTTGAATCAGGAGAGCAGACAAGGTGGTAAGGTCAACGAAATATTTATTAGTTTGATACTTAGAATTCAAAATTGAAATAAAATTTCTAAATTTTTCATGAATATTTAAACGAATGATAAAATAAATTAATTTATCTTGAATCAAATTATAATTAAATCCAACTGAGCTTTAATGTTTTTAATTTTAACAAGAAAATTCAAAACTTTTTCATTACTTTTTATAGGTGTAGTTAGAAATTTAAGGACTAACTTAATAATATTTGAGAGATGAGTGTTGTCATGCACATATTCAAGGAGTTTCCTAGCATCACTAGGAGATCCCTAATTACCAATGTGGAAAAGGAAGTCATCCTTAAAACTTTGTAAGATAATGAACATAGCTTCCTATGATTTTTGTTGAAATGTATTGGTAAGCTCAGGGGTCACATGTCATCTAAAATGGGCATTTCCAGTCTCAACAATAATATTCTACATCTTATAGGCCATAAATTTAGATTTAACATGATTTTTACATAGTATAGTTATTTTCATTAAGCATTTGAGATTTATCTAAGAAAAAATGAGGTAAAGACAT
>JARHVA010007083.1:395000-520000 GCA_037957365.1 Torreya grandis
ATCTTGGGATATAAAATCAATAATATAATATATACAAAAAGATTTTTTAGGATTTTGGGAGGTTAATTCACATACTAGGGTGATCCCAAATATTTTTATCTAGTAAATTAGGTTAGCCAAGACAACATGTCAGTAGAAAAATATGGGAAAGTGTGTATAAAAATCAAATATATACACAAAATTCAAGTCTGTCAAATTATTTCAAATTTAGTGTTGCCAAAGTGTCTAATATTAAATTTAGGTGTCTATAATTACCTAGATTGATGGAAATTAAGTAAAAAACAATTAGAGTAATAAATAATTTCCCATTATTATTCATAATTTCCCAAGTATTAGTGTATCCCATGATATTGGTGTGATATATTTTCCAGCCATGTTTTGAAAATGTATATCAAGGGAATTCATTTCTAAACTAAGTGGGTATATTTCCTTAAATTTATCTCATATGATAGTTAAAACAAATCACTATGATAAATTCAAGATTATTTCAAAACCATTTGCAAATTATGATGTTGATTTTAATGAGTTATTAGAAATGGACAAAATTATTTAATCATAAAATGAAGGTTTAATCTAGGTTGGGGTTACCTAGAGGCTCACTAAAGGGGTATATGTAAATGGGAATGCACAAGGGTGATAATTATATCTATAGTAGGTCAATTGGATGAAAAACTCAAATATAAACATACACTAAATTAATTATTCTGAGAATAGGTAAAATATAGAAAGTACAAGTAAGCTATGTATGTAAATGAAAAATAAGTAATATACATAGTTAGTTCTAATGTTAACATAATAATAGATATGGAATAGGTATAAATTAGGCTAAAATATGATTATGGAATATTTTCTTGATTCTATATTAGATGCTTCTATAGTTGTAGACACTAATGTTATCCTAGGATCATTGCATCGATGCTACTATCTAGGTTGATGCAAGTGTCATGTAAGAAATACTTGATGTAAAAGGATACAACCACTTGGATGATTCTAGGTTTAACTTCACCTTCACTCTAGTGCATTCATATATTTGTCATATATTATCACTCCTTATGAATTTGAAAAACCCTAGTTATTCATCTTGATGGTGACTTTAGGGGAAAATGGTTTAGTGGGAACATAGTGTCGAGCTAACCACAAAAATCCCTTTGTCATTGAGCAATACCTACATAAATAATAATTTTAAGAGGGCCTCATGTTGATGTAGTTGTCCCCTATGTGTTATTTTGTATGTGAATCATGTAATATGTGCAAAATAAATACAATAATTACCTAGCTTGTAACTTGGAAAATCAGTCTCTTAGAATACTCCTTTAGTATGTCAGACCTATAGATGTAATGTTTTTATGACTAGTATTAAAATAGGGAAGATTTTTTAAATTGATTTATTGATAGAGTGATTTGATAAGTTACCTTGGTTTTCTAGCTTTTTTAGGTGAGGAATAAATAAGAGTTGATCTTGTATTAATATCAATCCATTTGGATATGTATCTCACATTAAAACACTTAGGTTGACCATTAGGATACATTTCATTTGAAAAATAAATGACTTTAGGGTAATAAACACTTATGTCATGTTACAACACTAATGTTGATGTTAGTGTTTGTCCTATATGTTAGTGTCCAAGGATCAAGGAAGTAGGTATATGCTTAGGACTTATAGTAGTGAAAGATAAGTACATTTTAATCATTTGGTCAAGATATAAGGCTTAGATCATCAACACAATATTGGTCATACTAAGAGATAGACTAAAAGTCATAAGATAGAGAAAATGTGAGACTCGTAAAAGTGAGAAAAGCTCTATAGTTGAGGGGAATAACCAAGGTCTAAGATTACCAAGTTTAAAATAATAAGGTGTTATATAATCCATAAATATCATCTACATTTTCCCCCTATAATCTAGTAATGAAATTTTTAGTTTAAAGGAAAAGAATGCATACTTAGGTATGTATAACACACCTTATCTTTACAAGTACCCAAATTGAGTGCTTTTATAGTGACTAACTTGTAATTAAGATCATGTTACAATATATAATCATTGCATATTATATAGAATAAAAGTACTTGAAATATATTCAAATTGAAATATTAAGGTTTAAGAGTACACCTATGTGTCGATGTAACCACCTTGCCTATTGGAAAGTTTATTTTAAAAATATGTATCATTATAAGACTTTGAAACTAAGATCAAGATAAATATAGATAAATCTTGAAAGTTCATATATCTATAGAGATATAAAGAGAGATTATAAAGCACATGCCCCCAACCTTGGAGAAAATATGAGTTTCCACATGGAAATTGAGATTAGTTCAATTATGTAATCCAATGATACTTATAACCTAGTAAGGATGGATGATAAAATCAAGTATAACCTAAAAAATTGGCAAGATTGAGTGATTTAATCACCTCAACTATACCAAAAAGTGAACCAACTACTAAAATATATTAGTTTAATAAAGTATATAAAATTTAGATCAGGGTATCGGTACATAGAAGTCTATGATGTGGTAACAATTCATATAAGAGTTATATAATATAAAACTAATTTTGATTTTACAATATTAGGCATACATTGCATATAATATACACCTTAGATATGTCTCATGATGAATTTTTGTATAATAATGATATCAATGTATATAATATTTCCATAATCATGAATCTGAATCATATAACTTCATGCTTTAAGAAATTTAGAAAATTGTGTAAGTGTGGAGAAAATGCTTCCAAATCATGCCCCCACTACATATGTATAAATTTGAAAAATTAATATAAATACCAATTTGGAGAACATGTTTCCAAAGCATGCCCACATTTAATCTAAAAATATGATAAGTGTGGAGAACATGCCTTTATGACATACCCCCAATAATATTACCTCCTTTTAGGTGAGGGAAAGATAGGAACTGGTAGTTACCTCACCTCAAAAGGATAAGACAACTATATAATCTGTGAATGGAAACTTGTAGCATATAGAAGAAACATGTCTAGGTAGATATAACATTAAAGTGAATAGAACCAATGTGATCACATGAAGGCCTAAGATACATCATAATGATAATGTAAACATTTGGATGGTAACAGTACAAGCTCAATAAGTAAATTAAGCACACACACAATATCACTCAAAATTAAGTCAAAAGACAATGGTTTAAGGAGACATCAAAGAAGGACTATGTTTAAATACCATACAATCAAAGAGACATGACTTAGTCAAATTTCCATAAAAGAAAAAATTACGTATGAAAATGTCTATATAAAAAATAATGACATATGAAAATGTCAAAGTAAGCTTACATAGGCACAAGGGCTGAAAGTAAAGGAGCATATTCAAATGCTCGAACAGGGAATATAATAAAAAGACAAGACACTCAAGGAAGTGCATAAAGGAAATCATAATAAATTAGAATAAACATTTCATAGTAGCCCATGGATTAAATTTTTTAGGAAAAAATGTCAAGTGTATAGCATATCAAGTACCCTATGTAAGATATAATCATGGATAAATGCATGTGTAAGTATATATGTAAGCTCAAACATGATAATGAAATGTGATCATCAAACCATATAACTTATGTGTATCAAGATCAAAGAAGTAGATGCCCCTAATGTCTGAATGACATGAGTAGAGGGAAGTATCAACATTCAAAATAGGAATATATAATGTATTTTTATATTATTACATTACACTAAAGTATAAGTGCGACACACATGTGTGTATGTAGAATTAATAGGTATGTTATCCATCAACATGTAACTAACACATATAACATAATTTATTTTCTAATTTTTCATTAGTTAATATTGTTTGAAGCATGCTTTTGGTTACTAAATGTAATTTATGCATTTAAATGTGATTGATTATCATTTTGTATATAACTCTAACCTGGTGGTGTGTTTGCATTTATGAGATTCTTAGATTTTTTTAAATCCATTATTTACATTTAAGTACCATATGGATTGAATAAGTGTGGAAAATTTTTGTTGATGTAAAATTAAATATTTACATAGCTTAATTCACATATGTATAGTTTACATAACTCATGCTCTAAAATCGTTGATTGATATAGTTATGCTGCAAAGTCTAATTTTGTTATCTTGACATGGATTTCACTTTTATTTGGTAATAATAAATTTATACTATGTAATAACATTAGATTCAGGTTGATAAACATGTTGTTATTAAACATATTGCTTATTATAGGGTTTTTGAATAAATCCTAGACCACATTTTCATGTGGTGGAATCTATTTTTATAATAAAAAGGGACTTGGTTGTGTTATTGATGAGGTTTTAACCCTAGGTATATTAAATATTTTAAAGGTATTGAATACTAATCATGGAATAATATAGTGGTAAGTTTGAAGCCATATAAGATGGACCAAAACCTCTAAAAAATGGTTAAATAAGATATTAACAAGATGTTGGAAAAAATTGTGATGTATCTAGTGGAATATTTTGAATAGATAATACATATGTTTATCAATAACAAGAAATATGGAAAAAATATAATGTGTGTGGAATACCACTTGTTGATGGCATAATCTCAACAAAAGTAGCTTGAAAATTTAAAAAAATCAAGGATATATGTATTTTTTAGTAAATGATCACTAACATAGCATTTTTTAATCAATTTTATACTATCATGACACACATGAATATTTTTTATGGTAACCATATTGAAAAATTCATAGAAAAAAATAGTTGGGTCCAAATTTATCAATAACAAACAATGAGGTTTATCCTTTTCATAAGAGTTTGATGTAGAACATCAATTTTGATACTAACAAGAGATTATTTTTCACCCTATACTTATTTAAAAAAATTATGGTGTTATATAATCATGTAAATGAATTTAATTAGGATAATTTTAAGGCCAAATCCATGTACTAATCCCTTTTGAATATTTCCCCATGTATATATTTTGACTTAGCTTAGGAGATAAAGTTTTTAAAGGATTTTTTCAATATTTGGGTGTATAAACTATTAAATCAAACTACGAGTTTACAAGTAGGAAAAATTAATCAACAATGATAACCGCCAGCCCATAAAAATAAGGCACTAATTGTTTTTCCAAGCATAACATTAAAATATTCACAATTAACCTTATCATGAACAATGATATTAAATAATCTCATTTGGTTATTATTGTCATCAAATTATGCACCCTAGGATACTTTATCAAGCTCCTATAATTTGATGCAACATTAAATCACTTCTCAAATTATGGGAACTTGTAAGAGAGATGAATCTCTAGGATTGAAAGGGCTAGCTCCCTAGATTCTTCTTTAAGTGAAAATCACCTAATCTAATTATTATTTATGAAAAGAGTTAGAAGCTTGTATGAAATGGAAACTACACTAAAGAGGTGATCCACCAAGACATATCCCAAACAATCTCAAAATTTTACTAAGAAAAAATTCTTTCCAAGACCAATTCTATGCATTGAAGGACTCTAACATAGTGTTTCAATGTGAAGGTAGCATACTTCAGACAATCAACAAGATGACTGACCTAAGGATAGATTGAACACCATAGAGACAATCGCACACTTGAAAAAGACCCTAGTACATTAAACACACTTCACATGACCTATTAAAATTAGAACTCTTATTTAAACATGAAGGATAAATGGATTAAGGATGATACTATCACTTATCTCCATTATACATCACTCACACACTTAGACAAAATGTTAACAACTCAGAATTAGACTTGTTTTCAATGTTCAAAGTGTAATTTCATATTATCAGGGCTTTGCCATACCAACTATGGTCTCTTCCTTTGCATTTCATAGCTAATGAGTGACACTTTAATCCTTTTATCACCACTCATATATATAGATATGCTTGATTGACAACTTTAATGAAGAAAGGCTACCCTTTTGATCCCAAACCTATAGAACTTACTAAGGTCTTTTAGTATGTTTGAGCATGGTTTTGAGTTATTCGAACACCAAAATCCTCAAGAGTTTTATTCTCTTCCTCATGCCAATGGTTAGCCTCATGGTGGGACTCTTTAAAATTCATAGTTCACCTTCCCCAAACCCACTCTTGGATTCCCAGACCAAAACACAAAAAGGTGCAAGTTCCCTATTTTTTCCATTTAGGGAAAAAGGTTCCTATATTAGTAATTTTCTTAGCAAGGTCTTCCCAACACCATGATTGACTCTTAAGGGTCTTAATCATGCTATTTAGGCTATAAAATCACCTCATAAACCTCATGAGGGCTTAAAATTGTAGAATAATTCCATTCACACCCTTGTAGCTCTTCAAATGACACTCGAAGATGTATATTTGACTATATGTGAGGAAATGAGGGTGATACTTCACTAAAACAAGCCTAGGAGAATATATCTTAGGTGTATTGATGCATTTTAAACCATGATAAACAATTTGGGCACAAATACATTATTTTAAGCATTGACATGATGTCATCAAGACTGTAAATGGGTCTCTTGAATTGTATATGCAGATAAAAACATTAAATAACATGAATTTATAAATGTAAGGTTATATAAACACCTAAAAATGCAATTATCAATCTAAAATTTAGATAACCTCATCAATAATATTTTTAAATCAACTCAAAACCCTCTCTTTAATGTGGACAATCTCTATTTACGACCCCTGAGATGACTGCAAGTGTGAAAGACTAGTTGGGAGCATATATAAGCCTAGAAGAGGATTTCCTAAGTATTTAGGATATAAAAAAACAAGATAATCATGTTTATGTCTTTAAAATCATGTATGAACACTTGTAACACATAAACCCATCAAAACTAAACAAGAAAATCTAAAACAAGCTCAAAAGGAGACCCCCTCATGGTTGAACATGCATAAAAAATTTCTTGGAGTGTTATCCATTATTTATAATGATGAGGTACTAAATTTAAATTTATTTATATGAAAATTAAGTGCACTTATATTACTATCCACCCCTAGAATCAATATTCCCAACTCCACCTGTATGATCGACACCAAGTGCTTGAAGTTGACCCTTCTTTACTTGCTAAGAGAAAATGGAGGAAAAGAAGCTATAGATGACATTTTTAAATTATAATTGAAAACCAATCATGAAAAATATTTTAGGGAGGTGAATATTCACTCCAACCATGTTTTTAGCTAAAGATCAGATCATTCATTTTGTACAAGTGCCCAAAAGGGCCTAAAAACAAGGGAAAAATCCCATTTTATGCACATAACTGACTCTTGATTGACATATAACTACCACTAACATGGTCATGACCTCTTACACATTAAAACTCACCTTGGTGACAAATTTTATTGCATAAAAGTCCACACAAGTCAATAAATGGGCTAGAAAAGTCATCAAATGGCCCTTTTTCCACATGAAACCTAGCACATGATAAATTCATGACTTGAAAAAAAAAAAAAATTCAAATACCATATTATCACCTATTAAAAAAATGGGAACTTTGACTAATTTTGACTAGGTTTGACCATGTTTAACTTTATTTGACTAGGCCATTTTAAGGGAGATGAACTTAGACAAGGACTAGGATAAGGCCAAGTAAGATGTTTAAAACATTATGAAACCCCTATAATACATGTGAAACCTTATTCAAAAGTTTAAAATGGTACGGGTTGACCTAATTTTAATAGAAGTCAAATTTAGTCAATAATTTGGCAAATCCTAGGGGTGACATGCTTGCCTATGTTAAGGACTAGTAGCCTTATTCCATCCATTGGACCAAATAAGTTAGAATGCACTTGGAAAAAATATGAAAATAACTTTAATTGACCACAATATATCTGAAATTACCTCAAAACACACAAATAAATAACAACACATATAAAACCAAAGCAAAATACAAAGCACAAACACACTTGTGCTAGTAAGCACTTAGGGAATGCAAGACACAACTTAAAAAAAAACTATTATGTACATTCATCTTGATAATAATCCCTTCCTAGATCTAAAGAGGAGTATATTTAATCTTCCTCCTCACTATATTAATAAGGATTCCAAGCATTCTTCCTTTTGGGTGTGATTTTATATGACTCATATTTTCTCTTTGTTCCTTGACTTGTCATGTCATTTGATGAAGTCATCTTAAATAGGTCTCCAAAGTAGATGAAGTCCTCTTGGTCTTGAAAACATGCCTCATAGTGTTGTCCTCTTGTCTCCTCATATAAAATTTTCATATCAATGCATGGGACAAATTTTTTCAAGTTCATGTCTTCTTAAAGGATCTCATCTTCCTTCTCAATTATCACACCTTCTTCAAACTCTCTAAGAAGCATTGTATCATGAAAATTTGGAAGCATCTCTTTCTCAAATTCTTATTTGATGATGGTGTGGGTAGCTTCATAGGTGATTGTAGGATCAATCTTTAAACCACATTCAAGAGGCCCAAGATCATCATATATTGCTCCATCATGATCTAAACTTTCTTGATGATAATACTCCTCAACACATACCTACTCTCTAACTTTTGGCTTGTCATGGCTTGTGGTCAGCTCCGTAAGACTCATAGGCCATTTTTTATTTCATATTCATTATATATGTATTCAAACATCTACCATAAGCCATCATCTTTTGACTAGTCTGCATCATGGAAAGGAACAATGAGATAAAACACTTCTTCTTTGGGAATCAAGAAAAATCCCTCCAAAGCATCCTTTTCAACACAAGGAACATCATTTTCATAAGGAGTCAGATCTTTTTCATTGTTTAGCCAATATAAAACCTATATTTATTCCTCAAAATACTCTCCACATAAGTTAACTTGTTATACCATGATGTTTTTCCTCTTTTGGCTGCTCTCTTGGATGGACTCCCAAGAATAGGAATTTTGAGAAATGGATAAAGAACTTGGGGCATTTTGAGACTGCCAAGATGAAGTTGTTTTATGAGCTCTCAATCTATCATCTAGATTGAAAATTAGGTCACAAACCTCAAGAACATCATAGGTAATATTTAACCAATTAAAACTCTCTATGGGTATCCATTACCTTTTGACTTATTCCAAAGCATCCCTTATAATCTCAATACAAACACTAGGTATATCTTGAATATAATCATATCTAGTGTCAAGATCTAACATGTAGTCTTGGTAGCTAATAATAATCATTTTTAAACTTGTAATAAGATGACTTAGAGAGAAATAAGATGGAATAGGTGGAGTACAAGTTGGAGATGACTCATTATAATAAACATAAGGATCATAATGAGTTTTCTCATCTTGAGAAGGAATAGGCAAAACATGACATACCTCTTCTACTTCATGATCTTCATTTGTAAGTGGGGCTACAAGAGCATTTTATTCATGTACATAATAGGCTCCCATATCAATATCATTTATATATTTATAGGGATAATGATCATATGTTTTATTACCATACTCATCAAGGAAAATATTAGAAATACTTTCAAGAGGATAGGATGATTCACCACCCATGACACCTTCTTCTTCACTAGTCACACAACTCTAATTTGAATTTGTCTCTACATATGGTTCAATATGAAACCTTGCTAAGGGATATGTTATTATGGTCACCTTATCTCCATATCTTGTCCTAATATCTATAAAATTTTAATCATTAGAAAGGCATCCTCTTATTTTAGCCATGAAGCCTCTTGACAAGCAAATGGAAAAATGAACTAGAAGATCCACCACCATAATGTCTTAAATAATGGGGAAACTTGGACAATCATGTAGAAATAATTTCAATCCTCTAACCAATCCCACTATCTTTTTTGGAGTTCCATCAAGCTAAAACACACCTTTTTTACATGATTCGTACTCTAAGCCTAGCTTATCTACAACCACCTTAGGCATAACCGAGGTACTAGCTCCACTATCCAGAATGCAATTGTGAACCAATTTGTCTCCCAAAATGAGTGTGAGGTAGAAAGGTGGAGGATTTTCAGATTTGTTGGAGGGTTATATGACATGAATTGGTGTATTTTCAATGGTTACACAATTGTGTCTTGGAGCTTAAGGGGCTACATGGATGTTTACAAGTTGTTCTTGTAGGAGTTCCTTTTGAATAGGCATTTTCAAGACTTCCTAAAGAGATATGCTTGTCTTGGTATTATTTAAAGAATAAATAATGCTTAGAGGGGAAGTATTTTCTTTTTCTTGTATTCATAAAGTTAGTGAGGAAATTTTAACTTGATGCATTGTAGGCTTGATAACTTTTCCCATATTCTGACTTTGATGAGGAGTGTGACTATTAGGAGGTATTGCATTAGGATTCACACTTTGTGTCCTTAGATAGGCATCACTTGGAGTCACATGTGATTATATAACATCTCCAAAAGCTCTATTTTTGGATCTTGTGTTGGCTATAATTGATGTGCTTTGATTCAACACATAGTTATCCTCCTTTTGAAAGTTCATGCAAATGGTACTTTGGTTGCTACCTTCTCCATGAGTACCCATTTACATGAGATTTTCCTCTTCTAATGTAAGGCTAGGAGTATCTCTTTCTTATGTCACCAAGGCTCGACAACCTTCTCCACTATCATACCCAAATTGAACTTGAGATTGTCCCCAATGATCCAAATGTTCCTCTCCTTAGACTAGATTAGTATGGACTAGAACCATAGCCTTTGTGGATGAAATGGAATTAGGATTATATGCATTGGGTTTCCTATTTAAAATTTGTTGACCTTATCCTCTTCCTTGGTAATTTTATTTGGGTGGAGGTCTATAGGTTTGTGAAAAATAATATTGGGGATTGGGTGGAGCAATTACATGCAATTGAGTTTGTTTGAGCTAAGATTGGAATGACTAAATCATTTCATCTTTTTCTATAGCATTATCCACCTTCTTGGGAGTGGTTTTAGTCTTGAAATTGGTATTGGGAACTTGTGTTATACTTTGAGCTTCAACTAAATTATGAGACAAAAAAGGAATGGAGACTCTTGGAGGTAATTTCCTAACTTGTATCAAACTATTCTCAGCTTCAATAGCTATCTCATATGCCTCTAGTAAAGTAAACCCCCTAATTTATTTCAATGTCACTACCATATCAGTGTCAATGGCCTTGAGATAGGTGGGAATAAAAATCTTGGAGGAGGCCTCATGATAGGTGGAAATCTATGCCATGTCCTTTGAAATCTTTAATTGAAATCTCCCATAGATTCATTAAGACCTCTTTTTTATCACATTTAGTTAGTGAATTAGTGAAGTATGGTCACTCTTATTCTAAAACCTATTCACCAACAATTCTCCAAAATCATCCCAACTAGTAATGCAACTACCCTCCAATGTCCTATACCAATCAAGTGCCTTACCCTTTATAGACATGGTAAGTACTCTAATATCCATGTTAACTTGAGTGATATTTTGGAAGTTGAATTTTTTTGAAATGTCCCTAATGTGCTCAGATGGGGTAATAGGGCCTTATCTATTGAAAATAGGGAGAATTTTGGTAGCATTGGGATGAATAGGATCATATGCAAGAAGGTTAATTGGATTTTGGTCATTAAAGGCTAGGAAAGGATATTGCTTAGCCATCTCTTCTTCATCTTCTTGATCTCTTATCTCCTCAAATTCTCCTTCTTATTTAAAACCTTATTGTTTAGGATATCTAAATGTTAATAATGGTTCATAATGTTGTTCCTCAAGAGGTTTTTTAGGTAGAAGGACTTGATTGAATGCTCTAATAGAAGATAATATAGTGAAGACCATGAAGTATAATGTGGAAAACTTGATCTATAGCCAAAATTTTAACCTTTTAGATTTGCCAAATGCTAGATTAGAAACACTTTTGAAACCTTGGGCTTGTCAAGACCAACATTCACCTTGACATGGAAATAATTAGGATTAACTACCCCACTGGGTGTGCTATAACTATTGTCATCAAATTGTGCACCCTATGATACTTTATCAATCTCCTATAATTTGATACAACATTGAATCATATCTAAAGTTGTGGGAAATTGTAAGAGAGATGAATCTCTAGGATTGAAAGGGATAGATCCCTAGATTCTTATTTAAATGCATATCACCTAATCTAATGCTTGTCTATGAAAATAGTTAGAAGCTTGTATGAAATGGAAACTACACTAAAGAGGTGATCCACCAAGACATATCCCATAGACTATTAGACTTATACTAAGCAACAATGCTTTCCAAGACTAATTTTATGCATTGAAGAACTCTCACATATTATTTCAATGTGAAGTTAGCATACTTGGGACAATCAATAAGATGACTGACATAGGGATAGATTACACACCATAGAGATAATTTCATACTTGAAGAAGATCCTAGTACATTCAACATAATTCACGTGACCTATTAAAATCAGAACTCTTGATTAAAAATGAAGGATAAATGGAGTAAGGATGATAATATCACTTATATCTATTATACATCACTCAAACACTTAGACAAAATGTTCACAACTTAGAATTAGACTTGTATTCAATGTTCAAAGTGTAATGTCATATTAGTAGGGCTTCACCATACCAACTGTGGTCTCTTCCTTTGCCTTTCTTAGCTCGTGAGTGACACTTGAATCATTTTATAACCACTCATATATGGAGATATTATTAATTAGAAACTTTGATGAAGAAAGGCTACCCTTTTGATCCCAAACCTTTACAACTTACTGAGGTCTTTTAGTATGTTTGGTCATGGTTTTGATTTATTCAAACACTAAAATCCTTAAGATTTTTATTCTCTTCCTAATTCCAATGGTTAGCCTCATGGTGGGACTCTTCAAAATTCACAATTCACCTTCCCAAAACCCACTCTTAGATTCCTATACTAAAACACAAAAAGGTGCAAGTTCCCTATTTTGTCCATTTGGGGAAAAAGGTCCATGTATTAGTAATTTTCTTGGCAAGGTATTCCCAATACCATGCTTGAATATTAAGGGTCTTAATAATGATATCTAGGATATCAAATTACCTCATAAACCTCATGAGGGATCAACCCTATATAATACCTCCATTCACACCTCTGTAGCTCTATAAATGACACCTGAAGATGTACATTTTACTGTGTGTGAGGAAATGAGGGTGATACATCACTAAAACAAGCCTAAGAGAAGATATCTTGGGTGTATTGATGAATATTAAACCATGATAATAAATTTGGGCATAAGGACATTTGTTTAAGCATCAACATGACATCATTAAGACTATAAGTGGGTCTCTTGAACTGTATATGCAGATAGAAACATAAAAGAACATGAATTTGAAAATGTAAGGTTATCCAAACACCTCAAAATGAAATTCTCAATCTTAATTTTAGATAACCTCATCAATAATATTTTTAAATCAACTCAAAACCCTCTCTTTAACATGGAAAACCTTCATTCAAGACCCCTGAGATGATTGCAAGTGTGAAAGACTAGTTGGGAGCATATACAAGCCTAGAAGAGGCTTTCCTAAGTACTTGGGCTATCCAAAACCAAGATAATCATGGGAATGTATTAAAAATCATGTATAGACACCTAAAACACATAAAACCATCAAAACTAAGCAATAAAATCTAAAATAGGCTTAAAAGGAGACCCCTTCTTAGTTAAACATTCATAAAAAACTACTTGGAGTGTTAGCCATTGTTCATAAAAGAGGAAAAAAAATTCAAGTTCTTACTATGAAACTGAAGTCCACTCAGAGTACTAGCCACCCCTAAAATCACTCTTCCCATATCCACCTGTATGATCTACACAAAATGTTTAAAGTTGACCCTTCTTTACTTGCCAAGTGAAAATGGAGGAAAAGAAGTTGCAGATGATATATTTGCATTATCCTTTCAAACCAAGAATTAAAAAGAGTGTGGGGAGGTGAAGAGTCACTCCAACCATGTTTTTAGTTGAAGATCAGATCATCTATTTCATACAAGTACCCAAAAGGGCCTAAAAATAAGGAGAAACTCCCATTTACTGCACATAACTAACTCTTGGCTAACATCTAACTACCCCTGACATAATCTTGACCTCTTCCACATTGAAACTCACCTTGGTGACAAATTTTCTTGCATAAAACTCCATATAAGTCAATAATTGGGCTAGAAAAGTGGCCAAATGACCCTTTTTCCACATGAAACCTAGCACATGATAAATTCATGACCTGAAAACATTAAAAATCATGTCAAAGACCATATTAAGATCTATTAAACATAAATGGTCACTTTGACTAAGATTGACTAGGTTTGACAATGTTTGACTTTATTTGACTAGACCATTTCAAGGGATATGAACTTATACAAGGACTATGACAAGGGAAAAAAAGATGTATAGAACATTATGAAACCCATATAGGACATGTGAAACCTTAATCAAAAGTTTAAAATGGTAGGGATTGACCCCATTTGACTAGAAGTCAAATTTGATCAACACTTATTTTAATAAATAAATCATTAAGATTTCTAAACCAAGATAAATGATTTTAATTCTTAAAATATTTTAACATTCCCCACTCAATATAAAAAATTTGATATTTGAGACAATTTATAACAATTATTCCTTTTAAATTAAATATATCCCTTAAAATAGGAGAAACCACTTTAAAACATAATTGACCATTCCAAACAACATATATATGCTTTCCTATTATGTGTTGGGGATCAACCAACAATTTGATTACACTTATGAAAGCAGTAAACCATGGAATTAAATCAGATAGATAAGTAACTAGAATGATAAATAGAAAAGAAAAAGAGATACAAGAAACCACCCTGAAAACTTGTATTAAACTCTTTACAGAAGGAATACAATTGAAGAAACTTCTTTCTTTCACACCTCTCTCAGATGTACAGATCTCTCTCTAGATCTCTTTCCCTCAAGAGCTCTCTCTCTCAAGTACAATCAACTCCAACAACCTGGATTGATTCACATATATAATTGTGTACTATTCTTCAACATTCACATACAATGAACTACAATAAGCTAAGAAGATCTTTCCTACATATAGAATTAGGAAACTTGAGCATGCACTTACAACCAACAATTAAGCCTCTTGAAAAAGGGCTCTAAAAATAGTCTTACTAATAATAGAGATGCAGACTTAAGACTACAACTTAATCTCATCATGCAAACACTCGGTTCTATCCTCAAAAATCACTTTCTGGATGCACAGGTAACCGACGCCAGTTCCTACCTGCTTGCCTGTGATTGACGTCGGCCGATCTCTGTCGACACCGGCATCTCTTGAACTACACCTGACCAACATCGGTCGCTCCTGACTGACACCAATGATTGTGTAAACCTGCAAACTATCAAATTCACTCCTTGGTGAAGCTTTTAGGCTCCACACCTTAACAATCTCCCACTTGGAGATAAACAGCTGCACCAGTACCTGTACAACAACATCTTCTAGCTCCTCCATCTTTAACTCAATCATGAAGACCAATAGAAGTTGAATGAAGATTCAAATTATCCTTTGTAACTGGCTTGGTTAACATATCAGTAGGATTCTTATCTGTATGGATCTTCTCCAGCTTTAACTCACCATCCTCCAATACCTGTCTTATGAAGTGGTACCTAAGCTGTATATGCTTTATTCTTGAATGAAAGGCTGAATTCTTAGCCAAATGAATGGCACTCTGACTATCACTGAATAGTCTGAAACTCTCTTGCTCCTTTCCAAGCTCTTCCATGAACCATGTCATCCATATCATCTCTTTTCTAGCCTCTGTGGCTGCAATATACTCTGCTTCTGTAGCTGACAAGGCAACAACCTTCTGTAACTTTGATATCCAGCTAACCACCGTTCCACCAACAGTGAAAACATATCCTGTGGTGCTCCTCTTGCCATCCAAATCACCTACCATATCTGAATCTACATAACCATGTAGAGAAGTATCTGAACCTCCATAGCACAAATGCCTACTGTTGGTTCCTCTCAGATATCTAAGGATCCACTGAACTGCTTTCCAGTGCTCCTTCCTTGGATTGGCCATATACTTACTTACAACTCCCACTGCTTGGGCAATATCCAGTCTAGTACACACCATTGCATACATTAAACTCCCTACTATGGAAGAATATGGAACTTTACTCATGTACTCTACTTTATCATGTGAATTAGGACATTGTTCTTTACTCAATTTAAAATGTCCAGCCAAAGGTGTGCTTACCGGTTTAACATCCTACATATTGAACCGTTTCAACACCTTGTCCACATAATCCTCTTGAGACAAAATCAACCTATGATTTTTCCTACTTCTCTTAATGCTCATGCCAAGGATTTTCTTTGCTGCTCCCAAATCCTTCATGGCAAATGTTTGAGCTAATTTCACCTTAAGCTCAGAGATATCCTGCATGTGTGATCCTGAAACCAGCATATCATCTACATACAACAATAAAATAATATATCTACCATTATCCAATCTCTTAAAATACACACAATGGTCAGATTGACACCTACTGTAGCCATGCTTAGTCATAAACCTGTCAAATTTCAAATACCACTGTCTAGGAGCTTGCTTGAGGCCATACAAGCTTTTCTTCAATCTGCACACTAACTTATCCTTACCTTTGACCTCAAATCCTTCCAACTATTCCATATATATTTCCTCATCCAAATCTCCATGAAGAAATGTTGTCTTAACATCTAGCTACTCAAGATGCAAATCCTCAATAGCAACCAAAGACAATACAACCTGTATAGAAGTCATTTTAACAACATGAAAAAAAATTTCACCAAAATCAATACCTGGCTTTTGTGCAAATCCTTTCACTACCAACCTAGCCTTATATCTCATCTGTCCATTCTCACCTTCCTTCAATCTATAGGTCCATCTGTTCTTCAGTGTCCTCTTACCAGCTGGCAACTCAACCAAATCCCATGTTTGGTTCTCTCTCAAGGACTCCATTTCCTCAACCATGCCATGCTCCCACTGACTCTTGGACTCCACTTGTAATGCTTCCTCAAAACTCTCTGGTTCTCCACCATCGGTTACCAATAAATAGAATAATGAAGGGGAATATTGAATTAGAGGCTTACTTACCCTTTTTGACCTCCTGATGGGCATCTGAGACTCGTTCACAACACACTGTCTATCCAAATTATCTAACAGTGACCGACCTCAGTTACCTCCAGACCTGTTACTGGCCGATGCTGGTTGTACCTGATTGACATCGGTGCCTATCCTATCGACATTGGTCTTTGTATTACCGACATTAGTTTTTGTCCTGCCGACATCGGTTCCTTCACTGTCAACGTTGGTCTCTGTGTTTTTCTGCAAGTGATTATTTCTTCTTCCCGTGAGCTCATTTTGGACCGTCACCTTGTCCAATTCTCCATTGCTCTACCCAGATTGATTCAGCTTCTTCAGCTGATCACTATACATCACTTTTTCATTGAAAACAACATCATGGATCCTAATTACCTTGTTAGTTCATAGATTCCAAAATCTAAAACCAAAATCATCTGAGCCATAGCCAATAAACCTGCACCTCATAGACTTAGCATCTGGCTTCTTTCTATTTTCCTTATCAACGTGCACAAAGGCTTCACAACCAAAAACTTTGAGATATGAGAGATCTACCTTTTTACCTATCCATGCCTCTTTTGGAATTCCACCATCTAGATCTGTAGAGGGTCCTCTATTAATCAGGTACACTGTAGTGTCAATAGCTTCTACCCAAAACTCTAAGGGCAAACTAGCATGCAATCTCATACACCTTGCATGCTCCATTATTGTTCTGTTCATCTTTTCAGCAATTCCATTCTGCTGAGGTGTCCTTAGAACTGTCCTTTGCCTATGAATTCCATGCATATAACAATAATCTTTGAACTTATAGCTGTAGAACTCACCACCATTGTCAGATCTCAGACACTTCAATCTTCTGCCTGTTTCATTCTCAACCATAGCTTTCCAAATCTTAAAAGTCTCAAATACATCAGATTTCTTCTTAATATAATAGATCCATACCTTTCTTGTAGCATCATCTATGAATTTAACATAGTACTGTGATCCTCCAATAGAAGCAACTTGAGCCGGTCCCCACACGTCTGTGTGAACAAGCTGCAACTTATGCTTCTTCTTTGTTGACCCAGTCTTGAGAAAACTCACCCTCTTCTATTTTCCAGATACACAATGCTAACAAAATTATAGATCTATGTTTTTCAAATCTGAAAGCTTACCTCTAGACTTAAGAATTGACATCCCCTTCTCACTCATGTGGCCAAGCCTTGAGTTCCATAGTTTAGCATCCACATATGAAGTAGATAATATAGAAGGAGAATTATTAGTAACACAATTACATAAATAGAGAGTACCTACTCTCTTACCTCTGGCCATTACAAGTGCACCCTTGGTCACCTTCCAAGATTTAGCTATGAGAGTTACTGAACAACCCTCATCCCCTAACTTTCTTGTAGAAATCAAATTCCTCTTCAAGCTAGGAACATGCATAACATCTCTCAACACCCATGTGTTGCCATTCTACATTTTCAGCTGCACTTTACCTTTGCCAATAATTTTACAAGGCTCATCATCCCCTAAATACACTATTCCAAAATCTCCATGGATGTAGTCACTAAAATATTCTTTATTGGGGGTAGCATGAAAAGATGCACCAGAATCTAAAACCCAAGATTCTATATTATTATGCAAAGAGAATATTAAAGCATATTGTGCAATACCTGCAACCTTTGCTTCTTCTTTTCCTTCGTGTTGATTGTCCTCCTTAGGCTTTGACCAACAATCTCTGCTTATGTGCCCCATCTTTCCACAATTCTAGCATTGTGGCTTCCTGCCATTTCTAGATTTGGATCTACCTCTCACCTTAGACTTAGATCTTGATCTCCTCTTGCTCTTCTCTTTTTGCCTTCCCTTAATCTCAAAACTTAAAGCATTCCCTGATGTTTCCTCTATGATTTTCTTGCAAATTTCCTCATTCAAGATAACACTAACAACATCCTCTACTTTTAAAATATTTAAAGCAGATGTAGTATTACTAACTGCCATTACTAAGCTATGCCAGCTTTCAGGCAAAGAACATAATATTAAAAGATCTTTTATTTCATCATCAAACACAATATTGACTAAACTTAATTGATTAACAATTCCATGGAAATCATTCAGGTGATTAGATACAGATCCACCTTCCTGCATACACAAATTAAATAACTGCTTCATAAGATATACCTTATTAAAAGCTAAGGGTTTTTCATACAAATTTTCTAAAGTAGTCATCAACTCTATCATTGTTTTTGCCTGTGATAAATTAGATATCACAGTAGATGCTAGACTTAGTCTTATATACCCCAGAGCCTTTCTATCAAGAACTTCTCATTCTTCATCATCCATGTCTATGGGCTTCTTTACAATCCCACCTAATGGTAAGTATAGATCTTTCTGATACAGATAGTCCTCTATCTGCATTCTCCAATGTTGATAATTTTTTCCATTGAATTTCTCCATTCTTAGTTTAATTTCTTCTGCCATTGATTCTCCCACTCAAACAAAAATCCCTACAGAAACCCCTGTGAGCAACCTGTAATCAATACACACTACACAAATCTAAACCACCTGTTAGTGAACCTGAGCTCTGATACCACTTATGGATATCAAGCTGTGAACCTGCAACCAAGGCTCTGATACCACTTGTTGGTATCAATCTCTAGAACCTGCAACCAAGCTCTGATACCACTTGATGGGGATCAACCAACAATTTGATTACACTTATGAAAGTAGTAAACCATGAAATTAAATTAGATAGATAAGTAACTAGAATGATAAATAGCAAAGAACAAGAGATACAAGAAACCACCTTGAAAACTTGTATTAAACTCTTTACAGAAGGAATACAATTGAAGAAACTTCTTTCTTCCACACCTCTCTCAGATGTATAGATCTCTCTCTAGATCTCTTTCCCTCAAGAGCTCTCTCTCTCAAGTACAATCAACTCCAACAACCTGGATTGATTCACCTATACAATTCTGTATTATTCTTCAACATTCACATACAATGAACTACAATAAGCTAAGAAGATATTTCCTACATATAGAATTAGGAAACTTGAGCATGCACTTACAACCAACAGTTAAGCCTCTTGAACAAGGGCTCTAAAAATAGTCTTACTAATAATAGAGACGCAGACTTAAGACTACAACTTAATCTCATCATGCAAACACTGGGTTCTGTCCTTGGAAATCGCTTTCTGGATGCACAGGTAACTGACGCCGATTCCTGCCTGCTTGCCTGTGATCGATGTCAGTCGATCTCTGCCGATGCTGGCATTTCTTGAACTGCACCTGACCAACATTGGTTGCTCTTGACCGATGCTGGTGACTGTGTAAACTTGCAAACTATCAAATGCGCTCCTTGGTGAAGCTTTTAGGCTCCACACCTTAACATTATGTTTGCACCAATACTTCCAATATCACAAAAAGAAATTTCTATATTAGGTCAATATTATCCTTCATATAATTCTTGATTAAATAATATGTGAAGCAAAACATAGTTATTTAATCATAAATACATAATTCTCTTTATTGTAAAAATCAATCCTATTCTACTAATGAGATAAATAATATCTCTAGTGGGAAATATTTGAGTTCATGATGTTACCTTAAGTTTTTTTTTTTTTTTTTTTAAACCATTACACCAACCTATAAAATATTATCATAAGAAACTCCATGGTTCATAGAATCTTCTTACACTCCTTTGTAGATTCACTAGATTGTTAGTACATGGTATTCTAGGCATCCATAGAGTGGCATTGTGCTAAGATTAGCTTCAAAAAATGTTATTTAACAAGAATACATACACAATCATCTCCTTTCAATCATGTTATAATATGTGAATATATATAAAGTTTTGACATTAAGTTCAACATTTTGAATATATTCGTGAACCTCATACATGAGTTTTATAACTTCATAACATGAATAAAATATTTGAAAATTAACTAATATTGTTAAACAAGGATTATCAAATTATAATACTTTGTGAAAGTGCAATATTTCTTATAGTTATTTTCATATTTATACTATGTATTAATTCCATTTAATTCTATACTAAAATAACTAATCAATAAATATATTTTTCATTTTCAGGTATAATCAATGAAAATGTAAGATCACTAAGATAGTCAAAGTAAATTGTTTAGATTAAAAAACCAATTAATACTATAAGATATGACTTCATTTATATTATATTCATAAATATATATAACCTAAACTAAATATAGTATAACTAGTGTAATACATACTCACATAGTTTTCCAAGGATGTAGAGTCATCAAAATAAATCAATACTAATCATACCCTTTCTTTCATTGAGAGTGAAATAAGACAACTATAGTAAATTCAATTTAAATTCTATTTACATAGGTTTATAAGAAAGGTAGATTATCCAAACTAGAATAAGATCAAATCCAACATATACTTTATTGTGAAAAAAATAGATAATTAAAGTATAATGCATAATACAATAACTATTTTGCATACCCTAATAGAATATCATCAATGATACTTAAATAAAACCATATTAATCATGCCCATAGGGCTTAGTCATAACATAGTATAATTAAGAGTTCTCATGCTGAAAAACACAACTAGTTTAACAATTTCCATTTATATTATGATTTAAAAAATGAATATACCCATGCCGAGGCTATATAGAACATGCACTAATATCATGTTAACATGGTGTTTTCATGATACATGCAATGATCAAGACCTTTTAATGTAAACATAAAATAAAAATAACATTATGATTATGTAAAGTTTAATAAATTATACCTAGCATGTTAATATATATGTAATCAAACTAGTGAAGATCATTAATCAATAAAAAAATTATTTAATTATACCTGAATCTAATCAACAAAATATTTAAAATGTTAATGATCTATAGTATATGGACAATGAAATAATAAACCACCATTACCAACTTCATAAAATCACTACCCTAAATGTATTATTTGATATTTACTCTAAGTGCAACCAACACAACAATAATAAATCACTATCTATAATACCCCAATCTATAAATCAAGAACATGCTTTATATGACTCAAAACCATACTTACCAGTATAATTACAAACATGTACCTGTAAAGTATCATTCAAAAGTGATTACATAATCTAATCAATATTGGGTGTTTAACTAATTACATCTCCTTGAAAAATATATCCAACACAATAGTATAATCAGTTTAAGGGTCTACATGTCCTCCTTGATGCATGAAAAAAAAGAACAACCTAGATTTGGGTCAAATAGTATAACCATTTAAGTTAATAGCACAAGATGAACTGAAAGAGAAACTTTATTAATTTTTTTTGCATACTAATATATTTTCCCATTTAAATATTCATGTTTTCTAAATTAATATAAAACTAAGGTTTTAAGCTTAAACACCAGTGAATACATAGAATAAGGTGTGATTGTATTTGTGTTATATGTTTTATATAAAATTAGTATGTAATTCTAACAAAACTTATTCATGCTACAATAATAAAGGTATAGTGTTAGGTGCTTCAAGACTTCATTATCACCTATAGGGTTACCTTACATGATGAATACAATAATAATAGATTTTGGAACCCACTATAATGATTATAGATTGTTAAAAAAGCTAGCATAAGAGATATAAATATAACCTCATATTCAAATTCAACATCCATGAATCTAAAAATAAACTCCTTTGTGTAAACATTGATGAAAAACTGGGAGAGTATGATAAGCCCAATCATTGATGGCTTTTACCACCCTAACCATTATCCATGAGTGTGAAATATTTATTTGAATAAAATAATAGTGCAATAAAAGTATAAAATTGTAAAAATATGAGAGTGTTTGTGTAATCACCCTCCACCATGTCAAATAGGTTTCATCTCATACAAGGGCAACATAACATAGAACAAAAAATGATATAACAAATAATAAAACCATAAGCTCAACTAACCATGTATTTTTTAAATCAAACAAGGTATCCATTTAGGTATATATCCTTTTATTCCATTCATTATACTTCCATATAATGGTAAGTTACCAAAATCTCATTCCAATACCAACTACCAATATAAATAACAACTACAATTCAATATCAAGAGAAAAAATCAAAACATTCACATCATTTCATTATTACAACATTAACAAGGCATAACACACACACACACACACAGAGAGATATATATACATATATATACATACATATATATACATATATATACATACATATATATATATATACATATATATATACATATATATATACATATATATATATATATATAATATATATATATATATATATATATATACATACATATATATATATACATACATATATATATATACATATATATATATATATACATACATATATATATATATATACATACATATATATATATATACATACATATATATATATATATATACATATATATATATATATATATATATATATATATACATATATACATATATACATATATACATATATACATATATACACACACACACATATATACATACATACATACATACATACATACATACATATATATATATATATATATATATATACGTATGTATGTGTGTGTGTGTGTATATATATATATGTATGTATATATATATATATATATAGAGAGAGAGAGAGAGAGAGAATCCATCTAAGAATGGTTAGAAGAGGGGATCATAGAGAGAAGTGGTGAATGAAGGGTTTTTAAAAACCTAAAATATTTATAGAAGCCCCATTCTTAATTTTCTCTTTGATTATATATAAACTAATATCCTCCATGGCAATAAAAATATTAGCACCAATAGATAAAGAGGATAAAATTTTAAATATTATAACTCACTTCTCGTAATGATGGTTGTGTGCCCAAAAATCTCTTCTCTCTTCCAACTAATTCCCTACGTTTATATATTACCATATTGTGTGTTTGGAAACTTTCTAAAAGAGATATATAGCCACTAAGAAATGCCTTATAAAACCTCATAAATGGAAAAATTATAACCAAGGAAATAGATTCCAAGAATAAAATTTACCCAAGATGCATAGGAGAATATTACCCAAAACCCAATATAGAATTTTCATCCAACTACCTATATTATCCTCATTTTGATCTTATTCTCTTATTTCCCTTGTATATTATTTTCTTTCTATCTATTCTACCAATGCAAGGTCAATACCTTGAGGGTTAAAAATATTTTAAATAAACTTAACCAATTAAAATTTATTAATCCATATTTTTTGTGTTAATAACTTTTGAATAATATTTATAATATTTAAAATGGTCAAAATACCTTCTTAGTAATCACAAATTTTTAATAATTATGACTTAGCCATCATAATCTCTCAAAAGATCAAGATCTAAGACTAAATTTTTACATCCATGCCAATTCACTTTTTAATAATCAGACAATGAATGGTAAAATATTCAATATTGGTTCCACATAATACTTAAAAACCATAGTAGGCATAGAATATGCAAATGCATATTATGACATGAAACAACAAGTAAAATTGGTGCAATTCTAATGAACCACTACAGCTAAGCACAAAAAATCATAACACATGGTAGAATTGTAATTTTGATTCTTTGTCAACATCTTACCCTTGTATACTTGTATTTCACCATTGCAATCATTCACCATACTCTTCCAATATTGGGAATAGCTAATAATTTTGGCCTACCTATAATCATGTAAACATCATCATTAGTAATTATACAAATATAATAATCATGAAAAATAATATAGAATGTAAACATAATCATAAACAATTATCCAATATGAAATAACACTATAACATATTGTTTAAGGCATAATTATAGATCAAAAAAATAATATAACTTATCAAAAATAGTAAGGTAGCTTATTAAAAAGGTGTTTTGAGCATGTTATTATAGGTTACCCAAGGTTGGGTATGACAGCTTAATATTGCATGTGTGGAGGATCCATTCCTAACATATTCCACTGAGACAGTGTTGTGATTGGTGGTTGTATGTGAGATTTACACATTCACATATGGACTTTTGAGGTATCACAAGTTATATGTCACATATTAAGACAATTTAAATACCACATGGTTTAAGGAATGGAGTTAATTTGCATATAATATGATGTCATTTTTTTAATAATGCATGTGTTATTTTCTCATGTATTATTTTTGATTCATTTGGGAAAAGAGTTTTTGTAAGTATGTTTATATGATTAGACTATGGGTTGTTAAAATATCGATATGTTAATTTTTATTTAATGTTTAAAATATGTCAACAACTTTAGGTATTCTTAAATATGAAGAATTGTGCCATTGTAGTTCCATTTTGGACATTATTAGGATTTTCCATCTATAAGGAGGTAATGTTAGTTATTTTTATTAATATATCCATGATATTTCCAGTGGAGGCACCATGCATGTAGAGATAAGTGCACACATTTTTATGCCATTTTGAATACTATAAGAATTATATCCAAAATTATGTACATGCTATAGGGAATTCAAAGGAATTAATAAAAAGGTATGATCCATTTAAGTGGAAGATAACATAATAAGATTAATTTAAGGTGTTGAAGGATAAATTGACCAACACATCAATTTATCAATTTATGAACTATAATATTTATCTTCATGTGCATGTTGATGCATCTAAAATAGTGATGGGAGTAATGTTTTCATAGACCAAAGAAGTAAATATTGATCATCCCATTTCATGTATGAGTATGAAATTTTTTAGTGCTAAGAAAAATTATATCACAATGGAGAGGGAAGAAATAGCAATGGTTTACACATTACAAAATTATAAGTGGTATTCCTAAATAAATGATAGATATAACTGCATTTTTACTTCAAGGTTGGCCCAAGTGACTCAATAGTTTAATCAAATAAAAAATTGAAGTAAGGGTTGAACTATATTATTTGATATAGGGAATTATATAAGTTAGGGATAGATGAAGTGTTTTAGAAGTTTATATTGAAACATGAACATGTAAAAGTGTTGAAACAATTCCATGATGGCATTGTTTTGGGAAACTACATAGGATAAGATACTATGTGAATTATTTATAGGTACTTGTAGAAAACTTTGTACAAGGTTAAAAGTTGTGCACATATAAATGTGATATCTTAAAAAGGGTAGGAAATCATAAAAAATGAGATGAGATGTAATTGATCCCAATTTTCACACATGAACCATTTGCTAAGTGGGTAGTGTAGTTTTGGGGTCCAATTAACCTTGTTTAATGATGTAGTGTTGCACATTATATATTAAACAACATTGAATAATTAAAAATATGGATGGATTCTATGTATAAAGGTGATTTTATAATAACTAATATAGTTATGATATTTTGGGAGAAAATTATAACAAGATATGGGTGTCTCTAAGTTTGACAAGGGACAGAGGGACTTGTTTTCTTATGGAGATAATGCACATTTTGTTCTAGGAATTTACCATTATGTACAACAAGCCAAAATTTTATCATCCAAAATAAAATGGTACTTTGGATGATTTTAATAAGATTATAGGGACTATGATAAAAAAATTATGATCTGAGGCACAGATATTAGGATGACTATATTTTCATCTATATTGTTGGATTATAGGATAACATATAAATGACTAAAAAAATATACACCAATTTGTGTTGGTTTATGGAAGAGTGGTTGTATTATTAATTAATTTATGCATACCATAATTGAGGATTATACATGCATATGGGTTATAATAATATGTGTCATTGGTTAATATACTTTTGGAGTTTATTAAGTTGCATGAGAAGAGATAATTAAAATTATGGAGCTAGGGGAAAAAAAACCCATCTAAGAGTGTTGCATGATAAACACATAAAGAGTAATAAATTGTGTGTGTGTGCCAAGGTGATTTTTTCTAATAAAAATTATGAAAAATACCCATGGAAACTCCATATTAAGTGTATGGGACCATATGTGATGTACCACATTTTGTAAACTGTTTCATGTAAGATGTTTAGGTTAGATGATGAATTACTGCAATGGAAATTCACTAAAAGCACACTAGATCCCTACTTCAAATGGTAAAGCATGAGTAGATTGTATAAGAAAACTAGATGTGGTAAATTGTAACACAAAAACATTTATTGATTTATGTATTTTGTGTAAACACCCAAATTTGGCACAAAGCCCTTATTCCCATGTTTTATTCCTAATTTATATTACTTGGAATATTTATACATTTTAACCCATTTTTATGATGGTCCTAACCCCAAATGAGACTATATTTGGTCCAATGAGCATGAAAATCACTCAATAATTATTTATAAGGTATACATTAGTAAATTTGATCTAATTATCACATTTTATCTAACCTTACCATAAAAGAGGGCCCTTGTTGTCTCCTAGGCAAGCTCATGCCTATACAACTTATACAAACATGTCCTAGACAATATCATAGACTTAAAATCTTGTCACTTTTAGTTTTTTAGGTATTTATACATATTTTACATCAAATTATGCCATGAACCTTCTCATTTTCATTTTTAAATGTCAAATAACACACATAAGTCATCCTAGATCATGTTATAAATATAGGTCATGCCAAATAATTAAAAAAAGTAATAGAAATATAGAAATTTAAGATAAAGAGGAGACTATATATAAAACCAAGGTTAAACTCTAAATCCAATATTTTAATTTCATTATTTTCTTAATAATACTTGTGCTAGTCTAGCATTAATTATCACATTAGTCCTTCTACATGCTCCAAAATTTAACCTACCCACCTCATAGTTTGACACATCATGTGAGTTTGGGATCACATTCTCACCCAAGGAGTAGAGAGATATAACTAGGTTGGTTCAAGCTTAGTTGACAATAGATTCATATAAAATTGTACATTGACCCATCATCTCCCTATACTCTATATTAGGATCCAAACTTTAAAAAAATGAACTACATAAAAAAATAACACAATTAACCTCCATACACTTTATATCCAAAGGTTTTTAAGTACTTAAAAAATGGAAATTAACCCCATATTAAGACAATAATATCTTTAATGAAATATTTCATATCTAATGACTAGTAGTTACAACATATTATATTAATAATGTAACAATATCAAACATGTTTAAATGATTCTTTGTATGTCCTAAGCATTATTTTGATAATCCTACAACACTTCATTATTATCTCTCCTCTCCTTTTGTAACTATCTAGTTCCTACCATTTATAAGAATCATAATAGCTCTATATGTTACATGGTAACTCAATTTTCATAATATAAAAATTAATTCCAATTTATTTCTCATGTGTGAATTAATGCAGCTTTGGTTCTAATTCAGCTACCTTTCCAAGTGTCACCATTTTATATCTATTTTTAGACTCCTTCCATTAAATATAACTTCCATAGTTACCCTTAATGATTTATATTGTGGCTTCTGAGAACACAAGGTTTACATGCCTTGGTTATGTTAGTTTTCAATTTATGCATGTGGACTGGATTTTTATCTAGGGTCATTTTTAGATAACAACAAATTTTAGGTACACATGCCTAAGATAGAGCATCATGATCACTCCACACCTCTTTTTCATACTCATCAGTGTCAACCCTTGGTTGGGTTGGAGAACATGCAAGGAATTTGGTATGGATAATTTAGGGGCAACATAACCTCACACTAACTAGGTTATCCTCTCTTAGGAAACCTACTCATCCATCTCTATTTGTGAATAATATTAGTCAACCTTTTTTTCCCTATGAGGGTTAAAACTCAAATTATGGGGAAGGGCAAGAAATTTAGATACCACAACTCTATTTCTCCAAGACAACACTTTCGGATGCCCATCAATTCTTAATTAAATTCAACCCACCTATGGAGGACAAGATGAATAGTTTTTTTAACTATAACTATTTTGGCACCCATTCCATTTAAATTTCAAGGTTTATCTAGAAGCAACTTTGCATATTGTTTTATTTTATTATCCTCTTGGTAAACTTACAATTTCATTGAGGAGGTCTTTCTTATCTAATGTCTTCCTATAAATCTCCAAGAAGCATTATTTTATATCTTTCCTCTTGTTTCCTATTATGTAATCCAATTCATCCACCTTTCATATGAACTTTGTATTCACTTCCTTATTATTTTTGGTATATAATAAGGAAGTTACCATCCTTTATTATTCCTCATCCTTGGAGAGATGTGTTGATTATTGATTCTTACTAAGAGAATCATACAAACACACCTTCTATTGTAGTTGTGATCTTCAACATCTCCTTTTGGGCCCCATCATAGTTTAATAATTGCTTAGTGAATATAAATTGGGTTTCCCTTAGATATTCATGTGTATCTCTATTACATGTTCATATTATTATGATATCTTCAAAGAGTATTTACAATGCCTCTATAGGATTTTATTGGGAAACACCAAATTTATCTAGGAGCCTTTTCTAAATTTTTATAATCCATTCATAAAGCTTCAAGGCCCTAACCCTTAGGATACCCAATTAGAGTTCTATTTCTAGTGACACACTCATTTTACTACTTATTAGCTTCATAAATTTCCCTTTCATCTAAATAACACCTTTTCTCCTCATATTTAATAGATTCAAATAGATCTACCATGGTTTTTAATTATTCACTACAAGCTTTGAAGCTTAGTAGGTTTTTCCTATTCACTTTAGTAACTAGCTTAAAAATCATGTTTCTAGTTTATGCACCAGTCATAGCCATCAGATTGACCAAAAATGAGTCTTGTCCTTTGTGGGATTCTCCAAATGGGAATATTTTTGTTACTCTAGGTATTTTGAATATGGTATCTTCTCAATAGTAATGTAGGGTAAAATATACATGTTTTCATGTTGTTAATTTGGCATGTATGGGTCTCATCATATTTAAAAAGTATAGATCTTATTTTATAACTCCTCATTGAATCCATGTCTTGATGGTTCCTCTAGATTCATTTTCTTCCCCACCTTATCTTTCATGAGGAGGGATATATCCTAAAAAAAATAACTTCTAATTTAACCTCCCTAATTTTCTCCTCTTCACTTGCTTTAGGCTCCAATCGATCTAAGTCTTCATGCTTGGGATTTCTATATTGGAATTATTCTATGGAGTCTAATTTTTTTGTTTGTTTCACATTTTCATCCATTATATGATCCATTATTATCTCTAAATTATCCATTATAGGTAATATTATCATATTTTTACCTCCAATTAATGTCTTATGTTAGGTATATACTTCTATTTTCACTTATTACACATTTTTTCTAGGGATAAGGAGGTCCTCTATCATTTATTTGATAATTGGCTCCTTTCCATTTCTTTTATCTTAAGGGATAGGTGGCCTTGTCATTCCTTTTCTAATCTTTGGTTGTGCCTATTATTTTTATTGACTAAGAGATAATGGTATTTCCTTCTCCTCTCACTACTTCCTCTTCCTTTATAGGGGCACTTCCTCTAATATGGTGTCTTCTAATCCCTCTAGTATAATATTTGGTGATTCCCTCTCCTTTCACTTTATCTTATTCTTCTTTGGTTACATTTTATTTGGGTTTATTCATCAGACCCTATCTCCTTTAAGTTATGTCATAGTAAGTAAGGATGTCAAACTTCATTCCTCTTTGAATTATCCTTATTAGAGGTGGAGGTGCATGAATCCATTAGAATTTTCTTCTATTGTGGCTTATTATTTGATTCTACCTCTTTAAACCCATCGTATGCATAAGAGGGTGGATCCAATCCATATTATTACTCTCCTTCTAGGGAATAGAGGAACACAATATGCTCAACCTCTACTTTGGAGGCAAATTTATCTCCCAACTATGCACCTCTATGCCACCAAATTTATTCTTGGGGTTTTGATAGTATTATAACCTATAGGAGTGCATGTTGATGATAATAATTTAGATTAGTTTAAGGGAACACTCACTGATATTGACCTAATCATCTTCCTTAATCATTCCCTCCTTATGGATAACATAAGTTATGTATAGGGTGTGGATGTCAGTATTGATATTATTCATGTTTATTCTTATTTTATTTTAATTATTTACACCTTTGACCACTTCAAAGAAGTATTGTGCTATAAACCCATATGGTTAATTCAACTAAGGATTCATATTTACATAACCCAATCTATTTTTTTAATGGATTAATATTGTATGATGGTCAACATGTATACCCTTTCAATACTTTTGAAAACATCTTAGTGACGTGTCATTCTTCTCCTATGGAATATTTTAGGTACAAAAAATAATTGTTAAATATGGCCTTGTATTTATGGGTGACCATCATGTGGTAGGCTTATGAATGGTACCTATATGATAGGGACTTATCATGTATGTTGTATTACTAGGTACCTCCTTGAGCATACTTAGGTACACTGATATCATCAAACAATAATAAAATAAGGATTTCACCAAATCTAAACTTATCCCAAATCTTATGTACCTTATCTACACCTTAAATAATTGATTTTTATAATAAATTTAAGATATTAAAAATTTTAAATTTCCCATCTCATGCAAAATATAGATTAAGCTTCTATTAGTATCTCCCTAATACCTTGATTCAGACAACTTTTATCTCACTAGTCATGATGTGATCCTAGTGGCCCTATCCCATATGTTGTTGATGGTAAATTAAACCATCATTTATTATACTCAATCTCTCACTGCAAAATATTGATCTAATTTTAATTTTATATCACCTCCTTAATGACCTTATCTAACCGAGGTAAGCCAATCACCTTATGAATCTAGGACATTGTAATATTCATCTTTTTTCTTGTAAAGTAAAACCTATCCTTAGGGTCACATGATAATATCAAATGCACTAGTTATTTGGCCAATTATATGAGATCCTAGTTATTTTTACAGTTATTTATGCCTTATCCTTTAGTATCACACATAGCTTGAAACCTCTCTAGTTCACCCATGGATTCCTTATTTGGCCAAATCTTTGAGTCTTGGTAATTATGACCTTACACCAAAAGTGGTATTAATGGACCTGGCTCTAAGCTTTGAAAGTCTTTAATGGTGATTGGTAGCCTCTACAACCTTGATCTCATCAAATTTATTATTTTTAATTTCTATAATTAATTAAAATTGAGCACTTATAAATTACAAAAACATGAGGATATTGTTTTTTTTATTGAGTGGTGTCAACTGATTATGGTCTTAAATGCATAAATAACTTATCACTCTAGCTCTCTTAAACTATTGGGGTTTCTCAATGATTCATGCATTGGAAATTTTAATAATTTTTGGGGATTTTATCAAGGTCTTATTTTAGTACACTATCCCTTGATTTGATGACCTTTCCTCTTCCCATGTTTGAGGATTTAATTATGTCAACATTTTATAGTAACTGCTAGTGTGTGCCAACTATAAAACACATCTTATTTAAAATTTTGAATATTATACATGGAATTATCCTTATTCATACACTCTTTTCCATCTATGTTCCTAAATATTATGCTTCCATCAATATTAATTTCTTTTTTTCCTTGAAATTCATTTTTTAATGTCATCAAACTATGCACTTTTTCTTGTTAGTTCCTTCAAATTTTGTGTTAGGATTCTTCATTCCTACCAAATTTTGATGCTTTTTATCTACCTACTACCCCAAAATAAATTATATGCTTATTCCTTTGGTGTATTAATTCTCTTGCCTATGGATTCTATTGAAGGGGTGGGTTGATTCAAGAGATATTTTACTCATTACCAAATGCCCAAGCTCTTTTAGATATATCATTTCAAGGGTTACCAAGGTAGTGTTAAACCTTCAAGATATTTTATATTACCAAAATGGTCTTTATAGTGAGAATTTTTAGAAAAAATGTGTAGCAACACTCTCCAAAAAACATAGACATCTAGGGGTCATGACTTATAAACAAGGCCCTCACTTAACTCACCTAGATGGACTTATGACGTAAAAAATTATTATTACATTGATAACACACATCTATTGTGTCAAAATATATTCTAAGATACTCTAAGATAGAAATTAGAAAAAAATGAAAAAATTCCATATTTAATTAATATCATCATCCAAGAGTATTAAATATGAGACAGTTTGAGTCATTTCCCATTGAAATTCCTAGTGAACATTTCACCACTTAGCTTATGTAGTCTACATGTACCAGTTTCAAAAACATCATGAATAATAGAGGATTAAAGATACCTAATTTAAATATTTATAGGTTGATTTTGGTAGCTCAAGAAATAAATTAGAATAGGGGAATCCTTAATCAATATCTTTCCCTTGATATGTTTATCATGCCAAGCCTTCTACCTAAACTTTTATATAATATGGATCCATCATGTGATGGCACACCATTTTTATAGTTTCATTAATTATTTGATGTGTATAGTTAGGGATAAATTTCACAAACCAACACAATCATTCTTAGGGAAGGCACCAAGAAATCTATGGGTAGGATAGCCTTAGTCCCAAACACTAGTTGAAATGGTGTAGATTTTTTCATGTGATTTTACGTGGGTTGGTAGGCCCATAATACTATTGAAAATTTGTCATCCCAGTACTTTCATCCCACATCACATATTTTAGTGAATAATTTTCCCACTATTTTATTAAAAGTTTCACTAGTTCCAATTTTGTATGGATGACATGGTATTGTCTTATGATGTGTGATCATGAATTTATAAATTAGAATCCACATGGTTTCATTGATAAAGTGGTTGCCTCAATCACTAGTTGAACTAAGGGGGAATCCATACCATCTATTAATAATTTCACAAAGGAAATGTGAGGACATTATTATAGTACAATTTTGGTGGGTGTGACATCAACCCATTTGGTGAAATAGTCTATCATAATGATGATGTATAGTGTGTCAGTCCTTTGTGCAATAGGAGTAATAAGAACTAGAAATTTAATGGCCCATTTCTCCAAAGGTGATTATGTGATGATGGGGATGAATGTAATCTCATACCTTTGATTATTATTATTATTAATTCTCTCACATACATCACATTTACATGTGTAATCTATTGCATCCTTGAACAAGGTTGTCTACCAAATACTAAATAACATAATTTTTTGAGTAGTGTCTTCACAAAAAAATGGCCTCAAGATATATATTCATGTGCATCTTGAAGCAAAAAATCACACTCATTTTAAAAGATACATTGGAATAATATATCATCATATCTTAATTTATACAACTCCCCTCCAATCAATTGATAGGGGTGGGGCATATGGCTAGCTACTTTTTATCCTTAGTAGAGAGGTTCTCAGGTGTGACCCTAAAAGTTAGGAAGGCAAAAATGTCAAAAATTTACTCCAAGACACATTATAATTTGTATAATTTAGAATATATAATTTCATCCTTAATTGGTTGTATGTCCTCCCCAATGGTGAGCTAAGTTAAGTGGCCAAGGCATACATTCTACTTGCTTAGTTTCACAACCACTAAAATTGGAATTCTTGGAAGAGGACTACCTAGTGAAAAATGTATCCATGGAGAATGGATTTTTTGACTAATTACTTCAAGATCTCATGATGAAATAAAAATAAAAATGGGGTGTCCACAAAGTAATTTCAAAACTTATGAAGTGCATATATCATTTCTAGGGCCTTATGCTCAATGGTGGTATAATTATAATTGACTAACATGAGTTTCAAACTTACAAATTAGATAAATTTGTAAATTTTATTTTATTTTAGATGGGATAGTATATCTCTAATTTATTACCATGAATAATAGATATGGACATGGAATGGATTTTTCTAGTTAGGGTACTATAAGATTGGCGCACTAGCTAATTTCTCCTATAGTATCTCGAATGCTTTTTCTTTTGCTTCATCAAGAGCTCCTATAATAGTGAGGTAATATTGGCATAATGTCAGATGAAATTTAGGTAGTAGTTGATATGTCCCAAGAAATAATTCACCTTCCACTAATTGGTGGGGGCCTCCTATTTAATAATTATTGTCAACTTTGTAAGATTGACAAGAAGACCTTATTAATTGATGATGTGACTGATAAAAGCGATATGAATGGTGAAGATGACTTCTTCAAATTGATATAAATATTTAGCTAGAGATAAAACTAAAAAATGGGCCTTTGGTTGATGTTGTGGTCTTCCATAAGTTTTTACATATTCCAATCATCAAGGTACACTTAGAGAAAGTGTTGGGCAAATTATTTGAAGGTGATAATGACTATCTATGAAAAGAATGCAGGGGCATTACTCAAACCAAATTACATGACATTGTAGGTGAATAAGCCCCATTTTATTACAAAGGTGATATATTTTTTTTTTCTTCCTCAACGTAAACATGATGATATCTAGAGAATATAAAAATGGGCATATATAACTCCAATGTTTCCACATCTTCAATATTAGCCTAAGTGAAGGGAGTGAAAAATGGGTTTGTTATGCATGTTATATTAAGGAGGAGATAGTTAACATAGATCATGATACATCCATCCTTATTGATTTTTTTCAACATGGGCTTATCTATTCTGACTCCTCCTCTAAGTAGATTACACCTACAACTAACATGTTATCAATTTCAATCCTTACCTTGGCACAAACATTAGGATTCATTCTGTTTGACTACTTATTGAATAGAATAACCTTTTATCAAGTCAATATTAATTTATCCCAAAGAGGGGTGTACTCGTTTCATTTATCTATAACTCCCTTGAAGAGGTCTTGATATTCACATAAGACATTAATGATGCATGTCAAATATACATCCAACTAATAGCCTCTGATGGTAGTAATATTTGTTTCCTCCTTTGAGCATATGCTTAATTTGGTAGTATTTAAAGGTTTGTGATAAGATTGGTGATATTCCTACTTTGTATTGGACACATTTAATTATTGTTTAAAATTAACACATAAGTGGCTGGTCTTATCTTCTTTAGGTTATTCCTCCACCTTAAAAAATAGTTTCTATTTTTTGGTTGTGCTTTGCAAGTTTCATGTCATCTAGACAATCTCATATTATTCACTAGAATTTATATTTACATTGAATTATTAAAATAACTTTTAAAATTCCAACCCATTCTCACCATATAGTTATATGACCCTCTAATACATGATGTTATCATCCTCAAAATATGGCATGGTACTTGTCATGTAAAGGTTCAACTAGTTCTTTGTTGGAGAAAGAGAAGGAAAAGATATGAATGAACCTTTCATTCAATTCAATCCAATTTGTTTTTCCCTTGCTCATTTATTTCAAAAAATACCATTTTTGGGCACAAGTGCTTCGTAACCAATACAAGGCATCAAACTAAAAAAATATCTTTAAGAAAGGAGGCTTTTTCAACTAGGTTTCTTCATAGACCTAAATATGTGTCAAAGGGTCAGAGTTATCATTATAGACTGGAAACTTCTAGTAGTGATTATTATTATCAAATATAGAATACATGACATCCCTTAGTTTAGACTAGTAAGGTATGTTGGGATTATGGGTAGTCCAGTAACATGCGACAATACTTTTCAATGTGTTATCCAAGGCACCTATATGATCATTATCCTTGGATACACAAGCCTCTAATAATTTTAGATATGTATCAATACTATTGGAACCATTAAATTATGTTAGCTTAGAATTATTACCCTTGATTATATGGAATACATGTTTAACATTACATGGGGTGTATGGTAGTCAAATATTCTAGTAATGTAGGATGATTTTGATGTTGGCACAATGGATCTGATGTGAATGTTGAGATTGAGGCCTTTACTAAATTATTCTAAACTTACATTTGGCTTGCTCATAATAATCAAATACCCATCATTCATATAATATGTTTGACATTTTGAAGAATATGTCTCATCCTAGTTTAGAATTTCTTGTGCACTTGGTTCTAGTGTTTCTACTCCTTGTGTGATGATGTTATAAATATTGATGATATCTTCTTTTTTATCAACACTTTCCATGTATACAATTCATTTATCAATGGAAAATAGTATTACCATGCATTTCTTCTAATTATAAAATATCATAACACATTGCTTAACCTATATATCCACATTATTAGTATATAACTAGGGTCTACCAAATAATATAGGTAGTTATTAGCTTTTGTGAGCTCAATTACCTCAAAGTATACCCAAAAATTTGCACCTAATATTTTTAATTTGTAATTGGGAATAATAACCATGGGTTGGGCCTTCAATTTTTTTCCATAAAAAACACATTGGGGGATGGTCATAGGGAAGGGCTACCCTTTTTTTGCTAAGCATCCCTTGTTAGAATGTTTACCTCTATGTTGGTGTCTAATAGAACTCATAAACTAGCCATATATTCATATCCACATCCATTATTAAATCTCTATCATATCTTAAATATAGGTTGATTCTCAAGTCTCATCCTCTTCTGATGTTATGGCTCACTACATCAATGAGATGTTTTCCCTTGTAATCAAATAGTAGGTTCTTGAGTATTGATACCATCCCATCAAGGTGAAGAATGGATAATATCTATACAATATTATGTCTCTACATGTTAGTGGGTGTTTAGTCTCAAATTTATTTTCTCCCCCTTTTTTTTAAGTCATGGACATGTAGTTTACAGTATATATTCTGGATTACATCCATAACTTCCAAAAGTATTACTTTCTAACACACACATCTAGGTATGGTACTATTTTGGGGACAAGGTGTGCACTATGATATTTAGACCTTATTGAATCATAGCCTAGCCTAGCATTCTTAGTAGGAATAATAACTAGCTACATGTTTATGTCACTCTTGGTCATCTCCTAATCCTTATGGTTTGTAATATCCTTAAAATGGGTTTTGAAAACCTATTTATTTAGGTTACATATACAAAAAATAATTCATGTACACTTTTTGGGTCTTCCCTTACATGTGAAATTTTCATAAATATCTAGACACTCCTCTATTTTATGGTTACCTCTAAAGTATTCATAAGTAGGGTGCATAGGGTAGTCATACTAATAATGATTAGGCGACCCACATTTATAATATTCTTATGGTAGGAGTCTTACACTAGTGTATACTCTACATCCATGGCCCATGTGTGTGTATTGTTGTCCATATTCATCATACACCTAATCATATGGTCCTACTACCACTTACAACATTCTTTAATACATTAATTCTTTAACCACCTACAATACCTAATATTATAGGTAGTGGTGTCTTATATCTTGTAGTAGAAAAAAACCCTTGCTTGGGTTATGTGATAAATCAAGGGAAAATTCCTATGTCATATCACATGATACATAACTCTTAGGATGCTAATAGGGAACACACATTACATATTATTATTATTATTATTATTATTATTATTATTATTATTATTATTATTATTATTATTATTATTATTATTGTGCCTTTCCACTTCATAGTTTTTAAACCAAAGTACACTATGAGTGTTGTGTGTGTTATTAGATATCACCTTCAATAAGAGTGTGTTCATTGACATGATTTATGCCTACATGGTCGAGATAAATCCAGAATATACACCTTCCATAACCTCATATTTCATTATGGATTTTAGGGATTATTATAGCTCAATGAAAGTCCTCATTGATAGGGTACACCAATAGGGATAAATCAATCCCCTAATGAACCACTACACATGTTATAATAGGTGGAGTGCATATGATATCTTATATACTAGAGTCTTAAACCATGTTTCATAAACACAAACACTTTGAGTCACTTCTTACTTGATATCCTTAATGCAATGATGGTCTACTACTCAAACTTAGGGATGCAAAACTCCTTTAGGAAGTCTAGTTTTAGGAGGTCATAATCTAAAATATTCTAACCTAGGTCATGTTTATTATACTAGATATGGGTATAAATTTACAATGTGATGGAAAATTGACTCACCTTGTAGTTAGGTATCATAATTCCCTTTGTACATCATATGATCTCACACTTGTGGACATGTTCTATAAGATTCTCCACCCTTATATTTTGTTATACTTAAATACATCTTGTAGATGACCTGAGGGGTGGTTATGGGTGTGATGGGTGCATGTGGTAGCTAATACACTATGGTATAATTTAATGGCAATCATGAAAGCTAACTACCTATAGTATTCCATTATATTGGTGGCATGACCATACCGTTTCTAATGATGGGTGTTACTACTACTCCATCAACTACCTAAAGTTATTTATGAGTTATTATTAGCCCTATAACATAGACTACTCCACTTTTCATCAAACTAATTATTTGATGGGTTGGATCCCATCACATTGGTGGTACTCTAGTCTACATAGTTAAATTTTCAAATGCATGTGCTATGCACAATCACCAATATTGATCAATTGGTGAAGTCTAATGTTTATTCAAAACACTAATTTCTATCTCTATGATTTGAATCCTTTAGCTTATAATATCAAATTTATGACTACTGCTTTTATGAGTTTATACTAATACTAGGTAAGACACTCGATAATTAACTTTAAGTAGAAGTGAATCCAACATCTCCATGGTAATATTCTACTCAAATCCTTGTTGTGGTACCTCAAATTCTTCTCCAAATACCTCCTATTGATCCTTGGTGTGCAATTTTCTCCTACTAAATCATAAATAATTTGTGTAAGATACCTCTTCATGACATTCTCATTCTTTGTGAGACTTCATCATATATCATAGGATAAGATCCTCTCTCCATATAGGGACTTCATCTACTTTACATGACTACTTTTTAGTGTGTATACACCTTTTGGGCTCATTTCCTCTTGGTGTTTCCATGATATGGACTCCTTGTCCTTAATCAATTTTGTCACCATGCATTATTAATCCTCTACCCTCCATTCCACCCACACATGCAGAGTAATTTTTGGCCATTGGTAGGTCTTCTATTCTACTATCTACCATCAACATTTTTATTTTGAATGGAAAATGCCTTAGTTAGAGCCTCTTGTCTCATGAAATAAATAGTACTCACTTATTTAGGATAAGAATACATGGATAAGGTGAATTATAAAATGTATTTGGTCAATGTTCCTCACTACTAAGCATCAATAGCTCTAGTCCAAACTAAGTCCAACTTCAGTAGATGATCCACAAGTTTCTCAGTTCCATACAAAATTTCTTCTCTTCTCCAACATATATGTCACAATCCATGCATGTAGATTATTTTAAAATTCATAAAAAATTCCTTATATAAAGGGTATTATAGATTGTCTTTGTATACACCCTAAATTGGTCAAGTAACCACACATATCATTTATTTTCATAGTCCTTTCATAGGAGACTGTGATTGGAGAATATGAACCTTGTTAAAATTTATCCATGTCTTTTGTTTTACTTATCATGGTATTGTTTCATGCTTGAGTCACCTTTTTGCTTATTTCAAGTCATCTATAACATTCTAGATGATCATTCTAACTTAGCTAGACTTTATTTCCCATGCTAGTTCCATCATCTAGGTTTTGAACCTATAAGACAAGAGCATTGGGTTTGGACTATAGCACTAGACCCTAGGGTGTCCCATTTCTATCACTCCTATCCAATTGCATTTTGAGTCTCAATGGTCAGTTTGTCTCACTTAATGAATCCTAAATATTTCTTAGCTTTGTCCTTGAGTTTAGTTTATCTTTCTAATTTTGTCCAAATGAGAATAAAGTTCACAAATTTAAAACAAAGAGTCTCCTATATAAATTATTTCATAGGGAATTACATATCTAGTACTTACTACTTTGGCATAGTACATAATTTAAAATTAGTCAATAGTATAGCTCAGCATTCTACATCACACATAGATTTACATGCTTGATCAAAGAAGTGCCTAGGTGAAAATAATTATTAAATCTATTGTGGGAATTTATTATGCACATTACCTAAGGGAGAACTACATTTGATCTGAGACCCTAGCTTAAGGGTTAATGTAGGTAGTGATTAGGTTAGTAGGGGTTCTAGATTATTCAATCATACTTCCCCTACCCTACTTATTCCCACTTTTTCTTTTGATGAATTTTTTATTTTAATGTGTGTATATGGATCAAGGGTTTTGAGGATTAAAACATCTCTACAAGGATCTCTATCAACATTTAAGACTCAAAATTTCATAGGCAAGCTCACACAGGGACAATAGATAAAATCTAGAAAACTCAAATATCTGTGACTAGCTTGGACAAAAATGGTTAGACTTAGAATATAATGCCAGACCCAAAAGTGTCTTATTTTTTGTTCTCCCATCCTTTCACCAAATTAAAGATATATCTAGATTCCTAACATCTTCCTAGTCTTATACAACAAATTTCAGGCTTTGAAATAGTCATCTCTATTTACTTTTCTAGATAAGTTATTTATATTTCTTAAGTAATTAATTTGATCAAAATTTGTATTTTAAAATATTAAATTATATTTTTCCCCTTACTCTAGACCCTTTATTGTTTAGAAACTAAACACTAGTTTCTTAAAAATACTAAAACATTTGGTGAACCTGACTTTGAACAAATCTAAAACCCTAGGTACCCTTAGGGATTTTTCTTCATATTTTGTGTAAAAATTCAATTTCAAATTTATGATTTTTTTATAATTTTTTCTACTTTAATTCTATTTAAATATTGTTTTATAATTTAAATTATTGCAATAATGTTCAAAAATTCTAAAACCCCAACCCAAAACCCAAGATTTCCAAACTAGGTCCTCAAACCCTAAGCCTCCCTCCCTTACAATTTTTAGAAAAATATTTTGGAATTTTTGCAAATTGTTTGGAGTGTCAAAAATATTTTAAAAATATCTATGTTGGTATTTATTTTGTGCAAAATTTCAATTTCAAATTTTTGGTTTTTGTATAAATTTTTGTGCATTTATCTTATTTAAATTATTTTAGAATTTAATCTATTTCAATAATTATCAAAAAAGATAAAACCCCAACCCAAAACCCTAGATTTCCAAACTAGGTCCTCAAACCCCAAGCCTTCCATCCTTACAATTTTTAGAAAAATATTTTGGAATTTTTCAAATTATTTAGAGTGTCAAAAATATTTTCAAAATATCTATATTAGTAGTTATTTTAGCATTTATGTGCTTAATAATACATTTTCACATTCTCTTTTGTGAAATAAATAAAATGGCCACTAAGGCACTTCTTCCCTTTCATCCCATAGATCAATTTCTCAATTTTACTCATAATTATGACAATGAATGGACAAAATTGCAAAATTGCACATTAGCTAAAAATATGGAAAATGATTTCATTTATAATTAAGATAATTAATATTGTTGTAATGAGTAATATGATAATACATGTGAAAGTGATAGTGAAGAAAAATTAGATGCATATTTTTCTCTCAAACGTATCTCTTTTATTCCCTCTTCTAAAGAAAATAATTTTGATAAATGGGAAAGGTACTTTTCACCTCATTCTCCTATGCACAATGCACCAAATGAACAATTAGTCATGAAATTCCAAGGGAACCTCTTATTGGTGATAATCTGCTTCTATGTGAACCTAATCTCTCTTTCTCTTTTTATACTTCTATGTTCAAAATACAAAAATATAAACACAATAAAATAAAATTGTCAATACATAGTTCAAATTATCCATCTCATGCTCTCAACTCTATTTTATCAAAAGAATGTGTAAATTATAACTCTCTTACTCTTAATTCTCATATTGAAAATGAAAATAATGGATACCTTCCATCCATGGATAACATAAATACACATAATATTCCAAATTCACATGATAATTTATTGCATATTAGAAAAGTATTAAATTCTTCTCTTACACCTCTCCCTAGTGACAAAGGAAATGATAATGAATATGATAGTGAACATGCAAATGAATATGAAAAAGAGAGTGACTATAAATAATATTTTGACTATGATAATGAATGGAATAATGATGATTATTATGTACATAGTGAAGAATGAAATGTATCTCATGTTTCTAACTCTTTTCTCACTCCTCTCAAACATAATGCACTACCAAATGTTGTTTCTACTTTTATGCATGGTTCTATTTCATATTATGCACATATTAATTATAATATCACATCCTCTATGTAATTATAATGTGATTCACTAAAACATAAAAATACCAATGAATATCCCAAGCCAACCCCTACTATAGTAACACCTATTTCTCACTCTTCACCTAAAAAGAATGGTAGCCCATATCCCTCTACTAAGGTCCAATTACCATTCCTCTAAAGGTTCAAGTGAGCACACCCCCTCTCTATGATCCAATTGCTAAATGTAGCATTCCCCTGGGTAAAATTTATGATCAAATTCAATGATTAAATGAACCACTTCAAGATGTTAATATACCATCACAAGAGATTATTTCTTTGATGCATGTAGTTGGTGAATTACAACACCTAGTACATCTCTTTACCTTGGAAAATAAGGCTTATAAGTCTTGGATGGATGCCAATGATTTACATGGTAATCCTATTCTAAATAAATTTGTAAAATCTTCATTGCCTAAGAGTTTATAGATACCATCATTGCCTCACTTTGATGGAACTAGAGATCCATTCATACACCTTCAATCCTTTCAAAAGGCTTTGCCATCTCATTTTAGTCCTTTAATTCTACTAAAGTTGTTTCATTAGACATTAGTGGGGGAATCACAAAATTGGTTCTTTCATCAACTCCCCATTGGATCCTTTCACACATATGATGACTTAAAAGAGGAATTTATAAGATATTACATAACAAACATGGGACCTCATGTTACATATGAGAAACTTACCACATTACATCAGAATACTTTAGAGTCAATTAGTGATTATATCTTATGATTCAAGACTCACATGTTAAGATTGATCTATAAATTATAAGATTTATTAATTTATCATATCTTTATTAAGGGGCTTCATCAACCTCTCCTTAAGCATCTATTATATCAAACAGAGTCCTCTTTCAGGCACTTATTCTATATAGTTCTAGCCTTGGAAAATAAATTAGGATTGATTGAGGTAGATTTAGTTAATTAAATTAATCTAGATTTCATAATAGTACCTCCTTCTATAGCTCCTAGCATAGAACATCCACCATGTCGCAAACAAGATAGGAGACCTCAACTAGAAAAGAAACTAGTTAAGAATAGAGAGCCAGTCTCCAAAGTATAAAGAACAATATCAACTATAAAGAACAATATCAAGGCACCATTATAATTTGATTCAGAGTGGGATAACCCATGTGTCATATTATCATCACTACTAGATAAGAGGTTAATCACATTACCTTATACTCATTGACGAGATCCACATATCTTACATAGACAACCACATCAACCCTTTCGTAACTATCATCGTATCTATGGACACAAAGATAATGATTGTTATAGACTCAAATATTGCATTAATAGATGTGTTGATAGTGGTATCATAGCATTCACACAAGGGGTACCAATATCTACTCCATCATGTAACTATAGACTTGATTCATCTATGACTTAGTCATCCCAGGACATTCCTTTATAGGAATCATCAGTTACTCATCATGAGAGTAATGTAGGTCCTAGGATAGAACCTCATAGGAGATATCCTATTCTACCTATTTAGAAGATTTAGAAACCAATACAATGAGATCAACCTAAAGATAGCACTATATTTTGAAGAGTATATAGTGTAGTTATATATACATATCCAACATCTTCATAGACACTATAGTAGAATATCTCTCTAGAGAGATATTAACTATGCCTAAGTTTTTTGGGTCCTATCTCATGTAGCAACCCACTACGGTTAATATTAGATGAATCCACACCATAGAGTACTGCTCCTAAAATATATTCACTATGACTAAGTTTATGGGTCCTATCTCATATAACAACCCACTATGATTATAATTAGATGATCTACCATCATAGGTTACAGTTTTCAGCTTGATCCATTGCTTAGTCATATACATCACATTACAAGCCACATGGTTTTATTTCACACAATAATACACTATAATTATAGATAGATGAGCCTTCTATATATCACATAGTTTTAGTTGTACATCTAATAAGGTTACATTTAGTAGAGTCTCCATGCATAGCTACAGTTAGTGTAGTGCAAATAGTATCAGATAAAGAACATGTTCCTATATAGCATGAGAAATATGGGCACTTGTTCAGTTGGCCATCAAGGTTTAGATAGTGATATGAAACACATTCATACTAGCATCAGTTCATAGCTTCACTTCACTAGGCAATAATGGAGCTAAAGGACCAACCTTTGTATTCTTGAGCCACTCTAAGGGAATTGAGCATAGAATGATCTCTTACATACCCTTTTACTAACAACTAACATTCTAAGTTCCAAATAACCATCCCTAGCCAAAAAAAAATTATCCAAATTTGGACCTTACCAATATCCCATTTTACCATTCTTAAACCAACTCACTTTATCAAATCAATTTACAAATTAGAAAACAACAAATTTTTACTCACATATAATTCAAAATAAAAAATAACATCATGCTTATCAGCAACAATCAAATCACATATCCCAATAACCATTTTACCAAAAAATATGCAACCTAAATATCAATGTCAAATCAACTATTTCTAATCAACCGTTTGAAATAAATACACCAATTTAGTCCAAATTACATAACATAATACACATGAGTTGAAATCAAAACTAGTATCCATATATATATCTATATATCTATATATATATATATATATATATATATATATATATATATATATATATACTAACATTTTCAAAACACAAACATCACATCAAATATAATCAATCATAAATGGGAATCATGCCCTCATTCTCAATCTCACTCTACCCACCAGTACTAGTCCTATAATCCAATCTAGCACTCATTAGCCCCACACCTCCTCAAGCTCATAAATATCTCTTATGATGACTCTCTCACTCCAATAGTTGAACATGTTCCTTGTGTAAATCCACATATAACCTCTAAATATCTATTTACTCATACATAATCCTCATACTCATTGATCCAAAATAAGGTGGGGACATCTTATGCCTATCTAATTCAACCCTACACTCATCTCTCTCTCCTGCTACTCTAACATATGTAGCTATCACTATAATAACTCTATCAAACAAATGAGCATGAAAACTAGCTATCATTGTTGCTCACTCTATCAAACCCTCCTCCATCACATCATTAGGTACATATTGTGTGAGCTCTTAGAGTGTCAACTCAATGATGGTCTTCTAATAGTTATAATCTCCACTCACCACCCCAGCATGTGTCTCATATTGAATACCTCTCACTCCACCTACACAAAAAGCAGGGAATTATATTAGATATATACCTTAAGAAACAAACTAAAAGTGTAAATTTGTACAAAATTCAAATGAAATTTCTACTTACCTCCCATCATCTAGATCAGTTAAGGATATTCATACTCTAGAGTATCCTCTCCATCATTACGATAAAATGGAGCCCATATATGCCTCATATACCATGTAGTATATGAATCTATACATCCAACATCATCTACCTAAAAAATGTCTATAGCCACATCCCACACATCTAAAGGTGACAGTGCTAACTCGACCTCCATAGGCCTCGCATGAGCTCCTATCCTCACTAGTGCCTGAGCACTCCTCACCCATACCCATGATACTAGGGGTACAACATATGGTACCTAAATTATCTAATCATGTAATCATACTAAAAGTGTTCATGCAATCCAACCTAGTAGTCATGTATCCAACAACTTACCCTCATATACCACAACTACATTCCATCCTTGGCCCACCCAAAATATCCTTTGTAAGGCCTCCATATAATGTCACCAACCACCAGTCTATCTAACACCCATATATAATGATTTTTCCTAGGATATTGGATATCTAATGTACTCATCCACCACTCCCCAAATGGCTATGGAGGTGCCCACCTCTCCCTCAGTAATCCTATCAGCTATACAACTGCTATGTGCTCATAGGCCCAATAATGTAATAATGTTGATACACTCAATCCACCACTAAATGCCTCTTATGTAAACCTATAAATATCTATATATAGGTGGTAAAACATCATCATAATCCATGAGAACATATTGTCATACACCTCCACACTACCAACAATCCTATGTATCTTATATGTAATCGACACTCTACTCCCATCCATAACAACAAATGAGGCCAACAACATGGCCAAACACTTCCACAAGCATGGAATAATATATTATATAATAAATAATAGTAACACATCACTATCATTTCCTCTCTAATTTATACCTAAGGGCACACCAAAAAAATTACAAGGATGCATGATTAATAACATCATCACCCATGTCATCCTGTAATGTCACACACCATCCACTAACTAACAAATGCAAAATGTAATACACATCCTCTAAGGTCACAATAATATCCCCTATAAGAATATATAAATTACATATATATACATTCCACCTCTCACATAGGTTAGTAATTATATATCTATCCCACTACAATATGCTTAGGTTACACACATGACCCAACCCTACCCTATCCATGATAGCTCTCTCATCAATAAACAATGGTAACAACCTTAATGTCTCCATAACCTAGCCCCTACAAAACTTTCTCATCCACACCTCACCCTGAAAACACAAAAAAAATAGCATATTTATCAGTTGACAATGCCAAATCACTATCTAAGTAAAAACAATAGCAACTAACAAAGCAGTAGCTTAGAAAATCTTGTTCATACAATAATAGCATTAGGTACAAGACAATAACACTAGACATGAGTGTTGTAACCTAAATAGGAGTGTTAGAACCTAGATAGTAGCACTGGATGGAGGATAAGAATGCTATAACTATTAAAATTTTTCCTATGACACTTTACATAGCTTAGAACATCAAAAAAAAGATTCAAAATAGGCAAACTCAAATTTTTTAGCTACTTACTAGGGTAACATCACCACTATGTTGAACCTGGGCTACGAACTACTCAAATATGGTCACAATAGGTGCTCATTTCCTTGATATATCTATCACTCCACATATCCAAATCTCAACTTATTCAATATGCAAATGAATTGAGAATCAATCCAATTTCTTATATTACCCAAATTTCTCAATTAAAGAAAAATTCCATTTTGCCTATAACTTGAATCTTATAACTCCATTTTTCAAACCATTTCCTTCAATAGAATAATGAAAATGATAAATTTTATATCATGGTAGCTTCACTCTCTTACTACTTCATTTTACTAATATGACACACAAATCTCTTTGTTTCTTTTATACTTAGACACACACCTAGATTATCACCAATCAAAACTTATTCCACTTTCAACAACTTATTCTAATCAATCAAACAATTTCTCAATAAATTCAAATTATACCAATCTTGTTTCTATAATTATGCTACTAATCATCACTTTTAACTTGACCTATTCTATCATAAATTTCATCCCTTTGCCCAAAAGGGGGGCATCATTCCTACTATTCCTATTCCTACACTTACCCAACATGTCCATCCACTCTCATAAGTGGATACACCATGGTTCTTACACCTCAAATATTTAGATTATCAAATTTAGCTCAGATTAGTCAAAATTTAGCTCAGAGTAAGGGCATGATAGATTTTTCTCTTCACAGTATAAAAATTTTATATACACATTCTAAATTACATGATTTTATGTGAGATAGAGGATATACATTGGTTTTGGGCTGTCGATCATTCCTCATCTTCAGTTAGATTCACCACAGGGGGCAAACATTGCCCTCTTTCTCCATGTTACATGGATTCCACTTCTAGATTCAGTATAAGGGGTATCCATTTTATGGATTCCTTCTTTCTCCTAGTACTATTCATTTGTCCATCCATTTATTTTTCCAATAAGTGAGTTAGAGCTTTTGTAACACATTTATCTCAACATAGGTAAGTTTACGTATGCATTTTCTTTTCTTTATTTTACTCTAGTACTTCATTTCATTACATCACTAGAATAAAAGAGGGGGGGAAATGTATACACCCTAAATTGGTTAAGCAACCACACATATCATGTATTTTCATAGTCCTTTCATAAGAGACTTTGACTAGAGAATATGAGCCTTGTTTACATTTAACCATTTTTTTTACTTATCATGGTCTTATTTCATGTTTGAGTCACCTTTTTGCTTATCACTAATCATATGTAGACTTTAAAATGGTAATTTTATCTCAGACATAATCTATTTCCTATATAAGTTCCACCCCCTATGTCTTGAGCCTATAAGATAGGAGTGCTAGGGTTGGACTATAGCATTGGAACCTAGGTTGTCCCATTTCCAGCACTCCTATTCAACTATGTTCTGAGTCCTAACAGTTAGTTTGCCTTACTTAATGATTCTTAAACCTTTCTTACCTTCATCCTTAAGTTTGTTTTTGTATTTTTAATGTTTACCATGTGAACAAAGATCCCAAATTCAAAACAAAGAGTCTCTTATATAAATGACTTCACAAGGCATTTTATATCTAACACTTACTACTTTGGAACAATATATAATTAAAAATCAATTAATAGTATAGCTCAACATTCTGCATCACATATAGATTTGCATTCTTGATAAAGGAATGGCCTAGGTGAAAGTCATTCTTATATCTACTATGTGCAATGAATATGTATGTTCCCTAAGGGAGAACTACATTTGATTTGAGAGCCTAGATTGAGGGTTAATGTAGGTAATAATTATGACAACATGGGTTTTAGATCATGTGATCATACTTCACCTAACCTAGTTTTCCCCCCTTTTTATTTTGATGCATTTGTTGTTTTTATGTGTGTAGATGGTTCTAGGGTTTTTAATATTAAAAATTATCTACAAGGAGCTCTATCAACATTGAGGGCTCAAAATTACATAGGTAGGTTCACACAAGGACAACAGACAAAACCCAAAAAGCTTAGATCTCTATGACTAGTTTGGATAATAGTCATAGGACTTAGACTATAGTGTTAGACCCTAAAGTGTCTTATTTTTAATTCTCCTATCCTTTCACTAAATGAAATATAGATCTATATTCTTGACATCTGCGTAATCCTATGAAATAATTTTTAGGCTTTGAAATAATCATCTTAGTCTACATTTTTGGATAAGTTACTTCTCTTCCCTATGTAATTAATTTAATAAAAATCTATATTTTACAATATTAAATTATATTTTTCCCCTTATTCTAGAGCCTTTATTATTTAAGAACTAAACACTAGTTTCCCAAAAATAATAAAATAGTCTTTAACCTATTTATTTGAATTTTGGTTACCATAACTATGATGATTCTTTATGAACTTTTGTTTTGTTTGATCCAAATAAAACAATAATTTATAGTGAGATCTATTACATCATTTTTTTTTACCATTGCAACAAAAAATTATGACTACATCCTAAAAATTAAACCAAAATATTACACTACTCTATCAGTAACAATTGCACTAGTCTTTTCATGCACCCAACATTTAACCTACCCATTTTCTATGTTGACACATCACATGAGTTTTAGATCATGCACTAACCCAAGGAGTAGAGAGATATAATTGGGTTGGGTTAGGATTAATTGGAAATAGATTCATATAAAAGAGTAAATTGACCCATCACCCTCATATAATACTATACTTAAGATCCACACTTTAACATAATTAATCACAAAAAAAATACTAGCACAACTAACTTCCATACACTTTAAATCCAAATTTTTTTAAGTTATTAAAATATGGTAATTAATTCCATAACAATAAAATAATATCTTTAATGAAATATATCATATTAGATGACTAGTAGTTACAACATATTATATTAGGAATGTAAAAATGTCAAACATGTCTAAATTGATTCTTGATATGTCCTAAACATTTTACTGATAATCCTACAACACTTCATTACCAAATATCATCTCCTTTTGTCCATGTTTGGTCCCTACCCTTTATAGGCATTAGAATAACTCTAGATGCTGTGTGGTAACTTACCTATCATAATTCAATAGTTAATGCCCTTTTCCTACTCATTTAAAAATTAATATGGTGCTTAGATCCAAGTTAACAACATCTCCATGTTCCACCATTTTCTATTTTTTTATTAGAATCCTAAAATTGGAAATAAATTCTATCATTATTCTCCATGATTTATGTTACAACTTTTAAAAACATAGGGTCTTATGTGTCTTGGTTTTAATAGATTTTCATTTGTGTGCATAGATTGGTTTTATTATTTAGTGTCATGATTAGTTTTAAACAATTATTAGATGTGCAATCCTAATATATAGCATCATTCTTGTGCCAAACATCTCTTTCATAGTCATTTATCACCAACCCTTGGCTGGTTTGGAGTGCATGTGGGGGCTTTGGTATGGAAAATTTTGGGGTCAACAATACTACACACTTTTAAACATTTACATATTGGTCTCTCTACACATACCCTTGTGAAAAAGGAGGGTAATTAAATTTTATTAATTATATTTGACACTTCTATGTGAAATGATTTTAAAACCCTTACTCAATCTATTCTATCCATACATCAAAATACTACATGGAGATCCAATTCTTATCATGTCAAATATGTAGTTTTCAATGTTACTTCAACAATTCCATTAATTCATCATCATCATCATCGTCATCATCATCATCATCATCATCATCATCATCATCATCATCATCATCATCATCATCATCATCATCATCATCATCATCATTAGTGTGCAAGCTAGGTCAAAAGTGAAGATTTAGCCACATATCATATTATATATTGCACATATATAAAGTGAAGGTATATTTATAATCTATAATATGTAAGAAACATGCACCAAAAAAACTAGACTACAAAATTCTACAAACATAGGCATATTGATAAAAAAAAGGAATGGAAACATAGAGATAGGATTGACACATTGGGATTTCTATGGTTGGGAATGTACATGATAATATTGTGCAACTACAAGTTCATATCAAAACATAGTTCATGTCTATCAATTTAGGATCATATCAAACATAATCATAATATAGTCTTTAATTTATATAAAAGTTAATGTGCATTAATTTATTAGCCACTTTATCAATTAAGTGCATTGATTTATTTTAAGTTTTGTACAATTGGAATTATTTATCCTCTTAAGTAGACCTTAATTCTATATTTAAGTTATGTACATTTATGTTTACTTAATTACATATTTTTTATTCCTATTTTTTGTAAAAACATGGATTAGGGTAAACATTTTGCATATTTATTAGAAACCCATTAGGTCTCACTTAAAAATTTTCACATTTTTAAAAGTATTTAATATCAACTATATACACATTGGCATAGTCTTATAGTTTTTACACCATTCATATTTTCACTATACTATAAATAAGTTGAAAATAGCTAAATACACAAATTTAAATTCACACAATTATATATTAATTCAACATTTAGTCAATTATTATTTTAGCCCTCAAATGAGGTATTAATGGTGAAAAAACTATAAAATTATGTAGCAGATCATATTTCATAACTAAAGGTACAAAACATCAATAAATTAAAGCCAAAATATGCTAAATGTATAGTCAAAATATACAACATTATATCTAGTGTTATAGTACATCATGGTAAATAAAAAAATATGCATGGTTTCTAATAAAAACTATTATCTAAGATAGATAAATATAATAATATCAAAGTATAATAGTAAAATTGAGATTCAATTAAATAACTCATGAAATCAATATAGTAGTTGTGATTATGTATCAAGATTGATTTAAATTCAACTATAGAAATAGAGAGTATCATCTAAGCACTTTACCTCTAACCATAGACCAATGATATCCCACACACCTCCCCTCTATGAGTGGACCTTCCCTTCATGAAGGTGTAGATAATTATGATGCAAGTATATAGAACCATCTGAAAATCAAATGTGAAAGTAAAATCACTAATACATGTAACTAATCATATAGACCCTAGGTATGCCTCTATCTATTATGACCTCAATAAAACATGTATAATGTAAAGCACTATGGATAAACAATGTATAAAAATATAACATTATTTTGGCCAAATCATTTTATAATAATAACAAATTTAAAAATCTGGGTTATAGTCGACATCAACCATACTCTTTAATATAAAAAATTATTATCATTTTCTTCTTTTGTTAATGATAATGAGTGACTATAGTTATACTCCCTTCTTGTCACTCTCCAACCCTTAAAAATGAGGAGGATCATACATTAATACAACTAACTCAAAATAAATCACAAGATATCTCTTAAATAATCCACATAAGGATAATATAATATTTTTTTCATAATCTCAACAACTTCATATCAAATGAGATTCACACAAAATTATCACAAAATATTTACTAACAAGAAATTATGTATATGTCCTTCACCTAGGAACACAATATTCACAATTGTTTAAACATATTTAGACATCTTATTTATAAGTTCCTCATATAATCACATGCTTGATTTAGATTTAGTTCATATTAGGGAATAACTTTGTGTAGTATCAATTATATTATTCTTAATTAGACTAACATTAATTTAATCGATAATAAAATATACAAATATATATCATACATTTATAAATCATATAAGATTCACTTTAAAAGACACCCAAACTTCCAAAAAATACCACTATTTTGAATATACTCAATTTTATTTTATAATAATTTCCAAGACTAATTATTTATTCCTTTGTATCCTATAGGATTCATAATTATTTGATATTAATGGTATTGACACAAACCAGAGATATCACAATTCAAACCATATATCATATTGTTTAATAATCATGACCACTATATTTTGTATCATTATAATCTCTTTTATGTCATCTAAATAATAGTAACCAGTGAGATCATGTAGGTTTGCATGATGTATCTTGTTTTAAAGATAAGTTTTGGGAGTAATCATGTTAAAGGAAACAATATACAAACCAATACCTATAATATTGTATCTACATTTTTCTTACAAATTCTTACTATTGATTTTGTTGCTTCATGTCGATAGGATCCAACATATAAAAAACATAGTTTTATTATCTCCTATAACTTATTAATATAACATGTTACATAAAATGCAAGGAAAGATGCATTGATATTTATCATTTCTATTTATTAAAAAACATTAATTAATCCTATTTCCTATCAAATGCTAAACACTTATATTAATAAATAATTGGTTTAAAATAATTTTTAAATCATGCACAAATCATCAAGTAGCATTAGATATGGTAATTATTCACAACTACAAATAATATGAAATAAAATCAAGTTTTTATATAGAGGTTGTGATGTTCTTTAGCCAAATTTTAGAGATGAAAGCTTGTTTATAGATATATTATGCAGTATCAAACCATCCATGCCAATTCTTTAGCCTTATATGTGGTTATTCCAACCACCTACACGTTTAAATATAAGATCAATTTAATTTTTTTTTTTTTTTTGAAGTGTATACCCTAGTTCAACCCTAGTACCCTTAAACAAGGTCATCAAAAAGTAAATTTGTTAAAAACTTAGACTATTTATAAAAATGGGATTTCATTCTATAAATCCACCTCTATGGACTTGTGGGAAAGAGAAAACTCTCACCCATGATTCCATAGAAGTTAATGAATCCAAAGATAAATTTTGTAAACCAAAAAATATATTATCACCCATTTTACAACCATTTCATCAAATAACAACACATTCTCTCAACCTTTCAATATAGTTATAAGCACAATTTTCATTGGTAATGACTACTAACATAGATAATTAAAACCCATAACTTCTATTATTTTCCATAATCTTTAAATTTCATGGATTTCATAATGGGTTTTCCCTCTTATCATCAAAATACGAATTAAAACAAGCCTTAAATTAACTGTGTCCTATTATAAAATCTATCAAACAAGAAACCCACAAAAATTTATACACATATTTATAGCATCTATTACTTACCTAGAAAAATGGAACATGGTACCCTGATATTTATTTGAAACATTTTGATTGATAAATCCTTATTTCCTTCTTAACCCTATATTCTTATAATTCATTCATTCATACCATAAACTTGGAAATTTGAATAGATTTTCCATTTAATGAGTAATGCAATACTACTACATGAAACTCTAGATCACCATAAAACTATTGTGATAATCTCACGATGAGCTCTCAGCAAAATTGATTGATTCATAATTCCTAGTAGGGTTTCATAATGGGAAAAAATATTCTCTCACTTCAAGTTACTTGCCTCCAACAACTTCATTCTTTTATTTACTAAATTATGGAAAACCCTAATCATTTAAAAAAGGTAAGATTTTGACTTGGTAAAATAAAAACATGACATGACCATACATCACCTCATAAGTTCCAAAAATTATGTTCACTTTTTAATTAATATAAAAAATATTTTCTTAATAATACCTAAGGTCATGTTAATCACACCTTCATGGTGTTTTTTTATGTCTTTTAAGAATCTTATGTACCATTATTCAACACATATTTTAAATTACACAAACCTAGTTATTACTTTTTATGACCTTGTTACCAATAATATTTTTAAATTAGAAATGATAGAGTATGATAATATACTCAAAATATATTCTAATACATGGGGATAGATTAAATCATAAAAAATAGGACACAATTATGTAAGTATCACAAGAATAAGACTCCAAGAAACACAAAAGTATAGCATTCATAGTGAATTAAGAATATAACTATGCAATAGAACCCAAGTATACTATTATAAAAATTAAGAGTACACGACGTAATTATAATGAAAAAAATGATTATTAATATCACAAAAAATACCACAAGACCTATATCTCTTTAAAATTTCTACATGTGTGTGTGATAATTCTTGGTATATTTTGTGTATTCTTAGTTATCATTATTTATTTACCTCTCCCCTATGATGCTCTATCTCTATACTATTCAATGAGGATAAAATTGTCCTACATCCACCTCAGCTAATGAGAATGTAGTTAGTCTATTTATATCCATATATCCAATAAAATTAACTAAAAATAAATGATATAAGTACTATTATATTACCCATGCTAAAATGTATATAATTTAACCACAACCATACATTTTCTATTGAATAGATGTACTAGAAATAGAGATGAAAAATGGAAAATAAAATAGTCCAAATAAAAAAATCATAGTAAAATAGATCTAATTACACATAAAATCTAACTAATTAGTAGTATAACTATCTATATAAAATAAGTGTTGAATGTTAACAATAGGTCAAGATGTAACATCCACCCCCATCAAATACATCATTATCTTGATGATGTTATTATAAATGAAACATGTCTAAAAATGTTATAAGTTCAAAAAAATATATAATTCAATAAAAAATGAGAAAACAACTCAAAATTACTCATAATCCTCCCAAGTGGTACCATATTTAGAATATTGGTCCCACTAGACATTGCATTAAGTTACTTATATTTTACACAAGATGAGCTTGTGTGCTTCAAGTTTTTCAAGAGGTTATATTTTTACCACTCTTGGATCTAGAACTTGTAAAGCATTCCAATCAAGTACATGAGATGGAACAACATTTCTTACAATTAAACACATGAAAAACATTATAAATCTAAGCTAGTGCTGTTGGAAAAGTAAGCCTATAAGAAACAAGGTCAATCACTTCTAGGAGCTTGAAAGGCCATAAATATTTGGGTGCTAACTTGGCTAATTTTACAAATTTAATATAACTATTTTTTTCTTAACATACATAAATACTTTATCTCCAATAGAGAACTACTTTGTTGTCATTTTTAAATCAATGTAGATTTTTTTCCTATCATTGGCATCAACCAACCTTTTTATAATCATATGTACTAGTTATTCCATTTCATCAAGCATTTTAGGTCCAATTATATATTATATCCTCTAATATATACAAGTTGATAGGTATTCTACATTTTATTCCATATAAAATCTCAAAATGTGTCATTTTTAAAATTGAATGGAATGAATTATTATAAGAAAACTCAATAAATGGAAGGTATTATTCCCACTTATATTTTTGGTCCATGCAATACATCATTAACAAATTATCAAAAACATGGTTTACCCTTTTTGTTTGCTCATCTATTTTAGGATGATAGGTTGTGTTAAAATTAAGTTAAATTCCCAAAGCTACATTAAGGGTTTTATAAAACCTATTATTCATGTGATAATCTCTATCATAAATTATTTTCTTAGGTATTCCATGAAACATATAAAATTACATCATAAACCTATTTTATATAATTGGTGTATCATTTATTATGTTACCCCATATAAATTGTGCTACTTTGGTTAACTTGTTAACTACCACTAGTATCATATCATCCCTCTTTATTTGAATTGGTATTCCTTAGATGAATTATGTACTAATGATTTTCCACATTCATTCTAAAATATCACAAGGGTAGAAAAATCCTATGAGATAAACATGTGATACTTTCACCCACTAACATTTTAAACATGTCAACACAAATTCATTTGCATCTTTATTGATTCCCTTTCACAAATACAATAATTTCATTTTTTTATAATAGCTTGGTCATCATTGTATGACCAAGATAAGGAGCATTATGAAAATACTTAAGCATAGTGACTCTCAAAATGGAATCCTTCATATCTATGAGCTTGATGATTTTCTATGAGGGATTTCTTGAGCTACTCATAAAATTCATCTCATAGAGATAATTTCTAAACCTGGTATCGAAAGGTAATTCTTATGTATTCATAGTTTTTATATACCTTATATGGATAATATCATATACAATGTTATTATTTTTACCCTTAATATAGATGATATGAAATTCATAGTCTACCAAAAAATTAATCCATCACCTTTGTTGAGCATTCAAATTTGGTTGTGTGAAGATATTCTTGGGTCCTAGTTTTTAGACTTGAGTTCAAAATAGTTTTATAATAGATAGTGCCTCCAAAATTATATAATATGCACTATGGAATCTAATTCCAAATCATGTGGAAGATATTTAGCCTCATAAGGCTTCAATTTTAGTGACTCATATACTACTACTGAGCCTTATTACAACAAAACTCCACCTAAATGATCCCCAAAAGTATTCATCGCCATAAAAAAATAAAAATTTGGATCATGATCATGGGATTTAAAATGATTCTTCACACTTTTAACTCCATAAGATACACTTTTATTTGATTGCAAATAAGTGATGGGGTTAATTATCTTGGAAAATTTTGGAATAAATTTCTTGTATTACCCTGATAAACCCATAAAAATACACACCTCATGATCATTCTCAGGTTTCATCCATTCCAAGATGGATTTTATCTTCATTAGATCCATATATATCCCTTTAATTAAATTTATATACCCCAGATATTATACCTTATTCTAAAATTAATCACATTTAGATAGTTTTCCATATAGCTTATGCTTTTGAAAGCACTAAAAAACTAGTTGTAAGTGTCACAAGTGATCTCATTCATCCTTATAATATATCAAAATATAATCTAATAATACTATCATAAAATAATCTCTAAAAACATTATTCATGATATTCATGAATTTATCAATTGCATTTATTAGCCTAAAAGGCAAAACTATGAATTCATAGTGTCCAAACCTTATACTGAAAGCAATCTTAGGAATATCTTCCTCATTTATCATTAATTTATTTTACCCTACTCTAAGTTAAAATTTATTAAATATAATTTCACTTAATTTGATCAAAAATATCATCAATATGGGGTAAATAATAAAATTTCTTAATGATTGCCTTATTCAACATTCGGTAATTTATACACAAATAAAGATTCCCATCCTTATTTTTTACAAACACCACAAGTGATCCCTAAGGAAAAATACTAGGTTAGATCAATCCTATGGATACTATCTCTTGGATTTGTACCTTAGACTCAACCAATTTTTTGATATTATTTTACATGGCACCTTGGATTGAGGCTCAGATCTTGGAATGATATTTATTGTGAAGTCAAATTATATTTTGGGAGGTAATCCAAGTAAATATTTTGAAAACACATCCCAAAATAAATTAAAATTTTAGTCATCTATGATATGATATTTATGTTCTTATACCTAATCTATCTTAATCATTAAAATTTGATAACCCTTAAATTGAGCCTACCTTAACTAAATGGTTGAGTTTTTCCTTAACTTGAGTTCCTTTTTCTCTCCCTGAATTTGAGTTTGATTTCCTAAATCGTCTAAACATTCTACCTTCTTCCCATATAAATATACCTTTACCTTGTGCTTAAAAATTAAATTACCTATAAGATCACATCACATGACCTAGTATATCTATAAACAAGTCTACTATGGTGGTGAAATTTGGAAATTCCACCTCTAATTATACTAGGCACTTATCTACTTTAACCCTGGATTGATTACCATACTATATAGTCCATGAATTTTTCATATGCCTAGATATTATAGGTAGTTTATTAATCAATGTAGGATACATAGAACATTCAGTAAATCCATTACTATCATAATTAAAATAGAATTCCCCAAAAAAATACTTGGCACCTCAATTGGTGAAATCTAAAACTCAATGTGATGATTTTCAACTACTACATGGATTCATTGTTGAGAAATTCCTGGTTAAGAATATGAAGAGGAAAAATTATTAAATTTAATCCTAATTTTTCATTGAGGTCAGTATTTTGGATAATGATCACCTCCACATGTATAACATCCTCCTAGTGGTCCATTTCATTTATGTGGATTTCTTCCTCTATTCCTATTTATAAAACCATTTCATGGTTTATTTTCTCCAAAAACATTGTTAAACTTGATTTTATTATTATTATTAAATATATTTTTGGAATCTATGCTTCACTTCCAATTCTTCCTTTTGAAATAAGTATTTAAACCATTAAACTTCATCTGGTACTTATATCTAAATTTAAAAAGTGATTCAAGCTTTTGTCCCTACTTGATAGATTTTTAAAAAAAATGATCCATGTAAATAGGTCCATACACATCTAATTTTCATCAAATATTTATCATTAAACACATGGTTAACTTTTAAATATGGAAACTTTTATCATTATTTTATTGGGGAATATATTTAAGAGGTTTGGAAAAACATCTCAAATACTCAGTCAATGATAGCCTTCCTTGTTTTGAATTTTGAAAATATTTGAATTTATGATCAAATTAAAAATTTGGTAACCATCATGCCCTAAAAATATTTAAAAACTATTCCCAAGTGGTAGTGGTGAAATCAAGGCCCATTTCTAACTTCTTATTAGCCCACCAAGTTGTTACGTCACTAGTTAGTTGGTATGCTCCCCATATTACTTTAGTCACCTCAAATTAATTTATATTTTAAAAATACTTCTCCATCTCAATGATCCACCATTAAACTCCTCCACATATAATTTCTCCATCAAATTTATGTGGATTCACATATTTCAAGTCATGCACAAGTTTTTCATCCACTTACACTCATGTAGTTTAATGTTTTTCAACATGATCATGTCCTTGGTCCTATTCTTACTAAAGCTATTTTTCCTATTCCTCTTATTCCCCATCATGAATATGCACTTCCTCTCCAAGGATACTACTTTTTCATGTGTCTTAACTATAATTGTGAAGATGTGATGAAGCTTAATAATTTGCTTTATTGCTAATAGGTTGGGACTAGGTTGTTGACCATGATTGAATTTCATTCAAAATTTTCCCTTGCACACCATTTTATCATAATAATAAATGAGGATATATGGGTGAGTGTTAGTGGACTCATAAGGTATAATAATTTAAAATTACACTTTGATACCACATGTTAAAACTTTACTACGTTTAACTTAGAAAAGTTCACATTTTTTAAAAAGTAATTAAGGTCAACTATATACACATTGGCATAGTCTTAAAGCTTATACTCCATTCAGATTTTTTAATCTTAAATAAATAATATGAAAAAAAAATACAAAAATTAAACTTTACACAACAATCCACTAATTAAATATTTAATCAATTATTATTTTAGCCCCCAAATAGGGTCTGAATGGTGTAATTTTTTTAAAAGTATACAACTACTTAATATTTCATAATTAAAGTTACATCACATCAATAAAAAAAATATAGAATATTTCAAATCATATATAATCAAAATATACATCCATTTTTATGGTATAATGTGATACATAAGTAATATACATAGTTGTTAATAACCACTACTGTGTAAGTTAGATAAATATAATAATATAAAATTATAATAGTACAATAGATATTTAGTGAAAAACTCATGAAATCAATATAGTAGCTATGAGTATGTATTAGGATTGAATTAAGTTCAATTGTATAGAGGGAGTGCATCATCTGGGTAATTTACCTCAAACCATAGACTGATGGTCTCCCACACACTCCCTATTAGGAGTGGCCCTTCTCTTCATAAATTATTGATAATGATGATGCACGTATCTAAAACCATATGATAATGACATGTGAAATTATAATCTATAATACATGACTCTATTCATATAGACCCTAGGTATGCCTCTATATGTTATAACCTCAATAAAACATGTATACTATAAATTATTGTGGATTGACAATGTATATAACTATAACATTACTTTTGGCATAATATTATATTTCAAAATATAGGTCATCTCCTTCAAGAGGATCTAACAAAGGTATAGATAGTGGTGGTGGGGGGTGGAGACCGCCCTTGGTAGGATAATTTATCATGTCTAGAGCTAGCCATCTCTCACTCCTACCAAGATTTGTATAATGATGATGACACTAACCAGTAAGATGATGGTTGGGACCCCCTCCTTATGGATGAATATCCCCCGGCTTAGGATAGTTGGGACAAAAAGCCTCAAGACCCTTCACCTCTACCTCCTCCTCTGACCACCATGTTTGTAGTTGTTTCTTAGTTTGTTCCTTGATATTTATTTTATTATGTTATATTTTTTGGTTTAGATCCACTTGAGTTAATTTAACTATGGTTATCAACCACTCATGGCTAGTTAATTTGACATTGGTTTCTCTCGAGGCTTTTTATATCTTAGTCTAGTTTTCAATGCATGAATTTTTCAACCTTTTTTGTATGACTAGCATTGTATTATTAATTTTTTATTTTTTATTAGTAGATAAGTGCTTTTCAATAAAAAAAAATCTAGATCATATTCCACATCAACCATACTCTATGCTATAACAAATTTTTATCATTTTCTCCTATTATTAGCTGATGATGAGTGATTATAGTGAAGATCCCTACATGTCACCCATCATCCCTTAATAAAGAGGAGGTTTGTATATTAATATAATTAATTCAACATAAATCATAAGGTATCTCATAATTAGTCAACATAAAGATAATGTAATCAATCTTGTCATAATTTCAACAAATTCATATCAAATGATATTCACACCAAATAGTACATAAAATATTTACTAATAAGACATTATTTATATGTTCTTCACCCGAGATCAAAATATTCACAATTGATTTAAATATCTTTTTTATAAGTTTCTCATACAATTACATGGTTTATTTGAAATAATTTCATACTAAGGTAGAACTCTATGTAGTATCAATTATATTATTCTTAACAAGACTAACTATAATTTTATCTATAATAGAATATATGAATATATACCATACCTTTCTTTCTAACATGTAATATATTCACTTTACAAGACACCCAAAATTCCACAGAATCCCATAGTTTTGAGTATACTTGTGTTTGATTTACATGTATTTTAAAGAGTAATTATTTACAGCTTTGTTTCCTATAGACTTTATCATAATATCATATTAATGGTATTAACACAAAACTATATATATCATTATTAAAATCATATGTCATACTATTCAAAAATAGTGACCACTATATTTTGTATTTTGTATCATTATAATCTCTTTTATGTCATCTAAATAATATTAACCAATACCTATAATTTTATATCTACATTTTTATTACAAATTATCACAATAACTACTAATATTAATTCTTCCTATCAATATGATAGAGCCTAATAAAATCATATTTTTATTATCCCTTATAACTTCTTAATATAACATTTTACATAGAATGCAAGGAAACATGCACTGATATTTAAAAATTCTCTTTAAATAAATAACATTAACTAAGCATATTTCTTATCAGATACTAAACACTTCTATTAATAACTATATCTTTTAAAATAGGTTATAAATCATTCACAACCCATCAAGCATCATTAGATATTATAAAGAGTCACAACTATAGCCATCATGAAACAAACTCAAGTTTTAATATAGAGGTTGTGATCCTCCTTGCTTAAATTTTAGATGCAAAAGCTTATTTATAACTACATCATGAAACATAAAACCATCCACGACAAATATTTATGCCTATAGGTGGTTATGAAAACCACCTATAAGTCTAAATATAAGTTTAAATTACTTTTATTAAAAGTATTTAAGTGTATAACCTATTTAAAAACTAGTACCCTCAAAAAGGTCATCTAAAATGTTATTTTCTTAAAAACTTAGACTATCTATAAAAAAAAATTGGGGTTAATTATATAGATCCAAATATATGGACTTGTGGGTGATATAAATATCTCACCCTTGATTTAATGAATAAAAATAAAAATTACGTAAACCAACAATTTTGGTATCACCCATTTTACAACCATTTCATCAAATAAAAACACATTCTTTCAACCTTTTAATATAGTCACAAGCATGGTTTTGGTCATAACAACTACTAACATAGATAATTGACACCTATAAATTCAATATAATCCCAAACTATCATTCTCCATAATCCCTACATTTCCCACAATGGGATTTCTTGCTTATTATTAAAATATGAAGTAATACATGCATGAGATTAACTATTACATATTATAAAATTTATCACCACAAAAATACATACACAAATTTATAGAATCATTAATTGCATGGAAAAATGGAAAATGATAACCTGATATTTTCTTAAAGTGTTCCCCTTGATAACTCCTCCTTCTTTCCTTATTAACCCTATCTTCTTCCACTTCATTTTTATATGCCAAAAACCTAGCAGTTTTACTATAGTTTCCATTTAATGTAAAATGTAAGACTAAAAAATTACACTTTGTATAACCATGTAACTATCATAATAATATCACAAGGTCTCAACAAAATGGATTGAGTCATAATGCTTGGCAGGGTTCCATAGTGGAATAAAATCCTCTTTCACTTTGAGTTACTTGAATTCAACAACTTGATGCTTTATTTTACTAAACTATGGAAAAAACTAATCATTTTGAAAATGTAAGATTTTAAACTAGTAAAAGGAAATCATTATGTGACCATAATTCACATCTTATGTTGAAAAATGATGTTCACTTTTGACTTAATAGAATAAATGATTTTTCAAAATCCCTAAGGTCATGCAAGCACAACTTCATGGTGGTTTTTTATGTTTTCAAATAACTTTATATACCATCATCAAGGATTTTAATTTTTTTATATTATCTAGAAATGATTTTAAATTAAAAAAACTAAGTTATTGCATTTTATGACCTTGTTACCATCCAAACAAGCAACGTAAGAGCACAATAATATACTCGACATGTATTCCAATACATGGGTGTACATTAAATTATACAAGACATGAAATAATTAAAAGAATAAGACTCTAAGAAATGTGAGAGTATAAAATTTGTATTGAATAAATAATGTGACATAATTATGTAACTAGCAAAACACCACAAGTAGATGTTCAAAAAATCTACATGTATATATGTGTGATGATTCTTAGTAGGTTATATGTACTCATAGCTATCATGATCTATTTCCACCACCACCATCTCCACTATGATGATCTCCCTTAGTACCAATTTTTGAGGTAAAACTATCATGCATCCACCTTAGACAAGGGGAATGTAGTTAGTCCATTTATATCCATACATATAATAAAATCAACTCACAATAAATTATATAAATACCACTATATTTTTTTTATTTGATAAGGTAAAAAATAGGTTTTATAGAGATCTTAGAACCACAAAAGTGAAGTAAAAAAAGTTTAAATAGGAAAAAATAAGGTAAAGTAACCAAAACAACCAGAAACTATAGGACTAAACCAAGAACCAAAAAAATAGGAAGCCAAAAATAAATTTAGGAGGAAAGTCCCTATGGTGGGTCTTTATTATCTTAAGGAATCTATTTTACCTTAGAAACCTTTGATCAAGTGTGATTCTCGAGTCCTTCAGTATCTTTACTAGAGAAGAGCATATGGGGATGATTTTGTCCTTTAACTTTCAAGGGAGACTACTTTGGGGGCACCCCCTTAGGGGAACCCAAAGGGGGGCATATTAAGGATTTAGGTGACTAAATGTCAAGGGATTGGGTAGTTTGGGATAATTGAATAAAATTTTGAACCATGGATTTGGATTATTTATGCAAAGAGTTCCAATCTTAAATGAGATTGGAAAAGGCCATACCTACTTGTTGAACCTTAGAGTTAAAATTCTCCATCTAAAATTTGTTCCTTTCTATCTCATCCATCAGAATGGATTTCCCTTTCTGGGTAGTCTCTTATATGGTACCCATATTGAGAGAGATAGGCTTAGGTTTGGGGATAAATAGCTTAAGGGGGAGGTCATTATAAGGGGACTTGGATAAGCTATCCTAGGAGTGTAACCAAAGGGTTATTGGGATCTCATAGTGAGATCCTCCACTAGGGAGTCCTCCCAAAAATAGGATCCCATAGGAGGAACCTCTCGATCATGAAGGGATTAGCCATGCTTGAATAGGAATAGAATCAAACCTTAGTGGAGGATGGGATTAGAGCCATTCACTTGATGTAGTAAAATAGTGCTTTCAAGGGACTTTAACAGAAAGAAAGGTAAACTAATTTTGTAGCTAATAAAATGATTTAATAGTAGAAAGTGGTGGGAAATATATAAGATTATATTTACCTTCAAGAATCATATAATGAATTACTTGAAGACAAATGTCAAGTTAGTAACATGGAAGATAGATCTATGGGAATACTTTCTTATCCATCTATACAAAGTCATTCATCCTAGAACAATGTTGTAATTCTCTTATTTTTTTGATTGGTCATTGAATTCCTTGGTGTGTTTAGATGACATACCAATCACTTCACCAATGTATTCCTCTATAACACTGATTTTGATACCACAAATGGTCACTTTTTGTTTTTTCCAAGCCATAAAGAAGTTGTGGGTAACCTATACATTATTCTCCATGACTCTCTCCATGAACTCAGTGAGTCCCCCATGTTTTATATTTTTCTAGACTTTTTTCTAGCCACAAACATATTTTCAAGATATGGGTTCCAATCTATCCCTATCTCCTCCCATCAAATTAGTATATGCAAAGCTAAAGTGAGTAGGAGGAAGTTTCTAGATGTAGGGGATTTGATAAATGCAAGTGTGGTTTGGGAATCTTATCAAAGACTCATTATAATAATTATGTCCCCTCTTATAGGTATAATTATAGATCAACCTAATTAAGATCTACCACTTTAAAATAACATCATACATGTGTGGAGAGATTATGTTTTTAACATACATTGGTACCTTTATCCCATAAGGCATTAATAAAATTGATAATGGTGTTGCTTGCATCATGATAATTAGTTAAAATGTGGATGTTAACTCTAATGCTAGCAAGGAGGTTGATCACCCCATTTACTTCCCTGTAGGTATGGATAAGTTAAAAGTGAGACATGCCCTTCAAGATTTACTTGGAATCATCAATGATGTATTTGATGGTGTGAGAATGGGTTATTTTCTCCTCCAAGACATTTATAATATTCAATTAATCACCCTTCATAATTATCCTATTATGGTTGATTCTTGATGCCAATTATATACCCTAAAAATCTGCCTTAGCCTCTACTAGGTGGTTTGTTTGGGTTCCCATGGGAATCACATAAGTAACCAACATCTCCCCTTTTGAATTCCTTATAAATCCACCTATAAGACCTAGGTTGACTTTGTAGGCACCATCAAAATTCAATTTCACCTAGCCTTTTGATGGAGACTTCCATTTAGTGTGATTGCAAACTAAATATATTGAGGGAGAACATAAAACCTATGTAATATCCCAATTTTTTAGGATTTGCAAGGTAAAGGTGGGTTATGTTCTTTATCTTGATGGGGGAAGGCTTTCCAATTTTCTAAAATGGTCTAGAAAAGGTGAAGGAAAATTGCTTTCAGTTGGTATATTTTGTTAAGGAAGAGTTCATCATTTTAAATTTTACAAACACACCAAAACCAATGGGGGAGAGCAAGATGCCAAAGGAAGACAATGAAAGGGAAATTATAGGGGGGATTCCATTACACAATGAGGTCTAAGACATTGTTCAATTTGACTTAGGCTAGGTTAAGGTGGTTAATTAACTATTTAAATAGTGTTGAGCTAAAGGGACACTCAAGGAAGAGATGATGAACTAAATACTCCATGATTTGACAAATTAGGCACCTATTAGGGACTAACAGTCTTCTTTTAGCTAGGTTATCCACCATCATAATTTTATCCTATGCCACAAGCCAAAAAAAAAAATTAACTTTAGGAGTCAAATGCTTTACACAATTTTTTTCCATAAATTCCATTTTATTTTTGAGTTGAGGTTAGTGGCATGTCCTAAGGCCACCGAGTAAGAGCCATTGTATTTTGCCTACCAAATAAAGTGATCTTCCTTCTGAATGGAGCATATGTGAACCTATCTTAATGATAGGTTGAGGGTTTGAATAGACTAAGATTCTTCCAATGATAGACCATCACTAGGGAAGACTTTCTATCACTTTTCTCTTTCCTTTATTTCTCAATAATCTTTGATCTTGGATCCCCATCTTTTCTTGAGATGTCTATACCACCCTACCCAAATCCCCTGAGTGGAAAGGGGGAAGGAGATATATAGGCATCTTCTCAGAAGTCAATTTTCTTTCCATTGCCAATTTTCCATAAGATACCTTTCTTTAAGAGATCATTGCATCTGGTTATAGATTTCTATAAAGTGGATCCATCAGAAGGGCCTTATTCTCACAATAATTCATCCTCTTCCACTCCTTCTAGGCATTTGACATTGATAGTTCTTGACCACTCCCCATTTTATTTCATCAAACACCAACACATTTTTTAAAATAAGGTTGTATTCATGGATTTGATGCTTCTTAGGCCAAGACCTCCATTAGCTTTTAGAAGACAAATTTTTCCCAAGTAACAAGGTTATATCTGAGTCTTTCTTTAGTGTCCCTATAAAAACCACAATATTATTTATGCCAAAATATGTAAATAACAATTATAACCATACATTTATGATAAATAGATGTACTATAAATAGAGATGTATAATGGAAAATGAAATAATCCAAATCAAAATTCATAGTGGAATACATTTTATTAGACAAATAAAAATCTAACTAATCAATTATCTAAATCTATGTTTAAAATAAGTGTTGTTTCTAAGGATAATTTATGATGTAATATATGTTATCATTTCTTAATTTTTGTGTAACAAGTATATATTATCCTATAAATAAAATCTTGGGAGATGAGGGATGGATATTTAAAGGTCCTTATGTTGTACATTTTATGTAGATTTGGAAGGATAAAACAAACACATTTGATTTATGCAAATAAGTGATCTTATGCTTGATGAAAATGTAAAAAGAGGTAAATATTTAAACAAACCTACATGAAGAATAATGTTCAAGAAGATTTATCACATATTTAATGTGGGGAAAGAGAGAATTAAGGTTAAAATTTGTTTGAAAAGTGGAAATTTATGAAAAAGGGCATAAAGGAAAGTTGTACATGAAAATTATGTCATAGGAAACATGTGACAAAATATGAGGGGAACATTATGTTACAAAACAAAAAGTCGGCCAATGTGGAAGATGTGTGTAATATGTATGTAAAACAAAATAGGAATATTCAAAACAAAAACTTGAGTGATACAAACTAATGAAATAATATTTATTTTCAAAATATGAAGGATAGCAAGAAAATTTTATTGTGGTTTTGTGAATAATTTAAGGAACCTAAGGATATATAAATAAAATATTTTATGGAAGATCATTTTTGATCTTATCCATTCAAGTGATTTAGAAAATAAAAGTTATGGAAAATTATTAAAGTAAGTTCTACAGTGATCAAGGAATTAAAATAAAAAGAATTGATACACACTTTTAGGAATGCAAAGGTTTTTTATCAAGGATAATTTAATTGCATAGTATTTAGGAAGGTGATTTTTGAGAAAACATTATCAAATATTGTACTGGGAAATGTTGAAGACTATAAGTAATGGAAAATAATAAAGAGATGCCTATAGTAATTGTTATAGTGGATGAGTGTAATTTTCCTAGATCAAAAAATGAGTTTAAGGGAAAATAATAATTAAAGGAAAAAAAAAACCAAATAATAAAAAATAAACCAAAACCTCAAAAAAATTACCTAAGAAGAAGAGAGGGAAGAAAACAAAGGTTGTTTTTATTTTTGCCCATGGGGGTTACAGATGGATTTTAGGTAGGACAAGACCTGGATACAAAATATGGAGAGTTCATTATTAAATATTTAAATCATAATAATTTGGAGTGTAAGAAGGTGTTCAATGAGAAACTAAATCCATCAAGAAGGTTTAAAAATAAATAAATTATTATATTGAATTTGAAAGAGATTAGAATCCTTCAATTATATGAATTACCCTACATTAGAAAGCCAAATTAGTTTTAAAATAGTTATTAACTAGGATATATCAAAGAATGACATAAATTATGAGGATAAGTATGAATGTGTCTCCTTTGAAAATTATCTAGGTAATGATGTTAAAAAATGAGAGATAAGATATGCATGTATCTTTATGATAATTTTACAAGATAGATGAAGTTTCTATAGAATTTAAGCTAAAATGAGTAGGCTATACCATAGAGTTATATGACATACAAAAATTAAATTAATGTGTACCTACATGTTTAATGATATAAAATATAATCATAGAAGTATGGCGGAGGGGTTTCATCAAATAATATTGTGTATTTTCATAGAAAGTGGAAAAAATTAGGTGTTATGTTTAATTTCTCTAGGTATATAGTTGAAGAGACTAACATGGAAGTAGAAGAAGCACATTCCTAAGGAGGGGAATTACATTGGATAATGTATTTGACATTTATTCTACTTGATTAAATATGCATCATGAAGATCTATGTGTTTGAGGTCCTGAAGGAGATGAGGTCATGTATAGAGAAGTATGTCATGTATTTGTGTGTGGAAATAATGTAGTCATGTATAAAGTGAAATTTTTATTTCTAGAGATAATTTATTATCTAAAAAGTTGGTGAAAATATACGTGGAGTATTTTACATTATGTTTAATGTCATATTACATATTAGTGAAGATAAATGAGTAAGGAGACAAAGAAAACCCTTGGAAAAAGAGTTTGTATGTGGTGTCAACATAATAATTGGAAAGAACATTGTCCAAATTATAAATAATATTAAATATAATTATGAAAATGGAATAATTGGGAAAGGAGATAATTTTATTAAGGAAGAAATTAATAATTTTTGAGAAGAAATTCACCAATCATGATGAATATTTTGAGTATGAGTAATTAGAGTTTGACATAATTTAGAAGGTTAAGTTGAATAAAGTTAATTTTTTGTTGAATATATATATATTAAAAATAGTTTGTGTTAAAACCAAATGGATGGATGATACACTAGTATGGGTAAACACGGAAGAATAATTTCATGGGGGAAAAATAATAAAAATAATAAAATATTGACATAAATGGAAAAGTGATGAAAGGTAAATATGACTTGAAAACTTGAAGGATGAGGAGAAAGCAAAAGTTTCCAAATTTGAAGATGTAATGTCCTTAAAATCCACCAACAATCAGAATCATAACAATCAAGGATCCTCCCCTAACACTTACACAACAATCAAGGTAGGCCTAAATAAAGCCAGCCATAATGAAGGCAAGCATGCACCAATTAAGGATCAATGTAGTCAATCATCAAAGAAGTTAAATCATTGCCATTTTTATTAAACAATTTATCATGGAAGGATTGTTGAAAATTATGAAGAAAATTATCCTTGATAGAATGCATACAACAATAATTATTATTTATCAATTAATTAACTAGTCATTAAACATTCATTTGATGAAAGGTCACAATCCTTAGAAAAGACATTCATTTAAATGGGAAGTAATGAGGGTATTTATATTCAATGAATTGATTATAAAGATATCATTTAATTATGAATAAAAATATTTAATCATGTACAATCAATTACTTACAAGTGAATTTAAGGATGAAACCCCTTAAACTATGTAATCTAGATACAAGGATCGAAACCCTTGTAATCAAACTTAAGAATGAAACCCCTTGTGGTGTAAATTTTTAATATTCAAAATTAAAAAATTAATCCAATTTGAGTCTATTATTATTTAAATTATTATTTTATAAAATATTATTTAAAAATATTCTATAAAATCTAAATTAATGTAAAATATTTTGATTTGGAATATTACAATGGTATCACATTTATTTTCTTGCCATCCTGTGAACCATGGGGTCACTACATAAAGAAATTATGGATAGTTATGAGTCATTCAAAATCCTTTCAACAAATATTTGAAAATAAATCTCTTTTACATACTTTTTGGAAATAAAAGAGTCATGGAATGGAAATAGGCACTATGAGGAAGATGATTTTGTGAATCATAGTTATGGTAGCGCTAAATATGAAGAGAAATTCAATTTTTAAGAGGTCCCAAAAGAAAGGAAGATAACAAATTCCAAGACTAACTTCCCTAACAAGGATTAAATAATTGAGGCATCCAAAATTAAACTAAGGGAATCCTAAAAGATAATTATCCACGAAGAATTTGATATTTATGGAGACTCATCTATTGGGAATAATAACATAAAAAATATAGATATTAGAGATGAATAGGATTTATCTATCTAAAACACTAATGATAATGTTGAGATGTGTTGTTTGCATCAAAGTGAAGATAAAATTTAGTATGTGTAACAGTGTGTGTAAGAGAGAAGTCTTGAGGATTGTTCCCTAAACATAGGTTCTAATTTTAATAAACCAATTGATTGTCTAATTAATTTTCACTATCAATAAGATATCATAGGCTACACTATAAAAAATAAACAAGATGGAGAGCCAACCAAAATAATTGATAGAATATAGGAAAATTAGGATTCAAAATCACATAATACTAGAGTAGAAAATTTTATGGATGAGGTTAATAAAAATCTTAATTTTATCCATGATTCTCAGCTATCCATAGTAAAATATGAACTGAAGGAGCTTAACTTATCTTTTAATAAACTAGAGACTATACCTGAAAATGTTGTTGACTTAATGCCACTAAAACCATTAAAAGTGGTAAGAAATAAATTAGTGTGGATGTCTCTTAATATATCTAGTCTATCAAGCCTGATAATCATTGAAGTATCAAATAATCTGCCCTCAGTCACTTTATAAATGCAAAATTTTGATCAATCAAAATAGTTGGATCCAACCCCTTTGAGATTTTTTAGTAATAATATAACATTGTAGGTCAATTACCCTATTCAAATGCACCATCCAAGCTATGTTTTCACATAAAAATAAATCATTATTTTTAGGGTTCAAATATTGGTTTCCAAAAAAATAGAATGTGGATGAACCATACCACCATATATATTCCAATGCATTGGACCACCACCATCTACCCAACATCAAGATTAAGTTATTTCAGCAATAGTATCAACTAATCAATTTACTCTACATATCAAACTAATAAATGGTTTAAAAAATGAAATTAGAGGCCAAAATTTGGTGGTAACCAAAAGAGACCCAGACACTCTATTTTTGAATGGAGAGATAAGGCATATAATTACTAACAAATATGGAAATGCACAACTATGCATGTATTAAAGTAGAAGCCAAATCATGCTTCATAAAAAATATGCAAAAAAATTCTTGATGAGTTATGGTGAAAAGAAGAAAGTATCAAATTCACTTTGGGGAATGGCATTAGTTAGAAATTAGATTAAAGTTTAACTTGTTCAAACACTCTAAATTGAATATTCAATCTTCATCTATTATCTATTTAAAAGTGGTTAAGGAAAGAAACTAAAAAATAATAATAACAAATTATGTTGATGTCTGACATGCCATATCATAATTTTTTTCATCTTTATGACCATGCAAGAACTGATCTTTCTAGGCATGTTACAATCTTTCAGAAGGAAATTCATAATAAATGATTGAAAGAAGAATTTCAAGATCACAAAAAAAAATTATAAGTATTTAGACAAATAGGGATGTTAGGGCCTTTTATAATAGAGGAGTTGCCAAATACCATGAGAGAATGTTGAAGGAATATTCAAAAATAAAGGACAAGTTTTAATGGCATGGTTACAAGGATAGAGATCCATCTATTGTACATCTTAATGTCATTCAAGCTGAGATATCAAGCATCAATATGGTTGTTGGGATTGATGGAAAATTAGGTAACTCTATGATATAAGAAGCTTCTATATTATATATTAAAGCATGTCACTCTTTGTGGGATGTTCTTAGAAAGGTTATAGAAGTTACCATTAAAATATAGGTTGACTTATGGTGTTGATTAATGTCTGATAAGAAGTACATATTTATAATAGATTATGCTTCTTTGAATATATCTAAATATGCAAATTTTCCTTTAAATGTAAGATAAATTAAAAAAGGGAAGTCACATATAAAACAAGTGAGAATTGGTTGTGAATGCATGACCAAATTACTAAACAACATAGTGAAATTTTTTGAACAAAATAATTGCACTAAGCTTAATAACATAAGCCAAGATGGTGAGCATTTACAACAAAAATCACAACTTTATGTGTAGAGATTAGCTAAAGATGCTACGGTAGAATGTGATAATACCTTGTTCACATGTGATTATGGTAGTACATTTTTAGAAGGATTATTACTTTTGTGCTCTATGAATCTGACTCCAAAATTGGAGACTGTTGCATTTATAAAGGAAACTAAGGGTATAATGACTCCAACTCATAGCCCAATTCTAGATTGGCAATTAGTAGATAATAGATTCAGATTTGAAGATATGGGTGTACCAAAAGGGCATATAATAGATTCATGTTCCTTTATTTTATAAATTAAACCATGTTCCAACAATATTAAACTAATGGTGAAGTTGGGTATATCATGTCTATAAAGGGATTGTAAATCTGATGGTATTAATGAAGCATGCTTTTATAATTTTGCAATTTTCTATGACTTTTAAAGATAGACAAATTTGGATCAACACAGGACCAATATGGAATTCATGTTTGCATTCTATTAAATTTCTAACTATATTTTATACTCTATCATAAAGAATGGCTTAAAGGGTTTGAGTAAGACAAAATACATGTCTACTGGCAATATACATGGAAATTACATCTACCTTTTGATTGATATAATTTATTCATATTTTTATTGTTACTCTTCGCTATTTAGTAAAAATGAGAAAAATATAGACTATATAGTGTTAGTTATTTGTAATATCTTCTCATGGGAAAAGTATACAAAACCTCCCAACATTTTGATGGTTCCCACTATGACTGTTGTTGTCTTACATTATTTGATCACATTTCTGAGATGGCCAATAATAGATATAATGTTAAGAGAAGAATTAATTATTAAAATCCTCAATTTAATATTGATTTAGGATAATAAATTTGAGGAGGGGAGGTTTTTAATTTCCTTAAAATCCAACAACAATCAAAATCACAATAGCCAAGGATCATCTCCTAACACTTACACAATGGTCAAGGAAGGCCTAAACACAACAAACCATAATGAAATAAAGCACGTAGTAATTAAGGATAAAGCATAAGTAGTCATCAATGAAGTTAAATCATTGAAATTTTTATTAAACAATTTTCCATGGAAGGAGTACTACCAATTATGAATCAAATCACACTTGATAGAATGCATACAACAACTATTATTATTTATCAATTAATTAACTAGTTATTAAACATTTATTTGATGAAAGGTCGTGATCCTTGGAAAAAACATGTCATTTGGATGGGAATAAATGAGTGTATTTATAATAATCTAATTGATGAGAAAGAGATCATCAAATTATGAATTTAAATATATAATCATGTATAATTGGCTGCTTATAAGTGCATTTAAGTATGAAACCCCTTACATTGTGTAATCTAGATACAAGGATGGAAACCCTTGTAATTAAATCCAAAGATGAAACCCATTATGGTTTAAATTTGTAATATTATAAATATATATTCAAAAATAAACAATTAATCTAATTTGAATTTATTATTATTTAAATTATTATTTTGTAAAATATTATTTAAAGGAATTCTAAAAAATCCAAATTAATGTAAAATATTCTGATTTGGAGTATTATAGAAGATGAACAAGAAAATGAAAATGGAAATGTGTAAGGATATATTATAACAAAAAAAACTTTCTAAAAATAAAATTATGTCGCACAGGGTGAGAATAATAAATATTTTAAGGGAAATGAAGCTTGTGAAGAAAAATGAATTAGAAGAAAATGATAGGTGCATAACTAAAAAGTATTACAAAGTAACTTAGTAAGAGGATTAAAACTTGCACATTATGGGGAGTGAATAAAAAATTTATGGTTCTTAGTATGAACAAGTTTTGATGATTCAAGACTCACTAGTTGATGATTCAAGACTCACTAGATCAAATATAAGTCAACATAGAGTTTGAGGAGGAAAATGTGGAGGAGGATAGGGTAAAGGAAAAAGACACAACATTACACATAATTTAGTGATAATTTTATATGTACACAATGTGGACCCATTTAAAATTTTTAATATAGGCATAAATATTAATGAATAACTTGAGGATAATGTGGGACATGTGAGTTTTGATCAGTGTAAATTCAGTGTGAAGTAATTATGTTGTGTTTAATTTAGCTGGATATAAATATGGTACACTATAACATTAATTTGGAAGAAGATACTAATAAAATGAATAAGGTTATTAAGGAAGATAAAAAATAAAGTTATAAAAAATGAAATAAAATATAAAATTACATATCACAATCAATGGAGTAATCAAGTCAATTGAGTTATGAAAGACCATAAATCTAGGGGGGTGTCAACCACAAAAGTGTTTGAACTAATGAAAAATCTTAGTGAAAGCATTCACAGGTTTTTGAGTGAGAAACAAGTGGTTATAATTAATATGTATCCAATATAAGAGGATAATAAAATAATAATGTGTAAAATACAAAAAAATATGGCTAAAGTATTAATAATTTTTTTTAATGAAGCAAAAAATAAAGGTTTCAAGACATTTTGTTCAAGGAATTAGGGAACACGTGAGATTATATTAATTATTAGATGAATATAAAATAAAATAGATAAAATATCCTACTAAAAACTATAATTATATGGAAAGAATACAAAACATGTTTTATTTTACTTCTTGTCAATCACAAGTGAAAAATACTCACATAAAGCTAAATGTAGTGTTTGAGTAATTATTTGAGAAAGATATTAAGGAAGATATTTTTATGTGAAAAGCGTATGATGAAATGAAATAAAATTTTGAGAAATTTGGATAAACATATTCATATAATGAGGAAAACATATAATAAATAAATAAATGATGCAATCTATGTAAGAAACAAAAGCATCGATCATAAAGGCAATGGAGGAATGGGGTGAGTTTGCATAGTTTCTTTAGAAAAAAATTGAATGAATAAAAAAAATGAAAAGGATAGAAAACAAGGTAGTATGAGGTAATTTTGATCACAATTTACATTCAGAAGGAAAAATATAATAATTTATAAGCATGAGGTTTCATACATCATATGCAAGAACTCATTCTAGGCATATTACAAAGCATTATAGAATTAACATGTGAATGAAGGTGAATGATGTGTAGGTTAGGAAGAAACCTGATGATGTAGAATGCATGGATTAAAGGAAATAAATATAAAAATAAGCAAAAAAATTAACAAATATGTCATGTTTTTATAGATGTTAAGCATCAAGGCAAAAATCATATAGATGACTATGGTTTGATTTAAGTGGATAAAAATATGTTGAGGAATATACGTAGCTAGAAGACAAGTGGATTTATATGTGGAAATTATGGATAAGTAAATTTTATTTAAATATAACTAAAAAAATTAAATTGGTTTATATAAACCTATAAATAGACCACTTGACCTCTCATTATGGCTACATGTTTGTAGAGAAATTATAGAATATTTCGTAGAGTAATTAACAAGTACATCTTAGTGTTTTAAGAATAAATTGAGACTTGAGAGGAAAATTTATATGTTTGAAATGTTTTATAACATTAATTATTACATGATTTATATTCATGTATTTCATATATTTGATGATGTATATTGTATCTTAATTTTAATACTAATGGAAGGAATTATTCATTTATGTGTTGAAGAGTTGTAGTTTACATTCTTTTGATACTGATACGGTTTACATGACTACCTTTTAGAGTTATATATATATATATATATATATATATATATATATATATATATATATATATATATATATATATATATATCAATGGAATTCTTAGTTTTCTCTTATTGTGCATTGGGCAATCACTTAAGTCTTTTGGATTAAATGATATGTTAGTTTATACATATTATATTTTTTTGTATTTGAACTATTCCACATAGGACTAAGATAAATATCATTAATAAGCATATAATTTTACACTTTCATTACACAAAATTAAATCTTCATCACATAAACTATATATTTCACACTATCACTCTCAACTACATAATGTACTTTCTCAAATCTACTATTTATGTTCTCCTTCTTCTCACTTTATTTATCTTGGGATTTTAAGGATCCAATTATTATTTCCAGACACCATCATGTTGATATTAACATCATCCCCTTCATATCATTTTATTATTTCTTATCATTATTATATTTACTACTATTTTTACTCATTTACACTACTCCAAGTTTATTTCTAATATTGGTGGTTTTTTGGCACAACCACACCAAATCTAGGTGGGAGAAAAGGAGGGAGAGGAAAAGCTCAACTAGTGAGTATTCCCGCTACTTATTTCATTATACCTCTCTTGAAAGGAAGTAGTCTATGGAAACAAATTCCCCAAGGTCTTTGTTTACCACATAATGGCATACCAGATACTTTAGTTGACTGATGTAGTCTACTCCATAAAAGGGGCCTACTTCAAGTAATTCAAAAATATGATAAGTATGATCTTGTGGATCAATAGTTCATACAATCAAAAAAAGTGATTTTACATGAAAAACAACTGATTCACAATTATTAATTTGAAAGATGGTTTTAAAAATGCATTAACAATAATTAAAGGGGTTTTAAATAAAGATAAAATTAGTAAAAATGGATTTTAAATTCACATATACTCTACCTACTCTAATAGATTCATAAAAAAGAATAAAATAAGGTAAATAAGAAAATGTAATTCTATTTTGTAGCTATAATAATTATACTACTTTTAACTTAGATGAACTCCATGAAATGAATTTTTTACTTGGCTAGTAAGAACATAACCATGGAAAAAGATGGTGCAGGAGTCTAAGGTATTCAACTATGAAGAAATATGGATAAAATCACCATATACATGTGTAGATATTAAAAAAAAAGTATTAAATTACTTTAAATTTATTATATATTTGCTTGATAAACAATATTTGGATCCACCTTAGTTAAGGGAATTATATAAAATGCTTTACTATAACATTGCCTACGATAAAATCTGACCTAGAAAAGTAAGAAAATGCAAGAAAATATGTTTGATTGTATGCTATTATATTCTAACTATAATCAAATATCCCCTAACTTAGTGTCATGGATAGATTTATATATACTTTGAATAGGCTATCCCACTATCCTTGTGTTTGAAAATATTCAATGAGACACCCATATACTAAAATATTACAAGCATTTAATAGTAGACCTATCACTAGGGACTACAATTAAATGTGTGACTATCTTAAAATATAATAAATTTATTAATTATATCACTAGTATCATGGTAGCATTGGAGTAATGCATTAATTTGAATGACATAGATTAAAGTTTAAATCCAATTTATTTAATAGATCACTATTGTATTAAATAGAGGAGCACAAGTTCTCAACTTCAAGCTATGAACAATCCTCTTAACAAATAATTCTACACATGAATTCTTTGTCTTATTATTCTCCTTAGCCTATTTCATATTTATACACATGTTACTATCTAAATTGTCCTAGTATTTAGTTTAATATAGAATCTATTTCCATAATCCTTCTAGAACTAGGTGATAATATAATAGGTGATCAATCAGATCTGATTGGACTCACAATATAATTTATAGATCTTGATGGATTTAATGGGAAAAATGGGCATAAATTTTAGGTTATATGTATGTTCATAGATTTCCATGTATTATCCTTGGGAAGGTTTCCATACATGTACAATTCTCACTGCTAAAGAAATTCACCATGTGTTTGAGGTGTAAGGATCCTGTTATGTGGTAGCTCCTCACTAATTTATAGCTTGATAATGGACTTTGAATTTTATTTATCTTTGATGCAATGGAATCTTAAAATTAGAAAGATCTTTTTAAATTAGATTTTTTTTCCCTCAATATACTTTATATGCTTTTATTTCCATATAGTCCTAAGATTAGGCCACATAACATCATCCTAGGGACTTGTTTGGGTTACGCTCTATCATATTGATCCTATTTGGTATGGATGCACAAATAAGTGATATGATTCCATGTGAATCCATCCTATGTACCCAAAATTTACCTTGCTTATTCATTTTTCCAAATCATTCTAAGGGCCTAGAGAAGCAGGATCATGCCATGTGGCATGCTCCAAAGAACCTAGAAGGTTGAATGGCTTGGTTCTATGTCTAACATTATCTAGAAGAAAAAAGCCTTAGAATATTGATATATGATATAATTTTGGAAATTTGAGCCTATAGAGATAAAATTACTATTAGTCTTCAAATATAAGAACTAGTTGTTAGATTTCAAATAAATAGACTAGTCATTAGACTATTCTATAAAAATTGACTAAGGCATAAAAACTTTGAAAAAATATCATAAAATCAACAGCTTATAGGGGTTTTTTTCCAATAAAATAAGTGATATATTCCATAAAATAAGTGAGTAAGTCCTTTTATAAAAAAAGAAAAAAAATAGTCAATTTGTAGATTTTTCAATCCATTTAAGTGTCATGTTAAACTTAGAATCTAAGGGACTTTTACAATTTTAATAGTTAAGGCCTAAAACAAAAGCCATTAATGTTTCATGATAGTTTTGAAAAGATATACAACCATAAATTTTAATTACATGTAATGATGATATGGAAATCCACATGTCATCTAGGTGGTAGGGTCAATCCATATGGCATTCACTCACTCATCTAAGCTTAACTGAGCATCTATTTAGTATGATGACTTATTCTATTTTGATGATGTGATATATCAAAAATTATCAAGATATATCTCATCTAAGACCTTTACTAAGACTAATAAGCATACGAACCATCCCAGGTACCTAGATAAAAAATATCATTCCATGTGGGATGATCTTAGGCATGTAAGAGCTTGAAGGTAGATTGACTATAAACATATTATCATGGGAACCAAGATAAAAGGTATTATTCCATATGGCATGATCTTATGCATATATAAGGATTGTGATTGACTAATGAAACTGAGGAGGCATAGGGAAGATGAAGTGGGATTGATCCATGCATCATAATTTTATGGATTTGAAAAGCTTTAAAGATGACTAAGTCAAAAGAGACCTGAGGAAGTGACTGAGTTATAAGTGGTAGCTACTCATTTGTTCAGGGATGCATGGGAATTAAATGACCATTAATATAAAAAATTAAAAGTATCCATTAGTTTTTAAATTCAAACCCTAATCCAAAATGACTAAGTATAAGATTAAAAGAAAGGCAAATTTTAAAAGAGATAAACAAGTCTATGAGGATAAAATAATCTTTTGCCTAACTTAAAGCTATTATTGATCAATTTAAATAAAAGTGACTAAGAATTAAAATAAAACACTAAAAAAAATTAGACAAACCAATCCAAAAGGAACAAAAAAAAACCTAAGAAATTATAAAAATAATAGATAAAATGATCCTATTTGATCAAGATTTATAGCATGTTTAGTCAAAATTTCCACAAAAGTAACTAAGCACAAAGATGACATAACACTTAATAACATATCTCATGAATGATAAAGTGATAAAATAATAGACTAAATTTCTCAATAAATGGATTCATAAACTATAAAAACTATTTGAATGATTTACACAAATCTAAAATGAAATGACCCCAAAAGTTGAAATTTTAGTATTTTTAGATTATGACTTAAGGTAGGCCAAGACTTAATAGGTTCATAAAAATTATTTTATTTGTATAAATTAAGTCCTTTAAAAAAATTAATTTAGTATAATTAGATACATTAGTTGTTTTAATCTCAGAATTACTTAAAATAATGAAACCAATACAATAACATGATTGAAACTTGTCAAGAAACTATTTCCATCATGCCATGAATAAAAGAGACCTATAAATGATTAGGCTAGAATACCAGACTCTAGAGAAAAATAGGTTCCATTATTTTAGTGATGAAATTAGAGAATGTTTTTCAATAAAAAATGAATAGTGACTCTATTTGAAAATACTCTTGAGTATTTTGAATCCAAGAAATAATTAAATAACCTAAAATATATGTCAAAATAATGTATGGATCATGAAAAAATTCAATAAGAGAGAATAAGGGAGTAGCTAAGTGAACAAATAAGGAATATATTTTGATATAGTGTGTGTAAAATTAATTTTATTTACCAATTCATAAGGTCTATAAGGATTAATTGATATGTTTTCAAACATCAGGCTAATGAGTCCTACCTTGAAGACATTTTATTAGACATTGCTCCAATGCCAACCAAAGATTTATATATATGATATATTTTCCTTTGATCCAATTATATTACTTGATATAATAACATATAAGAATCTATATCCCTAGTAGAATTTCACTAAATCACCCAAGACTGAGCTTTTCTGAAATTGATTTTCTTTTCTTTTCTCTTTTGCCTTTTTTGTCTTAGTTTAGGGTTGGGGACTATATCATTAAAATTAATATTAGGTATAGAATTTTTTTTAATGAAATAAAAATAGAAGAAAAATATTTTTCTATCACATCTATCCCAATTCCTCATGATCTAAGTCAAAGCTAAATAAAACCAAAATTAAGAGAAGAAACAAACAATTATTACCTTCTTTTTTTAGGATTATTCACCTTAATGGAAGTGAATGTGGATCAAATGTAGTCTCAATAAGTTATTAAATTTTTTATTTTCATGAAATAAACTATATATTCTTGAAAACCTTTAGTAATTGAATTGATAATAATGGAATTTCATGCACAAGTTATCTTGATAAATCCACAAAGCTTCGCTATTAAACCTGAGCATGAAATATGAAGAGGGGTACCCCTTTGTTTATATTTATAATGACTAAATGTGATCCCTCAATATTTCCTCAATATTTAGGGTGTATAATTCACCCAAGGTATCACATGGATCATGACATGGATCGTCAATATTATCCCTTCATCTTATCCAAGATGAAAGGTGGAGGATGCTCCTCAAAATATCTCAAGGGAGATTAATATGAGCCCTTCATCTTGTTTTCAATATGGAGAGTGGAGAATTCCCTTCCAAATATATTGAGGGATGAAATGAGATCCCTCCATATTTTTTCCAATATGGAGAGTGGATAATCCTTGTAAAAAATATCTTAAATCATGGATTGAAGTCCCTCTATCTTGTCTCCAAGATGGAGGGTACAGAATGCTCCTTTAAAATTATGCCACATGAGTAGAAAAAGAGGAAATTAAATTAAATGAAATTAGAAATACTAATTCTATGTAAGTTTTAATTTTAGTAAATATTAATTAAACTAATCAAAAGGATTAATTTAATTAATATGGTATGACCATGAATTTTGTTGATTTAATTGAAATAAGAGGAATTGATTAATTGACTAGAGAGATTGAAATGACCAGTGGTGATAAAAAACATGACTAGATTGGTAATTTAATGATATAGTATGGTAAATTATCTCAATTAGGGATGCCCAAATGTGTTTTATAATGTTTACATCCAATGTGTGGATGAAATTTGAATGTTTAGTGATTTTTAGGATTAATTTATAATGTTGTAAAAAGTCACTATTATTTGCATAAAATTCATTTTGATTATTGTTTTAGACACAGAAGTGGTAAAAATAGAGTGTATATATTTTTATCCTATCTGAGAAGGCATTTTGAGACACAAGATGAGGCAATACATTTTCAAAAAATGAAAAAGCTTAAACAAGGAGGATGAAAAATTAAATGAAGAAATAATGGATGTTATAATTTTGTCATTCCCAACTAATAGGTGTAAGAGATTGAATGGAAAGATAAGGATATGATTTGAATGAAATTAGTCAGGGATTATTCCCCCTTGAGATGGCATATGACGATGAAATATGTGGCTAGGCTCTCAAAAAAGAGAAGAATAAGATAGAATGAAAGATAAGATTAACTTGTGGACAAGATTATGCCACTTGAGCTAACACTTGCATGCTTTGATTTATAATGATTATGAAATGATTTACCCCAAAAAGGGAAAAATGAAATGAGGATATTGTTGAGGTCAACATACCCCCATGTGTTAAATTGTGCAAATTTTTGCCTTGAGATTAAAATCCACTTGGTCAGAGTATCATTAGCATGACTTCACATTATTTTTATTTGAAGATCATCCACACCATGGTCTAACTGACTTATTTGTTCATGGTTTTTCTCTAATCTTATCTAAAGTGCTAACATTAGATAATTGTGTTTCAAGTTACAAGTTTAATAGAGCCCATTTGGGGTTGAGCATGCTCAAGATTTTTGTGTTTAAATGTTAAATTGATCATTTATTAAACTTGATCTATAATTGATTAACTAAATTCATGTTTTTGAAACCCTGGACTAATGTTTTACCTAGACCTTTTAATTTAAATTGAAATTTGGCAAGAGCCTTTTATTTAAGTTTAAGTGAGAACAAATTATTAATACCATGATCTTAGTTTATTTTTTATCCTAAGGCTTGGTCATGTTTTTAACACAACCAAACCTTAGGCTAAAAATCCTACACTTGGTCTATTTCATATCACATGATCCCTTTTAGCTTAGCAAAGTTAATTTAATATATTTAGACTAGCTTGATAGGCTTACGTTAAAATGTACATGCCTTGGTCTCTTTTCATTCATAGGGTCCCCTTTGTTATGTTTTGGAAATTAGTCTAAATGCTTATAGACTAAGGTTTTGATTCATATTTATTAACACAAAATCAAAACTATAGTCCATAAACCTTATAACTAAGCTTGACTTAAATTGTTTACATCTATGTAGGATTAATGACACTCATTTAGGTTGAGCACCCAGATTGAATGGACCAAGACCATGTTAAATACTTAGAAGACCTATGGGATCGACATGTGGAATAACCATAGATCCTAGTACAAAGATCTTAAAATCACTGAGTAATCAACACATGGCACATATAGAATGTAGAGTGAATCAGAAGAGGATAAATGGCAGGCTTGGTAGATAGTCCCCATAACTATGTTAAAATTGATAGTCATGTGATCATCAAAGATGTTCCCATGGACATCAAACGAAGGTTGAGAGGATTTCAATCTTAACATAGTATAGAACCTAGATCATGTGTTTGAAATTGATAGTCACATGACCATCAAAGACATTCCCACATATGTCAATTTATGGCCACATAAATGCCAATTTTAACACATTAAACTTGGACCCAAAATTTAAAAGGTAATATATAATAATGAAAAGAATGACCCAAGAAACCATATAAATGCCATTTTGAGGCTATATGAGTGTAAATAGCTAAATCATAGACCTTGTAGAACTATTAATGGAATGGAGGGCCCAAATTGATGTCTGTGTAGAAAATTTAAGTTATTATGAATTGGAGCACTAACTATCTTCAAATAGCTTGAAGATGGCTTGTATGGAGCAACATCTGAGAACAATGAAGACTCTATAGTAATTATAATGCATACCATTAGCTAGTAAGTCCTAAGTTAGGTGAAATAGGAATATTCCTATTATAACTAACATTGAATGATATTTTGAAATAGGATATTCTTTTTTAGACATGTGTAATTTATAAAAACACATCATCCATAGGTCAATCAATTAAAAGGAAAAAATCATTTATTCTAAAATAGTTAAAAGGACACTTATCCTATACACATGCTCAAATGCAGTTAGATTAGTACTAAGCAACATGTTTCCTTACATTTTATAAAAGGAGCATTGTCATTTATAAAAATAGGGGAGTTTTTAAAACCAAATTAATTTGTAAACTTTGAGTAGCTAATATAAGCAAGGAATATTGCAAAGATTGTCTTGTATTTTCTTGTGTGAAGTACCATATAGTTTTTATCTCAATTGTTTGGTTTTAATTTCAAATTTGAATGGTTCCTATTGATTCTATATGTGTATAGTGAATATAGAGTTTCTAATTTGTGTTTGTGCTAGACTAGTTGAAGGTTCTTAGGCTTATTTCATTTTTTACACTTCTTTTGCATTTGGGCTAATTTTGCTTTCTTGTAGGAGTGAATCTCTAAATTAAGTTTGGTTCTTATTTGCATCATTTCATACCTTAATTTGAAGCTTACCTAATGTATGTTATGATTTGGGCTTAAGATATTTCATTTCATACATTGGTTAAATACATGTTCAAATGATATTTAAACTTTTTCATAATATCTAAAACAAGACCAATAACATATTTCCACCCTACCCTTCCTTTTGCTTATTTTTTTAACTTAATCACTTTAGTTTAGTGGTCATTGTAAATATCCATCCTAGATTAGTTCTTGATCATAATTCACTATTATTAGCATAACATGCTACATATTTTACATAGATTTACTATTTGGCCATGACGGCTCCCAACCACCACCTAATATAAATATTTTGAAACAATCACTTGTTCTTCCTCTATTAAATCATAGATAATAGGATTATTACAATCTATAACTCATATACTAAATTCTCTGAATTCTAAAATGAGAAGTGTTTATTAAACACTTTGGGCACATTTGGTACACATTTAAGCATCAACAGATACATTCCAAAAATAATCTATGCATATTTAATTGCCCTAAAAATATGAAATATATGAGCATGGAATGATAATTTTCTCCAAACATGGAATAATTGATTTTATTTGCCCCAAATAGGGCATATTTGATTTGATGAATTAATAGAGTGATTGATTGGAAATCATAGATCAAGGATTTAACATATTGCATAAAGTAATGATTATAGTAAATAATTTGATACAAATATGTATATGATAATGGTATATTAACTTTTAAATAAGCCACAAAAAAACCCAACACATAATAATACTCAAAGCGATGAAGGATTGAAGAATGAAAAAATAAGATAATGATTAAATAATTACATGATTAAATTAGAATAATATGTATGATAATAAAAATAAAACAAGGGTGTCTAAGATGACATCAAAAACTATTTGGTACTAAACATTACCTACATAGTCTAAAAAGACCTCAAGTCAATGTAGTTCTCTTAGAAATTGGGAGAGAGTATGATGAAGAATAGAATGGATGATTAGAATAATAATAATGGTTGATCAATGTGTATGATTATATTTTATATATGCATGTTTATATGAGTATATATGTATCCATAATTTTCATTCATTATGACTTAATCATGGAAAATGGGATGATATGATGTAGACAAAGATGATCGAGATAATTTTATTAGGTAATAGATGATGATGTGAGGGGAGATATTGCCACTATGACATTGTCAATTTAAGAACTTTGGTACTTAAATTTTATTTTTTCACATAATAATGTACATCATGATATAAAATTCCAAGATGACCTACTTATAATGTGCATAAAGACTAACCCTTGATCTAATAGATAATTGACAATAATGCACCAATGATAAAAACCATGATGATAATGATGGTGTATGCCAACAAATAGACTCAAGTATAATTGCATGATAATGGAAACCATGGTGATGACCCTATTGGTAAAATGGATTGAGTCAAGGAAATAATAAAAAATCAAACAAATAAACAAACACACAAATACATAAGTGAAATAAAAGAAATATTTATTTAGTAAATGAGTGTGTATAGAAATAAGGTGTTAATCTTGAAACCAAGGGTGTGACAAAATAATTGTGATTTAATAGGGGAATATAAAAATAAGGAATGTATGGTTGAGATGACTCCAAATTCACCATACAAGTGGATGCTTCCTACATAGTCCCATAGAATTCAAGCCATATGTAGTTCTTCCAGAGATTGAAAAAAGAATAAAGGTGATGACAAGTAAAAAAGACTAATTATAGAATAAAAAATAGGAATATCTCAAAAAATGGTGAGATATTATAAGGAATGATCTCACCAAAACAATGGTTATATGGTATAGAGATATGCTCACAAAATAACAAGACCATGGGATAAAGGATGGCTAAGATGACCTTAGAAACTGAACACTACCTATAAAATCTAATTGGACCTAAAACCACTATAGTTTGATATAAATTGGGAGTAGAATGCGATAATTAAGATCAAAAAGGGAAAGAATATTGAGATAGGATTTTTTAACTCACAAAAAAGAGAAAACATGAATTATTAATTTGAAAAATGGTGAGACCATAGAAATAAACTAGTCCTACTTTTGATATGTTATACTCATTAGGAGACATAATCACCTATGAGATACATTAGTATTTACCATCTATCTATGAGTGAATGGAGATCCAAGTTGACTAATATGATGAAAACTAGTCAATAATTTCATATTAGAGATAATAATAGATTTGGGAAAACTTGTGGGATTTAAACCATGAATATTTTTATGGTATTTTGTGTAAGGGAATATTTAGATGTTTAGGAATTTTTGGAATATTTGAATGTTTAGGGATATTTTGGAATGTATATAAACAAGAATATTTTGATAAAATAATATAAATGATATGGGAAATTATATTCTTAGAATCATCTATCAAAGTGAGGAATGACTACGGGTGTAAGGACTCAACAATGAATAATAAATGTGAAATTGTTTCCCATACATGAGAAAATGAGGAAGTTAGGGAGTAACTTTCAATAATAAATTTGAATGATAAAAATCCATTATCTATTGAAATAATTAATTGGGATGAAAAGGGATTGAATGAGGGAATGTAAATAGGAATGGCCAAGAACTCAATGGAGTTATAAAATTCATACACAATAGAAAATCATGACATTCAATTTTTTGACATTTCATTTGCAAAGAGATTATGACACAAACTATTATGCTTATTTGATTTACTCTTGCTTAATTTTGATCTAAATTCACCTAATGTACTTGTTTAATCATAATAAAATTAGGGTGGTAATGGGAAAGAGGGGGTGAGAAATAGTGAAGGTATTACTAGTGTCTTATATTGCACCCTAGCTAAGCAAGGGGATTGTTCAAGTCCTCTTACACAAATCTAGTCCAACATTAGACTAACCCTAGGTTGTGGGTCACCTAAACTTGGGGAATTTTCCTATATTGTACCCTATCTAAGCAAGGGTATTTTTCAAGTCTTCTTACACAAATCTAGTCCAACATGATACTGACCTTAGGCTGTGGGTCACCCAAACTTGGGTCAAATGTTTGGAGAAGTCTAAATTCCTTATGGATGTATCACCTAAACTAGACATAATCTAACACTTTATTAGAAAATAGATATAGAGATACAATAATATATGAAAATATGTAAAAATTGGGTGATGTACAAGTAATTGGAACACTTATACTTTGCATAAGACACACTATAAGAGATATTCAAGACCAAAGAAGATCAATCCCACATGAGTATTTCATAATAAGGAATGAACCAATTATAAAAATAGCATGAAAGAGATGATATCCACTTTAAATCTAAAAAAAAAACTTTAAATTACACTTATAATGACCTTTGAGAACTACCAAGCACTTCATGAATGTGATAAAACTTAGACATAGACAAGGAACATACTATATACACATAATATTTTCAAACTTTTATTGATTACTAAAACTTTGTATCTTGTAGGACCCTATTGAGACTCAATCTATCTAAGTGAATGCCTTAAGGGGTGTAATGAGAAAGGGGTGGGTAGACCATTCGTGCTTCGTAAGATTGTTTTTCCTTTTGCCACTTAACATATACACACTTGTCTCCTAAAAAATTAAGCCCTAAGCTTATTTCTCTCTTTCTTATCCATTCCAGTCATTATCATGCTTTATTCATTTATTTATTTCTTGGTTATCCTTTTTACCTATTCATAAAACTAGGTCAACCTAGTCAACCTAGTGTGTTTTGGGGACACTTTATCTCTTTTGGTTTGTTAGCCTCCCAGTTGACCTAGCAAAAACTTAGTGAATTAGCCCAAAAACATGCTAGGTTAACTTGGTTGACCTAGTACAACCAATATATCCAAAAGTTTTTAGGTAAGATCTACCTATATATACAAGTTCATTTCACCATTATTAAGAATAGAGAGTTGAATTAGTCAAATAAGTGTGAATGAACATTTGCTTATTGACCATTCTACATGAATAATAAAGCTTTAGGGTTCAATACTTTCTTTGGAGCACCGTTCTTGTCTTATGGAGAAGTCTCTTAGATGCTTAAATAGGTTGTGTAGTCTAGATCTGATTTATATTGGTCATCCTTAAAAAACACAACAATATCTTATGAAGCACCTTAGCCAAAGGAGAGATTAAGGCTCAACAGGTGCAACTTCAAAGTTAAGTATTCCTAACTTTATTTCTCCATTGTAAGAGTAGATAGATAATACAATATATATTCTTATCTTCTATGTATTAGGATTATGTATACATTGACATCAATATATGTCTACTATGCATATTTAGTTTAGTTTTCATTTATTTATTTTATTATAACCCCTACTTTGTGCCACAAGCTTTGGTGTGCACTAGACTAGTTTACTTTTCTTGTTATTAGAATAATTTACTCTCTTGTTTGTTAGCATAAGTTAAATATCAAATCATAAGACTCTTTTAGGGTTGTTGTGTGATTGTGTTAGATTGTATGATTTATAACCCTTCCTAGCGTGATATGTTGTGACAAGTGATACAAGTGATCCCCTAATTGGGTCTAGTGGATTTCCATATTGGTCATGCTCCTGATTAACAAGTGTATACCTAATCAGAAGTGTAGGTGTGCTCTTTCTTATCTGATCTAGGATTAATTCATGTACATCATGCAATTCTGATTGCATACATTTTGGTGAACCTGATGTGAAACTAACCATTACAGGATTTATTTCACTTATTTCATTATTTTTATCATCATTTCTATCATATATTTTGATATACTAGTTCAATTCTATCGACCTAGTTATTTTTCTTTATATGCAATAATAGGTAATTGGATCGATCAACTCTAATCAGTACATGTTTTCAACACTTTCTAGACTTCAAATTCAACTTACTAGTTTAACCTAACACATTTTAAAGCACTTTTCAACAAGTTTCTATATAGCTTGATCAATTAAATCTACCTAGTACATGTATCCATATTATCAGACACCTAGTTTAGCCTACTAGGTTAACCTAGTACACTTTTTTAGCTTTAGTAATAGGTTTATGTATAGTTCAATTAGCTATCTCAATCCAGTTCTATAGACTGCATCAATTTTATCCAAGGTTCTTAATCATTAATATCTTTCATTTCCATCTTTGAACCATCAAGGTCAATCTTTTATTCTCTATCTCTTTTTATTCTATACTTTCCTTTCAAGTTTGTAGTCTTTATAACTACCCCTACACAACCAACTACATCAACTTGGTCGACCTAGTTCTATGTTCTATGTGCTATATGAAACAACTAGGTCAACCTAGTAGGTTTTCCAGACCTTGTATTCAGGAGTACTAGCTTGACCCTATCGACCTAGTTTTGTATGTTGTGCATATAGTGTTTTCACTATACCTTGTTTCAAATTTAGAATTCACCTTGTATTTTAATCACATATTTTATTTCAATTGTTTTCATGATTAGAATAGTTCACATAGTCTAATTATGAGGTTTTTAATTAACATCTTAGTTTCACTATTTCTATTTTATACACACATAGCCAAATCACATAAACATCAATAAGAATTTTAACATTTGACTACCTAGGCCAACTTAATTAGATTTCATCACCAAGGGGGAAGTCAACTTGATGCTTTCATTAATTATAAAGCATGGTTAATGTTATATTTTAGCTAAGAACCCAACACCCTTATCATTGTGGTGTGTGAAGTGATGTGCTAGGACCCAATATCAAGCCTGTATCATTACCACTATAGTCCATTTCATCCTAAACTCACCTAAAACCATCCATAGATTGTTATCTAGTATCTTGCTTACAAACAACTCCCTATCATTTAAAATTATTCTTAATAATCTAATTAACATTCTAGGTTAACCAAGTATCTATTTTTAATTTCAAGTTATCTTCTTGTTCTTTGATCAACTGTGTGTTCATAAGTTTCCATTATCTAGTGTTAGTGCAAGATTTTGATTTGTGTGCATTAATTAGATTGGCTAGAGTCAATTCAATTGACTATTTATTTCCCTTTAGTACTTATTTCTTTTAATTATTTAAAAAAATTATTGTTTTAATTCACAACTTGATATCAACTTTATCATATTACCTATATCATCATGAATCCAATTAATTTTATGGTTTGTGAAATGGATAAGTATAACTAAAGATATAGGTAAAACAAGTAGCCTATCTATTATACTAGGTAAGCCCTATCGACCTAATATCATTTCCAGCCTCTGTCCACTATACTAGGTCAACCTGTTCAACCCTTTACTATTTTTAGCATCATTTTACCTTTTTTTCTAACCTTTTTTACTATACTAGATCGACTTGGTTGACACTATATAGTTTTATAGTTTATGTTTCTATTTTAGGTCGACTGAGTCGACCCTATACTATTTTATATCACTTTTTGTTCTCTTTATGTGGTTATCTAGTCTTTTTTCATCATGATGACATATTTTAAGCCTTCCCTTTTTCAATAACATTGCATTATTAAATATTTGGATAATAGCCTCAATTATTTCATTAACTCTGATGAAACTATCCAATTTCTTCATTCCTCTTTTCCTAAGCCTAAACCACTCACTACACAATGTATTATAGTTGAGATCTATCATCATAATCCTCTTCCCAATACCAATGTTGGGATTCCTTCACCAAATAATACTACTCAAATTGATAATCTAGATGGTTCCCAAATATTCAAAAACCTTGATGATAATACTATTTACACTCCTTACAAAAATGGTGTCCTTACCAAGCTTGCTTCTTCTCCAACCAAAATTAAGACAACCAATACTAATGTTTATAATCCTTTACCTAATAATAATATTCCTCCCACCAACACTAACAATTATCTTCCTATTAACACTAATACCCCACCTTCAAACCTGCCTATTGATACAACTCAACTTCTTTCACAAGTCATACAACAAATGAACATCATACAAATAACCAATCAATCCCAAATTATGGGCATGAAACAACACTTATGCAACATGATTATTCAACCATCTCAACTCATCATGTCTTATCCAAATCCAAATTTTGTCCTTCCTCTTAAATATTCCAATGTTAATATTATCCCTCAACCTCTAATGGATAAAAAAATGCTTCAACATATTAAAAATGAGCCTTTAGCCCCATTCATTGCATTTATAGATATTGGAAACATTTCTCCAACTACCACATATAATGGGACCAAGGATCATACTATTTTTCTCATGTATTTTGGTAATCTCTATAACGAATGGGTCAAAACTAATACATTTTATACCACCAAGCTCTTAGCTAAAACCTTTATTGGTGATACAATTGAATTATACAACCAACTTCTTATACATTCCATCTCAAAACTATAAGATTTAGTCAATGCTCTAGTGAATGAATTCTGACATTATGACCTTCTTAAAAATTAACTTAGCCATTTCATCAATGCCAAGCAATTTCCTAATGAATCAGCTCATACTTTCATCAAATGATGAAAGTCTCTTGCTCATAAAGTGGACCATAACATGAATGATGATACTCTTTTAAAATTATTTGTCACTACTCTTAAACCTCATCTTCAATATAAAGTTTGAATATTTTCACCTCAAACTTTAGAAAAAGCCTTAGACCAAGAAAAAAGACAAGACTTTTTATGACTCAATTTGAACCATCTCAAAAAACTACTCAAGAACCTTTTCAATCATCTTCTCATAACATTTATTAATCTAAGCCTCCCCAACCTCAAAATGGAGCATCCAATTCAATCAATTTTAACCCAACCCACCCTCCCTTGAGTTTATAATAACTTATGATGAAATTTCCACCCTCTAAACTGGTGAGCTTTGATCTTTCCAAGTGTCCTCCAAAATGGTACAATTCAAATAAATTTTATTGGTGGCATGCTACTATAAATCATTATCATGAGTCTTTTCATGATATTAACCAAATTCTTATTTCTTCCTTGCTTGATCCACATTTCAATCTTGATGCTCTCCAAAAACAAAGTTATCAATATTATCTTCAAGCTTCTCAAAATCAATCTCAAGAACAATAATCACATCAACATCACCTACCTAATGAACAAACCTCATACACTAATTTTGTTCAAACCATAATTTATCATTCTTACTACACCAATAAGGAAAGGATATCTAACATGAAAAACTTTAAACATATTTTTTCATCCATTAAATCTCAATCTCTTAGGTCACATGAACCAAAAGATTACCTAGTTCTAATGCCTATTCCAACTCATATCTTACATGGTCCTCCTTTACCTTCTCATACCTCTCCTACACATCATAGGTCACATTCAACATTTTTAAAATATAACAAACCAACACATTCATCTATCTCTAAATGCACTTATCAACCTAATGCAAATCATTTTAATGGTTCAATGTTACCTCACTCAAACTCTCACGTTGGGGAATCTTGTGATGCCCATCCACATGTCCCTTAAAACTTTGTGGAATCGTGTGATTCCCATCCCTATATTCACTTACCTTTTGGGGCATCTTATGATGCCCACTTTTCTTCTCCAATGCATAATAACAAACAAATTTAGTTTCATGAAACTTTTTGAGACTTATAGACTTGTCATTCACATGCTCATATTTGATGAAAATTTTAGTATAGGGCTTACTTGTTATTTTTGTCTCATGTTTCTTTGTTTTTATGTATTTTTATTATTTTTCACCTTCCTAAGCATCATCATTTTCATTTATGATATTTTGGATTTCTTATACATCACATTTGGCATTTGTTTTCATTTTTGTCCTTATATATCTCTTTTATTCTTTATATTTTTATACCATTCTTTGCCTTAGTATATTTATGATCATTTGTACCCCTATATTTAGCATTTACCTCTTGATGTACCATGGTCTTCTTTATCTTCTTGAATTTTATCTTTTTTGCACCCCTTGGGTTTCTCTTTTATGCAGTTACATGGTAAGACCATAGATAGGACCTGACCCTCCTCATAAAATTTCCATCCTTTCATGTTCTTTCTGATCTTTATTCTCAACTTTAGCTTTTGCTTCTTTTTCTAGATGGAACCTATATAATAAATTATGTTAGCATGTTTTCCTCCATTTACCTCATTATTATGATAGGGAATCACACTTTACTATCATTGTATGCCTTTTTTCCTTTTATCACATTTTTTGTTATATGAATCAATTCAAATCATTCTATGTGTCATTCCTCCTAATTTCCCCTTTCTTTCACCTCCACATTGGATAAAACAAGGCTGAATTCAAAATAGCACTTTTATTTTACCTTTATTTAAGAGACTCTTAGACCCCATGCTCTTTGATGTTCTCTCTCTTATCAACCATATCCTAATTTTTCAAAATAAAATCATCTTTAGCACCCATGTTTGGTCTTGAAAATCCATATGGAGGATAAATATAAAAAAAAGCCATAAAGAAAGTTAAAAGCCAAATCATTTGAAATAAAAGGCAATGATATATAAAATGTAACATACAAATCTAAAAAGTCAAATTCACACCAAAATATGTGATTATAAGCACATCACCTATCTCCAATCAAATCTCAAACTCCACAGTTGGATTCACATAGAGCTGATGTCCTTTAGGGTATTGTAGGCTAGTAGATTGGAATAGGGGAATTCAAAAAAAACTATGGTGTTACCTAATTTATCACATAAGTACCCAATCTTCACAATAAATTGATGGCTCTATAAGGGGTCCTATTTAATGGGGAACACATCATGGGGAGGTAGGTCCATTTTAATTTTCATGCATATATCATTCCTGGGATGATCTATATAATCCATTTGTTGACCTAAGACTTGTGTTTCTAAGAGAATTTCTTCATAGTTCTTAAGGATAAAAGTCCTCTTGTTTTTAAAAACTAAATTTTAGTGTCTTGACTTTGATAAAGAGTTATCTTGACATTGGGTTTTATTCATTATACCCTCTACCCATTTCATTTCCCCCCTTGACAAGAAAATTGTGATTCTAAATCTATTTTGCCTCTTTTATACTTCCTTTTTCTTCACATCTTAAAAGCATGCTAGCAATAATTTGTTTCATTTTTATCTATCCTTAGATCAAAAACAACATGTTTTGAGTAACTATGGATCACTCTTTTCTTCCATTTTCCATTATTATGCTACCTATTTATTGTGGATAGTTGAGTCTGCACCCTTTTGCCATTATTACATGTTTCTCTTTATGTATGATTTCTTCATGCTTGTCTCCCATGTTCAATTACATTTCATTTGACATTATTTCATATTTTTATTTATGTTTTATTCTTTCATGCCTATCTTACATGAGGTTACTTTTTACCTTCTTACATATCTTTGTTAAATTTGTCTTGCATTGATATTTTATTTGTCATTCATGTTTTACATGCTTCCTATCTTTGATTTGGTATGTTCTGCTTTTCCATTTTACCATTTAACATTACTTTTTGCCATTTATGTTTTACATATTTTCTTATCATTTGTCATTTTTTTCCTATCATTTATCCTACTTTTCTTATCATTTGTCCTTCATTTTCCAATCATTTATCATTTATTTCCAATCATTTATCATTCATTTGTCAATCATTTGTCATTTATTTTCCATATTTTTGTCATTTATTTTCCTTCAAAATTCTAAACCTTGCCTTAACAATCCTCATTTTCCATTTTTCCTAAATCTTTGTCTTCACTAAATACTATATGTCTATCTTCCAAAAAATTTCTATTTTTGACTATTTTTTGCACTTACTTTTATAAGTTCACCTAATGTGATTCACATTGGACACCTTCACATCTCTTATAGTCCTCATATTTATCTACGTCACTAAGGTAGGTTTAAGATATGTATTTTTCAATTTAGCCCTTTGATTTATCTTATTTTCTACTTACTGCACCATACTTAGCATCAGTGTTGTGTGTTATCATGTTTTGTTTTGAAGCACCATCCTATGTTACACTTACGTGACACATGATGAGCTTCAGTTGAAACATATGTATACAAATAATATTTTCAAAATTTTATTGATTATTGACACGTTGTATCTTGCAGGAACCTGTCAAGTCTCAATCTCATTGAGTGCATGCCTTAAGGGGTACACCAAGAAAGGGGTGGCCAAACCATTGGTGCTTCATAATATTTTTGTTTCTTTTACCACTTTCCATCTACACACTTGTCTCTTAAAACCTTGAACCCTAATATTATTTATCTCTTTCCTATCCATTTCAATCATTATCATGCTTTATTCTTTCATTTCTTTCCTTGTTACCCTTTTGACCTATTCAAAAAACTAGGTTTACCTAGTCGACCTAGTGTTTTTTTAGGACACTTTAGCTCTTTTGGTTTGTTATCCTTCTGACTAACCTAACACATACCTAGTGAGTTAACCCGATAACATGCTAGGTCAACCCAATCAACTTAGTACAATTGACATGTCCAAAAGTTTTTAGGTAATATCTACCTATATATACAAGTTCATTTGATTATTATTAAGAAGAGAAAGTTGAATTAAGCAAAGACGTGTGAATGAACATTTGCTTATTGGCCATTCTACTTTAGGAATAAAGCTTTATGGTTTAATACTTTCTTTGGAGCTTTGATCTTGTATTATGGAAAAGTCTTTTGGATTTTTAGGTAGGTCATGTAGCCTAGATCTAATTTATCTTAGTTATCCTTACAAACCACAACAATCTCTTGTGAAGAACCTTAGCCAAGGGAGAGATTACAGCTCTGTAGGTTCATCTTCAGAGGTAAGTATTCCTAACATTATTTATCCTTTATAAGAGTAGATAGATAATGAAATATATATTCTTCTCTTCCATATATTATTATTTTATATACATTGACGTGAGTATATATCTCCTATGCATGTTTAGTTTAGTTGTTATTTATTTGTTTTATTCTAACCCCCACTTTGTGCCACAATCTTTGGTGTGCACTAGATTAGTTTACTTTTATTTTTATTACAATAACTTACTCTCTTATTTGTTAGCATAAGTGAAATATCAAATCATAGGACTTTTTTAGGGTTATTGTGTGATTGTGTTAGACTATAAGATTTGGAGCCCTTCCTAGCATGATATGTTGTGACAAGTGATATAATTGATCCACTAATCGGGTCTAGTGGATCCCCATAATTGTCATGCTCTTATTTAACAAGTATATACCAAATCAAAAGTGTAGGTGTGCTTTATCTTATCTGATCCAGGATTAATTCATGTATATCATGCAATTCTAATTGCATACACATACATTCACTTAATCACAATACATGAATTCTTAGGACACACTTCAATCTAACTTGTAAAATGATGGAATTCAATATTTATTGAATCAAAAGGTGTTGCATCAAAAAATTTGGCATAGCCTAAGAAAGCCAAAGCATAAGATTATATTCTCTAAAATGTCAGATATTTTTTGTCTACAAATTTTAGAGCATGTTCTACATGTGGTAGAAGTTAGAACATATATACAAAAAGGAAAAGAGAGAGGGATCTATGATGTATTAGCATAAGTTTGAGGATGATGACTTATGACCTTATCAATAAGGATAAATTCTATAAAATAATTAAATTCTCATTTTCCTTATCCATCCACCTAGTGTCCTTCTTGGAACTCCATGTCATTATCTATCTAATCTAGTGATGAGGACCATGTCTTATAATTGACATAATTATGCCACATTTGCTTTGGGTGGCCATCAATACCTATTTATGAAAAGTATGACTCTAATGATAGGCAAGATACCTTTTCATGATCATGTTTAAGTTTGTATTTTATCCAATATCGAACATAGGTCCATTATAGGTGAAAACCAATTTAATTATTTGTTTTCACACAGTCACAATATCCATGAAAATCTAGAAAATACTTGACTTTATTTCAAAATCACTAGTCCATCTTCAATATTTGTATTAGTCCCTAAGAAACCTATTTTTCATCTAAACCTTGTGAGAGTCAAGAAGCCATTGTATATGAGGATCCTATATCTAAAAGTAATGATTATGTCAATGGAATAAACCTAAAATAGGGTTGATAAGTTCCAAATTACTGAACAAAGGTCCTGTTTAACTTTAATGGTGATCGAGACTTATCCTTAACCATCTCTCTTGTATGACTATGTTTTTTGTTGATTTGTCTCAAATGGTGATATTGGTCATTAAGATTTTGTTCACCTAGGTCAAAAACTAGTTCATCAACCTTCAATGCAAGCTTTTTGGATTTTCCCTTTATTCATTGGTTGTTGATTTCCAACTCAAACCATTTACATTGTACCCAACTGTCTTTATTCTTATTGATCCCATATATGCTAACTTATTGACTCGATCTCACACCATTAGATTTAGATGTATGAATGCAGGTGGACCAATGATTTTCTACCAGCTAAGATCCCCTCACATGTTGACTTTAACTCACATCATTAGATAAAGATATATAAATGAACATGCACCATTAGATTTGCTTGAAACCACCATTTTTACTCAAATGGATATTTTATAAGCTTAAAATTGATGTCTATGTACCTATATTTAGCATTTACATGGATGTATTTAATGTCTATGTAATCATCATTAAGATTTTCTAACCCTAATAGTATTTTACCATGGCCTAAATTTTATGTTTTCATGACCATTATTTGACATTTGCACAAATATATTTGACGTCTGTGTAACTATTAAATTTAGGACCCCAATAGATAAATGTTGATCTTTATTTTGATGTTTGCAATAATGTTCCATTCTATAAGTTAAAATTTGAATGCTCATAACTTGAGCTAGAAATCTCATGTGGGTAGTAAATTTTTAGGATATGATCTAGGCATAAAGATATCCATGGCATTCCAATCCTTTAGCTCATGTATCTTTCTGTGGAACATTTATTAAATGCACAAGTGAACTAGTCCATTCATTTTTTGATGACATTCTAATGGTGGTTTGGTTCCTTAAACTTGCACAATCCATATTTGTTCAAATATTCAAATATATAATGATCTTTTAAGAATTTTATAGACCTATTTCATGATCTTTAACTACTTGAACACCATGAGACTTACTTGGATCATTATTTTACTCGAGACATGCTTCTAAAAATTAATAATTTACACTTTACGATTACCTAAAGTGTTTTAAAATATTTGAAAATTATATGAGATCTTATAATTCCACCTTTGGATCACTCATTCCATCTATAACTTATGTTCATCTACTTAAACCATTTCTAGGCAAAATATCCTTATGTGGGCCAAATTAGGTCAACATCTTTAGTAACTTGGTTGGGAAACATGCCTATTATGTTTGAGAAATCAGACCATCGCTATGACTCTCAGAACATTTAAATGATACGTGAATCATTTAAATAACTACAAGATATCTTGACTTGAAAATATAATATATCCCACTAAAATAGGGAAGAAATAAACTTAAAAGGAAAACTATCCTAATAAAGCAAAGGCAACTAACCTACTAAAAAACTATGTAAATAAATCACTTATCTAGGAAAAAAGAAAAAGAAAATAATGTTTAATAATAAAACTTATAGAAAAACAAGATAAACTATGTAAAACTAATTTGTTTTCCTCAATAACAGTGTTTCAAATGTATCCCATTAACTAGCATAGGAAGCTCTTCACCATCCATCTTTGTAAGCTAGAGGGCATTATGAGATTTGTAGCTAGAGACTTTGTATGGACCACTCCAAATAGAGTCAAATTTTTTGTGCCTTCTTATCTTAGCTCTATCCTTATCCCACTTGAGGACCAAATCTCTTTCTTTAAAACTTCTTGAAGAATTTCCTTTATTAAATGATCTCTTTACCATTTCTTGATGGGCCTCCATAGTCAACATAGACTGATGCCTTATCTCTTCTAGCTTCATGAGCTTAGATCATATGATTTATATTGGCTCATTCTCCAAAATCTCAAGTTGATGAATTAATTCTAAAGAAAAGAATTCAAGAAAAAAGGCATTCTTGCTTCCTTACCATATATTAGCTTGTATGGAGAATTGGCTATTAACCTTTTACAAGTGATCATGTTAGCCCACAAACCAGAATTTAATTTTAGATTCCATGATCATTGATTATCTTCAACAATCCTTCTAATTATATTCAAAAAAATCTTATTATTGGACTTAACAAGGCCATTGCCTTGTAGGTAATAGTTTGATGAGGTATTGAGAAAAACACTATGTTGAACTACCCACTGGTTAATCTTAGACCCCAAAATATCCATATAATTCCATAAATAATGGTTTAAGGGACTCCAAATATGGTAAAAAAAACTTTCATAGAAGTCCAAAACATTAGTTTCATTGGCTTCTTTCAATGCCACTACTTCTGTCCATCTAGTAAAATAATCTATGAAAGTTACGATCCATTTGTGTTTTGAGATTGAAGGGGGGTTAATAAGACCATTGAAGTTCAATCCCCTTTAGACAAAGGGTTGATTAACTAAAATTGGTTAGAGAGGTAAGGCTTTAATCTTAACTTTGCCAACAAACATAGCATATTGTCTATATTTTTTAGTCCATGCATGATAATCACCAAATATACTTGGCTAGTAATACCCACCTCTCATGATCTTATGGGTTGTGATCCTTTCTAAATAATGACCTAAATCATGCCCATCATAGAATCACTCAAGTAGTCTCTATGTTTGACCTAGATTTATGCACCTTAGTAACATGTCATTGATATCTTTTTTCAACAATACATTATTAATAAGAAGAAAAGGAATTGTCTGCAATCTAAAATATCCCATATTTGAAGGGGTCAGATGAGAATGATAAACACCATCTTGTAAGTATCTTACCATATCTTGGAACCATTTAGAAGGTGATGTGTGATCATTTACAATTTCTCCATTATTTGACACCATAACCAACTCATTGGCCTATTGTAAGTCTTGGGCTAGACGTTCACAAAGTCCTTTGCCTCTAATCAGATTTATGACCTTGATATCAAAATTTTATTCCATTAATTTGGTTATCTAACTAGCTCTTTTGTCATTTACTTCCTTGTTCAAGATAAAATCTTTGACACTTAGATTTACAACCATCAAATGTATCTTATTATTAGATAACAAGTATCTAAACTTATTAAAAAATCTTATGAGTAAAAGTACATGCTTATCAATAAAATAATACCTTGTTTCATATTATTATAAGCCTTAAATGAAGAAGGATATTAGATCCTCTAAAGTCTCTTGATTTTTCTACATGAGAATACTTTAAATAATGTCAGTATTAACATAGGTGTATAAGAATAAATCCTTTGTGAAGTCAACATTCAGGAGTGTAGAAGCATTAGCTATATCTTTCTTGATCTCTTCAAACTTATTACTCCTTATTTGGACTAGCTAAAACTCTAACCCTTCTTTAACATGGTTGTGAGTGGCCTAGATAAAGAAGAAAAATATTAAATGTATATTATTATGAAATTAATCTTGCCTAAAAATTTGTGTAAGTATTTCATGTGTTTAGGCAAGGAAAGTGAAAGAATTGAGTCTATCCTATCAATATATATGTGTGTACCTTTTTTTGAGATCACATTTCTAAGAATCCTACCTTCATGAATATATAAAACACTTATTTTGGGATTCAAAGACACCCCAAATTGTTTGCACCTTTCAAACACTTGTATAAGGTGAATCATATGCTCATTTACATTATCAGAGAACTCTGTTATGTCATCTAGATAAACAAGTATGAAATTGTTAAATAGACCCTAAAATTCCATGTCTATATCTTTTTGGAAATTTTCTCTAGCATTGGATAAACCAAAAGGCATCTTTCTATATACAAATGTTCCCCACTGTGTGGTGAAGGCTATTTTGAATTGGTCTTCTTCTTTGACCAAAATCTAGTTATAACCACTATAACCATGTAACAAGGAGAAATTTTATGAACCTAAAAATAACTATAAAATTTTCTCCTTTGATGGTAATGGATAGTGGTCTTTAAGAGAGACATTCTTTAAGTCATAAAATTCAACACATATTCTTATTTCATCATTCCTTTTTCATCCTGGAATAAGGTTTTCCACCTAGTTTGAGTATTTAATTTGATATATTATAGCTAACTTAATGAGCTTATGTAGCTCAAATATCATCAAAGGTTCAAGATTTGGGTTAATAGGCCTTTGTCTTTATCTGACTAGCCTAGTCTCATCCTCTAACTCAATGGTATGTTGAGCTAGACTTAGATCAAATCCTTTGAGATCACTATACTTCCATGAAAAGACATCTACAAAACTTGAACATAACTCAATAAAAGTTTTCTTATCTAAATATGTGAAAACTTTTCCCAGCTTTAATCTCTTCTTAGTTGTAATATCCACATTTGTATAGTGTTCTTCCTTGGTTTATAAATAAAACTTTTCTATTCTCAATTCATCATCTCTATTTAATATGTTTTCAATGTTGACCAACCCTTTAGGCAACTTATTTGTCTTTAGTTGAAAATTTTGGTCACTATACTACTACAAGTGCTTGTCTTCATTCCTTGAGGATAATTTAACATCCTCTTATAATAAATTGATAATCTAAATATCATATTAAAATACTTGCCAATAGTCATGATTGTTTGGGATACAAGGCCTTAAAATCACCTTGATGTGTGATTGAACCTTCTCATTCTTTATGCCATTTGGGATACTAAATTGTGACCCAATAGCAGCCAACCTGTCTACATATTTATTATTATTTCTTGATATGGCATAAATATTGAACTTGAAAGTATTCAAGTAAGTCCCATACTCTATGCTTATAGGACCTAAGTAGTGGTTTTTGCATAAATTAATCCTTCTTATTTGGTGAACTATTAGTTCACTATCACCAAAGGCTTGTAACGTATTGGCCTTCATCTTTCTTACCCATTGTAAACCATACGCTAATGCTTCATATTCAACAACATTATTAGAAAAAACAAACTAAAAATTGAGATAATATAAATAACTTTGATTGGATGGAGAAATTAACATCATTCCAACCCTAGTGCAATGTTTGTTCATAGATCCATCAAAATATAGTTCCATAGGCCATCACTAGGCTGATCATCTTTCATGAATGCTAGAATTGGTGTATCATTTCATGAAGGTAATAGACACTAAGTCATTCTTCTTCAATTAACTTGTAGGGATCATTCTCATGAAAATTAGATTCCCACTCATCAAGGAAAAGATTTGTAAATCCATCTATAGGTGACTCAATTTCTACCTCATTATTTTATAGTACTTTTTTTGAGATAACACAATTATTTTTCACCATACTTGGCATATATGGTTCCAAATGAAATATTGCAATGGGTTAATAATGTATCTTTACCTTGGTACCATATCTAGTCTTGAACATAAAATATGTCCAATTATATGACAAACATCCTCTAATCTTTGAACTAAAGTTCGTTGATAGACACATGGAAAAGTAGGGAGACAATTTCACTACTATTACCTCTTGATGAATGGTAACATTGGGGCAAGCATGTAATTTCAGATTTAGATCCCTGATTATGACTATTATCTTTATTGGTAACCCATATAATTATAATAACCCCTTGGTATTTGGTTCATAGACAAGACCAAACTTGTCTATAATTTGCTTGGGCATGATAGTGCTACTATCCCCATTATCTACCATACAATTATGGACTAAACAATCACCAACTATTAAAGAGAATAAAAAGGAGGGTTTTTTTAATTTGAAATTGGTTTTGTCTACCTTTTTCATGTTATGTACCTACTAATTAGGTTTCTTTGTAGGATATATAAATTGGTCAAGATAACTCCTTATTTCTCAACTAGTTCTTTAGACACTTTGAGAGCTAAAACCTCTTTAATAAGCATGTTTTTTTTTTTTTGACTTGGAATGGAAAGATAATCCCACATGCTAATTCTAACATTTGTTTTCTTCATTTGATCTATTATGTTAAATGTGTTGTGTAATTAGAGGTATTTGGGGAACCTTCCCTACCTTTGCATTATAGTTTTTCTATGATATAGTGACAATAGGTTGATACTTGACACTCTTGGAAAAAAAATAGAATACTAGAAACATTTCTCACATCATGAGCTTCTTTAACTACTCTTATTTTAGCTATAGTTATAGTTGCAACTTAACCATTTATTTTTATAGTTTCACCAACTTGATTGAATACAATATGATCATATAATTGATAATTAACATTGATGGCATCATGCTTCCTTGGAACTTGTTGAGCCTCTCCTTGTAATTCCATGTTCATGTCTTGATACTGATGATTTTAAAGAGAGGAATCTTCTTGTGTCATTTGAGGCATACTAATATCCTACAATATTAAGGATAGGTTTTGAGTTCCATTTGGATTTAATGGCTACCAACCTAAATATTGTGTCAATTTGTTTTGAAGAACACTAGCTTTTTAAATGAAAGGTACATTAGGATCAAGGGTTGTATATGGCCTAGTTTGGGTTATGGATCCTTGGTTTTGGTAAGGTTTCATATTATCCTTGAAACCTTGATAAAGAGGTCTTTAATTATTGAAGGATTCATAAGTGTTTAGGTTTTTCTACTGATAAGGTCTACCTTGGTATTGTTTTCTCTTGAGTTGAACAATCTCATTCTCAAAAGCTTGTAGCATACTTTTTAGATCTTCGATCTCACTAGCTTGATTAGAAGGGGCTAAAATTATTACCACCCATCGACTATATCATGACACTAATAATAAAAATAAGGACATTTAGATAGTAAAAAAATGCATACACTAGGGATGGTCTAACCGATGTAGGTATTTTGATCCATGTCTTTTAGAATTCGAGGTTAAAATCAGGCATGAACTCATGAGGGTACCTTTGTATGGTAGTCAGTTGTTCAACCAATGATAGGTGATCATATTTTTCTTCAAAATATTTTACTAAGGATACACCTAACTCATCATAATTATAAATGGAATTAAAATTGATGTTTCTATACCATTGCAATGCTTTTACTTTGAAGGAGGTAGAAAATAATCTAATAGTCACATTATCTTGAACAATATTATGAACAGAACATAGGTTGTCAACATGATAAATATGCTAAATAGTAGTAGCTTTATCCTATTATCCTAAGAATAAAGGGAAACTCTTTAAGGTATACATAGGGATGTCATCATATTGGGACAAATTTAGTGGACTACCCCTATTAAATATAACAAACACTTGATTCTTGACCAACATTTAGGAAAAAGGGATTTGGCTTATGGGTAAAATAGATTGGACTAAAAAAATAGAATGACTAGGAGGTGAAAATTTCTTTTGAGGATAAGGTCTATTCTTATTGAATCATTTTTTATAATAATTAAAAGGTATCTCAATGAATTCAAAAGGAATACCTTTACTTGATGACTTTGTTGTAACCTTTGACATTAAAACATTATCTGAAAGATGTTATAAGATTTGAAAATTGAAGTACTTTTAACTTTTGATGATGGTAGATGTCTCCTCCTTTTACAATTTCTTTTCTTCAATATTCAAACTTTGATTATGCCAAGGAAACTTAGTCCCATTGGGCATGCCAAAAATATTTGTATCTTAGATTTCACCCTATTTGAGCAAGGGGATTGTTCAAGTCCTCTTACACAAATATATTCTAACATGGGACTGAACCTAGGATTTGGGTCACCTAAATTTGGATCAAACCTTCAGAGAATGTTGTTTTCTTTTTGGATCTATCACCTAAAATAGACCTAATCTAACACTTGTTTGGAAAAGAGATAGAGAGGTACAATAATATATGAAAATATGTAAAAATAAGGTGATGTATGAGTAATTGGAAAACTTATATTTTACATCATACACACTATGAGACACATTCAAGACCAAATAAAATTAGTCCCACATGAGTATTTCATAATAAGGCATGAACCAATTATCAAACTAGCATGAAAGGGTAAATATCCAATTTCAATCTAAACAATAAACTATAAATTGCACTTATAATGAATTGTGAGAACTACTAAGCACTTCATGAACGTGAGAAAATGCGTACATAGACAAGGAACATACATTCACTTAACCATAATATATAAATTCATAGGACACACCTCAATATAGCTTGAAAAATGATGGAACTCAATCTTTATAGCATCAAAAGGTGTTACAATAAATTTTTTAGCATAGCCTATGTAAGCCAAAGCATAAGAGTCCATTCTCTAAAATTTTAGAGATTTCTTGTCTAAAATTTTTAGAGCATGTTCTACATGTGGTATAATTTGGAACATATATATATATATATATATATATATATATATATATATATAGAGAGAGAGAGAGAGAGAGAAATATGATGTATTAACACAAGTTTGAGGATGCTAACTCATGACCTTATCAATAAGGAAATTTTTTTCTAAAAGAATTGAATTCTCATTATCCTTATCCATATTCCCAATGTCCTTATAATTCCATGACATTATCTGTCTAATCTAATAATGAGGACCATGTTTTCGAATTGATAGAATTATGCCACATCTATTTTAGGTGGCCATAAGTACCTATTTATCAAAAACGTAACCCTAATGATAGGTGAGATACCTTTCCATGATCACATTTATGTCTATATTTTCTATAATATCAAACATAGGTTCATTATAGGTGAAAACTAATCTAATTATTAATATCCATGAAAACTTACAAACTACTTGACCTTGCTTCACAATCACTAGTCCATCTTTAATCTCTATATTAGATTCTAAGAGACCTATTCTACATCTAAACCCTATGAGAGTTGAGAAGCTATTGTATACAAGGATCCTCAATCTAAATTCAATGATCATGTTAATGGAATGACCCTACAACAAGGTCGATAGGTTCCAAATTATTGGCCATAGGTCATATTTAACTTTAATGGAAACAAAGACTTATCCTTAACCATCTCACCCATATGACTATGCATGTTATTGACTGAGCTTTAATGGTGATATGGGTCCTTAAGATTTTATTCACCTGGGTTGAAAATTGGTTCATCAACCTTTAATAGAATCTCTTTGGATTTTCCCTTTGTTCATTGGTTGTCAATTTCTAGCTCGAACCATTTACATTGTGCCCAACTGTATTTATTCTTATTGGTCTCATAGATACACTAACTTACTAAATCAATTTCACACCATTAGATTTGGATGTATGAATTCATGTGTACCATTAATTTACTATCAACCAATATCCTTTAACATGTTGAATTTAAATCACACCATCAGATCAAGATGTATGAATGAATGTGCACCATCAGATTTACCTAGACCCATCATTTGAACTCAAATGACTATTTTATGAGCTTAAAATTGACATTTATACACCCATATTTGACATCTACATGAATGTATTTGACATATGTGTAACTATCATTAATATTTTTGAACCCCAATGGTTATTTATTATGGCCTAAATTTGACATTCGTGCAACCTTCATTTGATGTTTAGACAGTCGTATTTGACATCTATGTGACTGTCAAATTTAGGACCCTAATATATAAATTTTGAGCTTTATTTTGATGGTTTTACATAAATTACATTCTATAGGTTCAAATTTGAATGCTCATAACTCAAGATATAAATCTCACATGAGCATGGAATTTTTAAGATATGATCTAATCATAGAGAGCTCCATGGCACTGCAATCCTTTAGATTACTCAACTTTTTGAGGTGCATTTATTAAATGCATAAGTGAACTGGTCTATTCATTTTTGGATAATGTTTTGGTGATGGTCTCATTCCTTAAACTTTCACAGTCTATATTTTGTTTAAACCTTCAAATCTCTAATGATCTTCTAAGACTTGTGCAAACCTATTCCATGCTCTTAAACTTCTTGAACACCATGAGGCCTTCCTAGAGCCTTATTTTTCTTGAGATCTGCTAAAGTGTTTTGAAAAACTTTGGAAATGATATGATATCTTATATTTTCACCTTTGGATTACTCATTCCATCCAAAACATATATTCATGTTTTCAAACCATTTCTAGGAAAAATATCCTTATTTGGGCCAAATTAGGTTAATAATTTTGCCCCTAAGTAAGGGTATAAATAACAGTCAATTTAGAATGTAGATGAGATGCCCCCAAGTAAGGACATGCATATATAATGTCTTAGAAACTAAAGCATAATTTTTTTTGAGATGCATAATGATCATTAGATAATCTAATTCACACCCCTCTTGAGTATCCAATATATATGCACCTAATCCATAGATAGCTATGATAATGAATGGGCCCAACCAAATGGGTTCAAACTTACCTTTATTTTCTTGCCCAACATTAGTGTTCTTTTAGTATTATTTTAACATAAGATCACCAAGTTCATACTATCTAGAAATTATGTCCTTATTATAACCCTGACAAAGCTGATTATGATATGATTTGAGGTGATTAAAGGAATATATCTATTTCTTGTCTAGGATCTCTAGTTCTACTAATCTATAAACTTGATAGTCTTACTCATCAAGAATATCCTATAATTAAATACACAAGAGGGAAGTTTGATATCAATAGGAAGGATTACTCTAGAGCCATAGATTAGGGAATAGGGTGTTACACTAGTGGGGTGTGGATATTAGTGTGGTATTACCATAAAGATAGGAATATTTCAAATTCCAATCATGGCCAACATCATTGAAAATATTTTTGATAATTTTTATAATGGTTTTATTGGATGCCTCAGCTTGTCCATTACCTTAGGGGTGATAGGGAGTGGAAAATTTGTGTTTAATATTAAATTTAAAATAGAGGGTTGAAACATCCTTATTTTTAAAGGAAATTTTATTATCTAAGATTATAGTGGAAGTAATTACATAATGATAAATAAGGTGGTTCAATATGAATTTTGAAATTTTCTTACTAGCTATACAATTGAGAGGGAATTCCTCTACCCATTTTGTGAAATAGTTGATAGTTGTGAGGATATGCTTATGGCCATATGAAGAGGTGGGGTTATATTTTCTTATGATAACAAGACCCCATGTAAAAAATGGCCAAGGAGTTATAACTAGTTGAAGAACTTATGTTATAGTATGAATAAGGTCACCATGATTTTGACATGTCACACAATTATTGACATAGGCACATGCATCTAATTTTAGAGTGATACAATAGTAATGAATATGAAAGATATTTTTGTCTATGATAATAACATTAATGTGGGCCCATTCACACTTGATTTATATTCTAGAATCAGTAGTCCAAAGGCAAGCAGTGCTAGATAATGAAATTGGAATTCACTGGTCTGTAGGCAGGCGGTGCTCTTTCAAAATTTGAAATCGCTAGTTGGTAGGTAGGCGGGAAATTGATTGGGGAGAACTTGGTAGGAGGTATAGACCCTGGAGGAACTACATGATGTGTTGAGAATAATGTTGGGTCAGAATTTTTGGCCGATGTGAATAATGGAAAATCTTTGAGTGGATCTGATCCTTTTTGTGGGGTCCGTGTCTCCCAATTGGATTCCCCTCACACTTTTCATGTGTTGGCGTAGGAGCTCGAAAAGGAGAAAGATAATGTTGATTTTAACAAGGAAAAATCCTCAAAAGGGCCGAAGGCAAGGTTTTCAGAATGAAGGATGTGGTTATCTCTATTTGGCAAGAAACCTACTGGAAAATCTCTTTTCCCACCGGTGACTACCAAGTCTTGCTAGGAGAAAGGTGAGTTTCAAGTTTTTATTCCAAATCCTTTAATATATTTTTTTGTGTCCTCCATGGATTTCACTCTAGTGGGTAAATTTTTAGGAGCAAGACCAGATCTAGAAACTCTTACAAAAATGGTTAAAAGGAAATGGTTTATTTGAGGAGAGGTAGATATTGCACCAATGTCGAATGGTTTCTTCTTGTTTATCTTCAACTGTAAGGAAGACATGAATACGGTTCTTTGTGGAGGATCATGGTCTTTTGTTAAATGCTCTCTCACTATTAAAAAATGGGAGCCTAACATGGATCTCTCAGATTCTTTTTTCTTAACCACTCCCATTTGGGCTAGACTTCTTGGCCTCCCTTTAGAATGTTGGCATGAGGACATTTTTAAAGGTATTGATAGTTCTTTTGGTGAACTTGTGGCATTGGATAATGCTACCGCTGCTAGAACCAAACTTCAAAGTGCCAGACTTTATGTTAAAGTGAAAGATCTGAATCATTTCCCAAAAAAGGTGGATCTAATATCCAAGCTTTGTAAAAAAACTCAATAAATTTTTTTGAAGATTTTCCCAACTCTTGCTATGCTTGTAAGAAACAGGGGCATCTGGTTAAAAATTGTCCCTCCAAAAGTAAGAATCATCCTAGTAGTGTTTTAGATGGGAAAAAGACCAAGGTCCAACAAAAGAAAGTATGGAAACCCAAAGAAGATCATTGTCAAGAACAAAAGAATAATGAAGATTCTAAAGATCTACATGCTAAGGCAGATAAAGAGCCTTCTTTTGAAGATCCTAAAGCTCCACATGCTAAGGCAGATAAAGAGCTTTCTTTTGAGAAAGAAAATTCTAAGAAATAAGGACATGGTTTGCAATCAGATACCATAATACCTATACAAAGAATAGATGATCTGATAGATCTATCAAAACAAATTGTTTTATATCAAAGGATAGAAGACCGATGGAGAGATGTAGATGACAAAATTGTGCTAGAGGAAGGTGAATTCTTGGCTGAAGCTGGAAATAAATTAGAGGAGGGATATTTTATTTTTTCTTAGTCTAGGGAGATCTAGGTGTTATCTCAGGCTGATAATGACTTCCTTTTAGATGAGATTATTATGAATGATAATGGAGAAAACTTAAAGCATATACAAAACCAAAGAAAAAGGGATGAAAAAAAGATCAATACTAAGGGGGTAGAAACTAGAAGTAGCAAAAAAGATCAGCAAACTAAGGTGAAACCTCTTGCTTCTACTATGAATAAATTTGGAAAAAGAGCTGAATAGAATTCTAAGGTGAAACCAGATGTTGGTTCTCCAGACAAACCTGGAAGAAGATCCACTAAGAAAACTAGAGAGCTAGAAAGTATGCAGAATATTGCTAATGGCAGGCAGGCAACTATTCTAGATTTTACCCCTAAAAAATAGATATAAAATCATTACTTAGAATATTAGGGGGTTGAATATAAACTAGATATTGATGTTGTCCCTGTATAACCTGATTTTGATGCTACTATTTAGTAGGTTTTAGGAATGTTTTTCCTGGTGGTTGTTAATGGTTTATCTTTTTTGATTCTATTAAAGGGTTTTAGGGTCCCTTCAAACCTACTTTTACCATAATCTAAAACATTAGCGTGGGCCCCAAAAATCATTTATTAAACTTATTTAAGTGCTAAGTTAGATTATCTTTAATTTAAAAAAAATACAGAGTTCCATACTAAACCCTATGATAGAGCATGTTACCAAGTAAGGTGTAACAAGAGGAGGTTTGGATAAAATATTTCATATGGTTGCATTATAGGTTAGTGGGAAGGGTTTGATAATGTATATAAGAATAAATTCATGTTTACCAAGGGGAATTGGGACAACAAAGACACATATCCTTATAAAGTTTGAACAATTTTATGTTGGAACAAGAAAGTTTTTTATTAAGAACTAATACTAATTTATTGTAGGAGATATTGCAATCATGGATCCAATGGTAGCTATAACATCAATATATTTTTTATTACTCAAGGGACATATTCAAACTAGATGTCTTCATATTTAATCTTGAGTGTATCTTCCATGCCTTTGTAGGGCATAATATTTTCATCATTAGTCTGATATCGATTAGTTGATTAGTTAATAATCAGTTGTGAATCACTATATTTGAGAAAATGTTTAATATTATATTTAACTACAAGGTTAAGCCCAAAAAATAAATCCTCATATTCAACTATGGTATTAGTGCATGTAAATCCAATGTGAAAGGCCTTGGGAATAATATATCCTTGTGGTGTAATGAACAATATCCCTACTCAATAACCATAAGATGTAAAAGAGCCATCAAAATATAACTTCTATTATTTGATTTAATTTAGAGTCATAATAGACTCATTAGGAAAGTGATATATGATAATATTGGAATCTTTAAGAGGTTCTTCAACCAACTGATCTACTAATACCTACCCTTTAATAGCCTTCTTGTGTGTATAATTAATGTCAAAATTACTAAGCAACATCATCCATTTATCCATTTGACTAAATTAAATTGATTTTTCTAAGATAAATTTTAGAGGATCCATTTTTATAATTAGAATGGTTTTATTGTTAAAAATATAATGTTTGAGCTTCTAATAAGAAAACTAATGTGAGACAAGCTTTTTCAATTTGAGTGTAATTATGCTCATAAGTGACTAGTGTTCAAGTCAAATAATATATAAATTTTTCTTTGGCTTGATCATCATGTTGGGAGAGGAGATCCCCAAAGGTGATTATAGTTGTGGAGATGTATAATAATAAAGTATTCCCATGCATTGGTCAAATGAATACTAGAAGTCTAGAGGATTTTCTAGGTATTTATTTAGTTTATCAAAGGATTTTCAACATTTAAAATTCCATTAAAATGTAGAATTTTTTTTTATAAGGTGTGTAAATGGGTGGTATTGATCATAAATTTGGGAATTTAAGAATTAAATGGTCTATATATTTCTTATAATATATGAATTTGTTTCAAATTAGAAGGAGACATCTCTATAATAGCCTAAACTTTTATTAGATCAATTTTAATGCCCTTTCAAAAAATAATGAATCCTAAAAAAATTCCATGTGTAACTCTAAAAGAACACATATTAGGGTTAAAATGCACTTTGTATTCATGAATCCTTTTAAATATTATTCTTATTACTTTAAGATTTTCTACATGGGTTTTGATTTTCCCATAATGTCATCAACATAATCTTCAACAATCTCATACATATGATCATGAAAGATAACTATCATTATGTTTTGATATGTGGATCCAACATTTTTCTATCCAAATTACATGAATTGGCAATAAAATTATGCCCATGTATTTGTTAACACTCATTTGTGTTAATCTTATAGAGAAATATTAATTTGATATAACTTGAGAAGCCATCCATAAGAGTTAACATCTCATAAATTGTTGTAGAATCCATAATCATATCTATGTTAGGCTATGGAAAATCATCATTGAAAAAAGTTTTATTAATGTCTCTAAAATATGTACATATCTATATACTGAATAGATTTTTAGTAACTAGTATAACATTATAAATCTAATATGCATAAGGAATAGGCTTAATAAAACCTACTGCAAACAACTTTTCTAATTCTATTTTATGAAAATTCATGGATACATCTTCTTCAGTTTATACTTAATAGTATTAGCATCTAAGTGGATAACTATATGATACACTACCAAATAAGGATCTAAACCTATCATATAAAATAAGGTCCAAGTGAATTTATCAATGAATTATGTTAGAATAGTTGTTGACCATTCTATCCACCCTTGGTCTCTTGACACTTGACATGCTTGGAGAGAGTCATTTTTTTCCAAAAATAGTTGATTAAAATCCTTAAAATGGCCTTTGTGATGATATGTACACTCAATAATAGGTATATTTAGACTATTGAGGTTACATGCACCTTTTTGTTTCATTAAACTAGGCCTAATAGTTATCTTCTGAGTTCATGAGTTGGTGTAAGTCCTTATAGATAGTCTATTTGCATGATTTTCAATGTATGGATTTGTGTCAAGGTATTGGATAAGGTCTACATTCTTTTCAATCCTCTTTTCAAGTCTAAAAATTCCCAAAGTACTCCATAATGCGTAGTCTTATAAGAAGGCTAAATAATTCAATCTTAAAGTCATTGTGACCTCATGAAGGCCAATTTTATAGTTGGAGGTGTAAACTAATTTTCGAGGATAAGTACATCCAATAGGAATCCAAATTATTTTTTGAACACCTTATTAATATTATTTAGGTATCCAACATTATGTACAAGGTCATGAATAAATCAAAATACACTAAAAGTGTTTATGAGGTCATAAAAGGTCAATAGGTCCCATATGAGGTCACTAGAGTCATTTAGAGAAGTGAGGCATTTAAAAGTTTCAAAGAGTGATTTATCGATATTTGAACACCCTCATCCAAATCTCCCATTCATACAAATGGTCAAAAATGCATTGAACTTAGTGGTTTCCCTCCATTCTTGTCCTTAGTGACATTTAATTGTCCCAATGTGAACAGAGTACACCTAACCATCACAAAACTATTGTTCCACCTTAAAGCATGATCCTAGAAACTTCATTATTCCAAGAGTGTTTTATAGATATATTGAAGAAATATTCAGAGTCAAACCATGAAATTCAAGGCTTCATGATGTTTTCAAGGCCTATAGATTCAATCATGAATTTTCAATCCTTTTTTATAGGTTTTTTGAGTCACAATAGAGAAGACACCATGGGTTTTAAGAGGGTTATGGAATTAAAATCCTATTAAAGTTATTCAATTAAGAGTATTTCCATATTTGGAAGAAATGATAGGTTAAAAAGAGTATCACAAGGAAATAAATCTTTAAGACAAGCCATGATTGAAAGTTGCATGCCTATAGATGATAGGTTTTAGATGTATACTCATGATTGATTATATAGGTTTTATTCATGGAATAAATATGAAAAAACCTCCTTTAAATACCTATAATATGCACTGAGCTTCCTTAATTCCTTAACATGCAAAATAAGGCATGAAAGATCTCAAACATGGAGAATAACAAGAAATTATAGGTTTTTACAATGTTCTCTTGAGAGTTGTAAGTCCACCATGATATCCAAAAAACAAGATAACATTCAATTGGGGTCCTCCTCATTAATTTTAATCCTGAACATGCCTTCAAGGAAGAAGAAAATTCTCACAGACCTCCTAATAGGGAAAAACTAGTTCAAAACCTTACTCGCAGACACTTATAAGTGAATTTCATAGATGAGACATATATGTTTAAGATTTACATGGATCAATACATAAATTTGAGGGAATGGATGAGATATTTAAGTATAATTTAAAAATTTTTAGAGTAAGCAAGAAGAAAACATGGCTATGAATAATCCTTAAGATGCACTAAAATTAATTGTAGGTCACTCGAGAGAACCATGATTTGAGGTTTTTACACACTTCTCCAAATGCATGGAAATAAATGGATAATGGAGGAGGTTATGATGTTTTTTAGGCACCATATTGAGGCATCATACCATATTAAGAGTCTTATAAGTAATTTAAATGGTTGAAGATATTGCAGGCATCCCATAAACCTTGCTAAAATCCTAAAAACCTGTTGGTGTAATTTTTAAGCATTTTTAGGCTTAAAAGGGTATCAAGAGTGAAGGTTAAAGTATTTATAATATATCAAAATGTCTATGGGAATTATTATTAGTTTTCATGATGTAATAATCAAGGCAAATATCCCTTCAAACCCTTAAGACTATTTAAAGAGTTACAAATAGTTGTAGGTCTGTGCAAAGCTTTCCAAATGTTTTTAAAGAATTCTTATAGGTTTTCCTAATATGTTCCAAGATTTATCAAGAGATTAAATAAATGTATAAGATATAAATTTGAAATAAATATAAACATGTCAGAAAAGATAGATTTCAATCTTGTTGAAGGTAAAATGGGATATTCAAAGTGGTTTTATAATAGAGACAAGCAAGAGCTTGAAAGACATCCTTATGAGATTAAAGTTATATTCAAAATGGTATTCAAATTTTAAAATAGAGTCTAAATAATCATATAATATCTCACAAATATATAATACTAATCATAAAATTTGTAGGCCTAAACCGAGAGGAATGAGGTCATAGGATTTAAAGGGATAACTAAAAACCAAGTTTTTATATGGAAGTAGAGGATTGAATAAGACCTTCATTGTGATTTAATAAGGAAATGTGAGCCTTGAACTTAATCATGCCTAGGCCAAGCCTAAAAATCATTTTTGAGGTAGTCAATGTTTTTGAAGTGATCAAGAGTAATTGTCAACATTGCCTAAGGTTTCAAGTTTGAGGAAGCCTTCTACAAGCTTGTAGGTATTCAAGGGGTTATCAAAATGTTTATATTATGCTTCCCCCTTATTTTAAGTTTTTAAAATATCTTAGAGGTTCAACCAAATCCATAAATCCAAGCATATGCCAAATTTAGGTCTCGTGAAGAATACATGCCTACAAACATTCAAATATAGCTCCTAAAGGATTTCATGATTCTAACACTATTTTAGGGCATGGGGATCTCTAGTATGCCTTAATAATATTATAAAATAGTTTAAAATAGTTTGAAAATGTTTAAACCCTTTAAAGTGGTCACCACCTCAAACATTACCCTCTTTCAAGCTACATGTCTACATCAAGACCTCATGAGGCACCATATAGGCTTGTAACCATGTTAAAAGAGTCATCTCAAGTGGTAAAATGAAGTATTTAAAAGCAAGGATCAATGTTTTCTCAAACCTCATAATTATTTTTTAGACTTGAAGTAATTTAATGAACATAATAAACTACAAGCTCCTCAATAACTAATGTAGGCCTATCAATGTAAGGTTTAGAGTTATAACATCAAGATAATAATCCTATAGGCTTCTTGAAAGCCTTAATTTTTTTAAGGTCTTTTGAAAATTAAGTTTATTAGAGAGATAAAAGAGTCTTAAGCTTCAATAAATATTCATATTTGATCAAGATTCAATCCTATCCTCAAGGCCTCTTAAGATGATCGTAGATCAATGTTTGATGTTTACAAGGGTGAAGTAGCCCTGTAAGGTTATAAAAAGAATGGATATCTTCATAATATTGATCTTCTACACTCACTTGTAATTTTTCAATAATTGAAAAATATTTAAAGACTCACTTACAATATTTAAGTTTCACAAGATCTCAAGACCTCTTAAGATCACTTTCAATCATGTATCATGAAGTAAAGAGGGTTGTAGGTCTTGAAGGCCAAGAAATTTCAATCATGAGGCCATGTTTTAGGCCTATGAGGTCCTTAATAATGATAGTTATAGGTTTAAATATTATATTTTAAGGTCTTATATCATTCTCAAGATCATCCAACAAGCATTCAAACAAATGATTACATGTTTCTCAATCCCTTGGGAGCCCTCAAGCATGGATGATGGTAAGTTATAGGTTTTGGATCATAAAAAAATAAAAAATGGAAGGATAAGGATATGTTGAAGTTTTTATAACTCCTCTAAGAATATCTTATTGGAATAAGTGTCAATCATAAGTAATTATATGCCTTTAACCCCATCTCCTTTAGCATGAAAGGTACATTGAAGAGGCCACTAGATTCCAAGTATGGAATAGGAATATAATGTGAATATTGAATGAGGTAGAGAATGCACTAGAAACTACCCATACATGATCAAGCATGCCTTTTGTAGGTTATTCAAAAGTGGAGTATATTTTATGCCTAATTTATCCCAATCATGCCAAGCATGGGAGAGTGGTTGATGAGTTAATTATTAATGGAGGTAAAGATGGGCCATTACCCCAAGGATAAAGCTAAAAATGGAGGAGTGGTTGACCAAAAAAATAATTTCCAAACCCTTCAAGGGTTAGAAAAGGCCAAAAATAGACCCCTTTATGCCACTTTTCTTAGAGAATCAACATGAAAATAGGCCCAATGCATTGAGGGAGGCTCACTCCCTTGATTTTAATTGTCTATTTTTAGATTTGAGTTGAATTATGTTGTAAATGGTAACATTCATGAAATTATAGTGATATTCTCTTCTCTCGTTCATCTCATTTTTCTTACATATATGGATTTAAATGCCTTATTATATATCCCTCTAATGGGTATGATAACACTCTACTTATGTGGAAACTTGTAATACTGGCTTAAAGCCTTTGAATTTAAATGAAGACTAGTTTTTTTACCTCCTCTAAGATTGTATCTTTTGTGATTTTGGTTTTTTATTGATATATTCATGTGGTAGAGAGTGTTATACCTTATATATATCCATCTCCCTTCACCTTGGTGTAAGTAGGCATGTCTTTTATAGGTCATGTTATGTTACATTTGGTTGTGCAAGTGATTAGTTGTTGAAGTTCACTAATTGTGTCTTGTGAAAGACCTTTTAGCCATCCCTTCTAGTTCTATCATATGGCACCACCTTCATATGAAACACTTATTCTTGAGAAACCTAATTTAGAGTTTACATATAATAAAATCTAGTCTTTACCAGTCCTATTATTATGTTTTAGGAAGGTAGAAGAGATCTTCAATCTTGGTACATCACCTCATTTTAAAGTTTTTATCTTCAATCTTTTTTTTTCATGAATAGATCCTTAGTGTAGTTTATATAGGCTTTGTTAGTGTAGGTTTTATAGAGCAACCTCAACCTAAATCAAGTGCATTTTGGTTTAAGAAGGATATGGCCTTATCTAGATATTCACTCCTTTTATAGGTTACCCACTCCTTAGAGTGTTTCCATTGTGTCATTTGAGAGTTTGGTGTTGTTCTTATCAAGTTGAAATTATTAAAAACACTTTGAAATCACTTAGATACTCCATACATTCATGGTTGTAGATTAGCTCTTCACTTTCTTTCAAAATGAGATAAGATCTTCAATAAGAGGTACTAATTTTGAATTTATTAAGTTATCATTTAATCTTATAAGATTAAGAATGACTTTGTCAAGGTATCTTGAAATAAGAGGTAGATATTCTAGGCATTCTTCTCTAAGAGGCCAATCAAAACCTCCATTTGGTATATTTCCTAAAGTAAGAGGGAGATTCAATCCATTTTTTCATATGGTTGTTCAAAGAACCAACCATTTGTATCTTTCAATGGAGGCATCACATTAGCTCTTCTTTAATATGATGACATTCCAATTTCATCTCTTAATAGTATCCACTCTTTCACTAGTGGGGATTCCACTACTCCTATAGAGCATATCTAATACATTATTAACATTTGTACAGTCCACAACATCACTCAAGATAATGTGATAGTAAGACTTATTGATAATAAAATAAAAGGAAGGACTCTTCAATAGTATAGAGGGATGCAACTTGGTTCAATCCATGATTAGGATGAGTTGGGAGAGAGACTTTTCAAGAAGTTCTAAGACAAGAGTAACCATCTCTCTCATATAAAAACTTACAACCATCAAGAGAGATTCTCAGTAATAAATGGTAGACTTAAAATTCAGATTCCAAAAGACGTAGGATAGAATCCCATCCTTGGTGAATCCTAATCTAAATAAAACATTCTTGTACTACTTGAGATCCTTGAATAGTGATATTTTTTCCATGATACATCCCATAGGAGGCATAGTGATACAAAATACATATGATATTACTATAATGGATGAGAATAAATTGATTCAAGTAGGGAAGATTAAACCTAGGCCTCCAATGCCTTTATTCCCTAAACTTACACCAACACAACCCACTTTGGCACTTATTACAGTAGCAACCAATGAAAAAACCACCCTTGATGCCCCTCTTAATGAGCTACATGAAGTAAAAACTTTACTAATTTGGAAATGAGTTAGTGGCCTTAAAAAGGCATCAAGATCAACACATTAAACTTTAACAACCTCCTTATTAGCCTCCTTACTAGCCTCGTTATTAGCCTTATCAGCATCTTAGGTATCCTTACTAAGGTAATATACAAACTCAAAGCTAAATCACACATGATAGACCCTACAATAGTCAAAATTCCAATGTTGTCAGCACTACAAGAGCCATTAAACCTATGAAAAATAACTTGGTTCAAGACTATAAGTGGTGTTATCATTGAAATCAGCCTCATAATCAGACTACATGTCAAAATGGAGTTCTTAACTAGGATTTGATGGTCTAAAGTGTTTCACATTCTCAAAGAAATTCAAGCGAACTAGCTCCATGAGTTGAAGGAGGGCATGAACAAGCTCAAATAAAGGTGAATCCACTCTTGTGAACTAGAAAGAGGGTGATTTTAGTGCTATGAATCAAACTAAAACTTCAAATAAATCAAGTAATCCTATAACATATAACACAAGGACCAAGATAAGGGTTTTTGAAAGTGAAAAATCAAATGTTAGAGATATTATATCAACCCCTTCAATAATCCAAGAGGCTACAAATTCTGTGTCAACTCTAAAAGCTCAAGAACCATAAAGAAACTAGTCCATAAGAAATGAGTTCCATCCCAAGGATTAGGTTTAGTCCACTTATATAAAATAAGGTATTGTTTATCGTAAAGTAAAACCAAAGGTTAATGGTGTTCCTTTCAATATCATTAAGTAAATGAAGAAACCAAATATCAAATTTATATGTGGGAGACATTATCTATTCTAAGACTAAAGGATTTGTTACAAGAATCATTTTCTAACCTCCAGATTTCATTTAGATCAACAAGGGGAATAAAATTAGTCCTTACTAATACATCTCAGTCTAGGGGATAACATCTAAGTATGAATGATAAGCCTCCTCCTTTCTTCTTTTCTCTAATCATAAGTGACTGCTTAGATCATAATTGTACGATTGACTCTACTGTAAGTATTTATGTGATGTCTAACTAAGATATTTATAAACTAGGCTTGAAGTATGAACCAAACACTAAATGAATATCTCAATTATATGGTATAGCCATCAAAATAATTGGTGTGATTAAGGGATTGAGTCTTACTTTTCATGTTTTTCCTAATTTATCAATACCTCAAGATGTTTTCACTATAGATTTCCTACCCTACTTTGAATTACGCCCATCTAGAGACTTCATAGCTAATATTGGGAGATACTTGTCATCATATTGGTCTCATATGTTATTTAGGAAAATAAATGTCACTAAATTCACTACCAAATCTGAACCAATTATAATATACCACATAGATCCTTATATGCCTAATGTTTCTATTGTTTATTGCATAATTATTGATTAATAAGAGTATGTTTTAGACCATTAACTAGACACACATCTTGAAGTTATACATGATATTTTAATTAATGAATGGGTAACTTAACATCATGAATATGACCATTACAAGCTTATTGAAGAAACTAGTTTAGGCACTTACATCTTGCATGAAGAATATGATACTCATCATGAGGCCACTATACCAATAGAATAAGTTACTAATTGCTATTATGATGGTTAGTCAAAAATTTTGTTATGAATTTAATCCATGTGATTTTATTAAAGATGAAAGTTTAAGATCCTATTATATGTATGAATGATGCACCTTCATACCAACTCCAATGAAGATAAAATAAAACCTTGATAAAGTGTGGTAATAGTGTTTTGATCTCTTTGAATAATTTGACACCATCACCAAGTATGATGAAGACATGAATGAGGTTGTATCAAGTGAATATTATTTTGATATGCCAAATAACACAATTATACCTAGTCTTTTAGATCCTCAAGGAGAGATTGATGAGACATGGTAGTAGTGTTTTGATCTAATGGAATAATTTGGATCTTTTATTGAGTCATTATAACTTAAGGAGCAATACAGGGATGCTAATGGACTTGTAGTAGTCATCCCTCAGTTTGATAGGTCCAAATGTACCCTAGAAGACCAATGTAATCTTTTTAAATTAGAGATAATATTAGTTTTCCCAAGTAAACAAGTAAGCTAGATTAGTCTTTATGATGATTTATTTTAAGAGAAGATAGGTTTTTTGTTCAAAGACTAGTCAAAGTTTCAAGATATATATTATGATCAAACTATGAAACTGAATTCTAATGATATACTAGAGAGATTTATCAATATAGAAAGAATTCTTGACCCAGTTGAATAGTTGGAAATTGAGAAAGTGAGATTGGTGATCAAAGAGGGAGAAAATGGGATAATATTCATTGTCAAAGAACCAGTCTTAAGAAATAAAATGTCAAGTAGTCAGTCTACAAAACCAACTTTTACTTACCTTTGTCAACCACATGATGATATACTTGTATGGAGTAGAAAATATTTTAGGGTGTTTTATTTTGATCTAGGTTGAGTGAGTCATTTTAAGACCTTGTACATAGTAGGATAACTATTTTCATTTCTCCATGTATTATTGCACATTATTTCTAGGTTGTAGAGTGGTTTCCCTATTCCTCTAAGTGTTATAGCATAGTTGTGGTTGTTTTTCTTCTTTGTTGTGTGTGTTGGAGGAAATTTTTAGTTTTTATAAAGATAATCCATCATGTTACAACCATGGTTTTACCTTAAAACCTAAGTTGTAGAGATTCTTATATGAATCCATGCCCAATGGATACTTAAGGAATCTATTTTAGGTGTTTAGGTAAGAAAACACACCTCAGAGGTCACTAGAATGTTGACTATTCTAGTGACCCTTGGTCTCTTAACACTTGACATGCTTAGAGAGGGTCAGTTTTTGATAAAAACCAATTGAGTATAGTTCTTAGAAGGGCCTTCATGATGATGTGTCCACTCAAAAATAAGTATTTTATGACTATTGAGGTTACTTACACTTTTTTTCTTCATTGAACTAGGACTAATAGTTATCTTATGATGTCATGAATTGGTGTTAGTCCTTGTAGATAGTATATTTTCATGGTTTTCAATGTATGGATATGTGTCAACGTTTTAGATAGGGTATCCAATATTTTTAAGCCTCTTTTCAAGTTTAAAAATTCCCAAACTTGTCCCTAATGCCTAGTCTTATAAGAAGGCTTGATATATTTGTCTTAAATTCATGATGACCTAATGAAAACCTATTTGATAGTTAGAGGTGTGAACTCATTTTTAAAGATAAGTACATATAATAGGAGTCTAAATTAATTTTTGAACACATTTTTAATCTTGTATATTTATACTTCATTATGTCCAAGGTCACAAATAAATCAAAAGACCCTAAAAGTGCTTATGAGGTTACAAAAAGTCAAGAGGTCCCGTTTGAGGTCATTGTAGTCATTTTAGAGAAGTGAGGCATTTTAAGGTTTTAAAAAGTCATTTATTGATTATTAATTAATTTTTCCAACTCTTCCATCTATACAAATGGTCAAAAATGTGTTAAACTTAGTGGTTTTCCTCCCATATTGTCCTTAGTGGTATTCAATTCTTCAAACGTGAGGAAAGTGCACCTGACCATAAAAAAATGTTACTCCACTTTGAAGTAGGATCATGGTAATTTAATTTTTATAAGAGTGTTTTTAAGATACATTGAAGAAATATTTAGTGAAAAACCACCAAAGTCAATACTTCATGATGTTTTTGAGGCCTATAGTTTCAAGCATGAAGTTTTAATCATTTTTCTTGGTTTCCCAGAGTCACCATGAAGAAGACACCATTGTTTTGAATGGGTTTATGGTATCAAAATACTATTTAAGTAATTTAATTAAGAGGAGTTAATTTTATGAAAGAAATTATAAGTTTAAAAGGGTATCACAAGGAAACAAATCTTGAAGACAAGCCACAAGTGAAAGTTGTAGGCCTAAAGATGGTAGGCATTAGCTTTTATGCTCATGATTATATAAGTTTTAGATTTTTTTATGCATTGAATCAAGATCCAAAACCCTTTTTAAAACACTTATAATATGTACCAATCATCCTTGATGATTTAACATGCAAAACAAGGCATTAAAGCTCTCAAACATAGAGAATATTAAGAAATTACAAGTTTTTACAAGGTTATTTTGAGAATTTTAAGTCCAATATGATATAAAAAACACAAGATAGAATTTAAGTTGTGTAACCCTAATAATTTTAAAGAATAATTTTTTTTAAAGGTATAAAATAATGCTCATATATCTCTTAATAGGGTTAAACTAGTTTACAACCTTTCTCGTAGGCACCTATATGTAGATTTCATTGATGAGGCATCTATGTTCAAGATTTTCATGTATCAGTTAGACCATCAGAGGGAATTTGGGAGGTATTTAAATATCATATACAAGTGTTTATATGTTGTAAGAATAAAATAAGGTTATGAAAAATCCTTAAGAATCCTTGAAACTGCTCGTAGGTCACTCGAGAGAAGCATGGTTTGATGTTTATATGAACTTATCCAAATGAATGGAAAGAAATGGATAATGAAGGATGTTATGAGGTTTTTTAGGAACAATATTTAAGTATAAAAATATATTAATAATCTTGGAAGCACATCAAATGGTCAAAGATATTTCAAGTAGCCCCTAAACCCTACTAAAACCCTTAGAACCCATGGGTGCACTTTTTAAGCATTTTGAGGCTTAAGAGGGTATCAAACACGAAGGCTGAAGTGTGTATAAGACATAAATATGTCTATGGGAATTATTATGAATTTTCATTATACAATTATCAAGTAAAATATCCTTCCAAACCCTTAATACTATATAAAGAGTTACAAATGACGCCACATCTTGATTCCTCACTAAACAAACTTACTTGATTATCTATGGATATTTATAGTTGGTGATTTGATTTGATTATTATTAATTAATATATAGGTCATATGATTTTATTGTATAGATTTGTGTTGCTTTTATTTCATGATTGCATTGTGATCAATTAGTTTTATTGTATATTATTTACATTGTGATCATGTTGAAGTATTATTTCAATAGTATTTACTGAGATATATGTCATGATGATATGGACTAACTACCTGCTTATTGTGAGTTTCACATAGGAGAGACTCATTCCTTAAAGCATGATATAAGGAGAGAATCATTGGATAGGGTGATGTAGATGG